>JAWZYV010012310.1:0-177956 GCA_038373885.1 Cheiracanthium punctorium | reverse complement strand
ATGTCCAATGATGCCAGATCCGCCGGATTACCGGATTCGGTAAATTGGCACCGGAACGGTAGACGTCTAATGATGCCGGATTCGGTTTTCCGGCTTGCAATCCCTATACACAGGTCTAATGTAAACAAAAAAATTCATAAAAGCAATTATTTTTAAATACAGCATTTTAAGAAATATTTTATCAAAAACATTTTGATTGGCATATAATAGATAACGTTACATATCAGAATGACAGACTGCATAGGGAGAATTTGAACATATTATGAAACTTCATTTCCCTATGGACTTGGCACGTAGCTAAAGAATATTCATATTGGTAAAACTGAAAATTTAAATTTTTTTTTTTTTTTTTCGTTTTTCAGTTTAAAAAGATTATAAAACTGAACAATGTAGGCTTTAGAATTAATTCTAAAAATATTACTTGCATTATTCCTAATATGTGGCTCTACACGGGGCCATCGTGATTCTACCGGGCCTGCTTCTGCACTCCGATGAGTCATATAAGAAGAGGCCTGCGGATGCTCACTTATTGGTTCCAGCACTTAGATACGTCATCTAAAGGCCGAATCTAGCCAATGAGAAAACGTCCGTAGGCGCGCACAAGCAGGGCCGGTAGAATCACGATGGCCTCGCTCTACACTTCAAGGTAAATGGCCCAGGAGCAAAATTACATCCACTGTTCTGCACATGACCTCAAATGCTTGCAAATATGTTCTGCAGCCTTTTTTATCCAAACCTAGAAGGCCACGGTAAAACGCAAAATAGGTATAAAAGTTATACAAAAGTGAAGAGAGAAAGCTTAGCATAACGGGCACTGTTCTGCAGAACCTATCGTTTTTATTTTTGTTCTTTCTTTAAAAGGATAAATGTTCTGCGAAGACTGTTATTGGTTTGTGATGTACGTGGCACTTTTAGACACTTTCTGCTCCTGGGGTAATTTCAATACTGAAAATGTTGTATATTATGTTAAAAGTGAATTATTTAAATTAAAAATAAGTTTTATCAAAAATATTGTACATTGTGTTAAAAATGAATCTCTCTATTCTAAAAAAAAGTAAGGGCCCCTGTCGTCACCGCTGTCAAAAGCTTGTTCACCTATCTACTCCTAAACAGTGGGGATTTGAATTTCGACAAAGGTGCCCACAGATTCGAAAAATTCCGAGGAACCTGCTAAGCTGACTTAAATTTCGAAAATCGAATTATTTTAGAAGATATTAATAAAAAATTTAAAAAATAAACAGAATGGTTGACAGATTTTGCATAAAATCATTCATTCCTTTGCAACAAAGCGTTTCCAAGTATCAAGAATCGCGTGAAATTTACAAACATGAGTTAGAATTACGCCTATTTTACGCCAAAATAAAAACTATATGAAATAAGTAACTCAAAATGTGTTACACAAAGTTGACAATTTTCAAATAGTAAGTTCGCTTAGACAACAGGAGTTTAAAATTAGCGATTATTCGTTTTTCCAAAACAGAATAACTAATATCTTGAAAATGAAAAATAATTAAAATGCAGATTATTTTAAAGCCGGTTCGGTCCAGCTGGATTATTTTCTACCAGTAGAAATATTTGGGGGCGTTAACTATGCCATTATAGCAGTTATAGTACACTTTGGATATTTGCTAGCGCGACGAGATGGTATAATTCGTGGTGCTAAGTACGCCAATCTGCAAACGATTATGTAAATGAAAATATGGATAACGGTTTTCCGGTAACCTGAAATGAACAGTAATTATAGGTTGTGAGCATGTGTAAATCGCCAAATAATGAAAAGTCGCCATTGGTGGCAAGCTATCCTATCTGTTCCGTAGCTTTTATTAACTTTACATGTACGCAAATCGCCAAATAATAAACAATCGCCATGGGTGGCAAATTCGCAAGGTGTCCAATAGGTTTTACATTATTAAAAATACAGCTGAAATAGATGTTCTGATTTTATTACGTTTTAGCTCCTAATTAATATAAATTTGAATGGCAACATTAAATATCATTGTGTTTCTGAGGAGTGCAAATATTTTTTCCGGTGATTATAAGCGGAGTCCGCACTTCAGGTAGAGTATAGCTCAGGACCCGTACAACACGGATTCCCATAACAAAATATCTTCCATGTTATGAGGGGGGAGCGGGGTCTACTGTAGTGTGAAGTTTAAATTTTTATGTACCAATGAACATGCAAGAACCAAGCAATGTGTAGCTCAGTAACATTCTATCTGATCCAATCTTCGGATTTTGTCTGATTAAATTATGTTTTTTTTTCTTTTTTTTACGAATAAGACTTACTAGGGGCCGAATGCCTCATACGAAAAGCGAGCCGCGTAGCGTGTCTGTTGGCCTTGGCCCCTAGTTATTTAAATCAAAAATAAATTCTATCAAAAATAGTGTACATTATGTTAAAAATGAATTATTTAAATTAAAATTAAGTTCTATCAAAATATTGTAATGTTAAAAATGAATTATTTAAATTAAAAATAAGTTATATCGAGAAAGTTTATAAATATTACAAGAATTTCTCATTTACCAGCACTCAATTAGAATTGCTCATAAAAGATTTAGTCTATCACCAAATGAAAAAAGTATGTAATTAACTGTGTATAAAGAATATTAAATTTCGCATTTGGCTTCGAAATTTGATTATGTCTATTAATCGCGCCTGTAATTTTTGCTTTCTAGCTTAGCATTCGAACGCAATCGAATGACACGAGATGTCTCGAAAGTACTGCTAGACGAAAGACGTGGAATGTTCGAGACACATCTGCGGATGGTAAATGTCTCTTAATTACTTCAAATCTCAGGGAAAGTTATAAATACGAGCAGGTCTCCAGCTGGCCTTCCATTTTGAATAGAGAACGCTTGGTGAGAGCATTGTTGTGCGTCGTTGTATTGTGCTTTCAGAAACATTGCTGTTACTCTTGTTTTGAGAAGCTATAATTTAAAATATGTTCGTGAATTCTTTATTGTTGTATGCTGAAGAACAGTTAAAAGTTCTCCACCAAGCTTTCAGCCTGTGGAAGGACTTTATTGTGTACGAATCACAGTACTTGAGGAAGTATCTGTGATCGACTGTCTGTTGTAAATCGAGTTTCTGCTCATGATTCCACGTGAACTGTGCGTTAGAGATTGTTCTCCGAATTTCTAGAAGCAATAGAATTTTTGTTTTGCTCTGAAAGTTCGACTTTTTATAGGAACATTCATCGCACGCTGGACTTTCAAGCATACGAACCCGACATTTCAGCAACAATACATTTACTGATGTCAATTCTTTTTTAATTTTACATTGTATTTGTTGTTTAATTGTTCTGCAGCGTGCCATTACAAAAAAAAAATAAGTTACACAATATACATTTTTTTATTTGTAGTGAAGTATAAAAGATTTTTTTCTGGTGTTATTTTTAAATGAATTTTTTTCTCTATCTATTTTAAGTATTTCTGTCAGTCGGATGAATACTGCCAACCTGGTGATTGCTGCACTTTTCAAAAAGATAAAAATTTCGCCTATGAATGCAGGCCAATAGGAACGGAAGGTACGGAATTCGTTTAACTTGTTTTTCTTATTTCCATACAAAAGGTTTTAAATAAGATTTACAGATTGAGAGTTATTACGTCCGATAGAATAGCATGATGAGATTAAGGCTGACGATGATGAAATTTTTACACCTATCAATTTACATCCATTATTTTCGTCGATAATCATCAATATGATTTTATCTATATCTTGACATCAATGTTTATCGATATTAAGATGTAGATAATATCATTCATAGATGTATTTTTTATACTTATTAAATTATAATTATTTATTAGCAGCAATGCCTTTTTTTACATTAAATTCAAAAAACTAAATTTTCAAAAAATTTTTAATCACAAACTGTGCCGACATATTGATATTTGTTACATTTTAAAGAAAGAGTTTCATAGGTTTTTTTTATATTTCAAGAGACATTTGTGAAAGAAGGAGGGGGGGGGGATATCCCGATAGTGATTTTTAGGTATCCGTGAGTGTTGTATTTAACAGCAAAATATTTATGAATATTTCATCTTTTTCCTTTGAGAAAAGAACTTTTTCTCCACCCTTATAGGTTACGAAATGTGGAAAATGCTGTCTAAATTAGCGATATGAATGCCACATTTGGTATTATTAATTAATTAGTTGGTACTTTTGGCTACGGGAAATATTGACAAAAATAAAAAGAAAGAAAGGAAAAAGAAAATAAACCTATATTACTTTCCGTTTCCCCTAATATTATCCAAATAAATAATTAAATATGCCCTTGAAATTTATTTTTAAGTTTAGAATTGCTGGGGAAAAGTAAAGTTGAGAAATTTTAAATTTTAAGAAGCCAAAGACAGTAGTGGTTTGATCATTTCTATCTTTATTTCAAAAAGCATGGAAATTTTCCGAAAATTTTAATAAGGAATCTAAAATAATAATAAGACTATAAATTGCTTATTTTAAAGCTTTAAAAAATTACAGTGATTTATATTAATTTTTTACAGCAAAAGCAAGAAAATAAATTTCAAAAAGTTTCTTTGTAAATTTACATAAGAAATGCAAATATTGGTCTGAAATTTTGTTCTTTTTATACTAACTATTAAACGTATTTTAGGAAGCAGTGTGCAATTTACTAAACGAAGTTTTTACAAAAATGTTACCGGAGACCGGAAAGAAATATCAATTTTTTACATAAAATACAAAGAAATTATTATTCACCATGTTTTTATTTACAATCAAGCTTCCCTTAAACATAGGATTCATATTAGTAACATTTTAAGAATTTCATACATAAAATATTTTTTTCTTTCAAGAAAGATCAACATCCCCCCCCCCGTCCCTCCTTTTCCACATCCATGCTCGTTCGAGGACGATGTTCAAAATGTTCTGAAAATTATTCTTACTCCATTTTTGGTATCTATGTGTGATAGCAAATATAGAGTAAGAATAAATGCAAATAACTAATAGAAAATCTCTCACCAGCTTGTTCCCCCACATTATACAAAATAGATCTCATAAACTCTATTGGAAGCACTTTTGACACCCAGAGATATCAATGTAGCATAATATCTGTCTCTTTATATGCTTCTGAACTGTTCTATAGATGTTATTAATGGCTTCCTTAAACCCCGTCCTTGTGGTTAAAATATTACTCCATCTGGCGAATAGGCAAACTGGACTCTGTTCAGAAGAATCTTTCGCGTTTTAGTCTCTATTAAATAATACAACTCTTGCTTCCTTCCATTCATATTGAAACATCATTGAACTATTGAACATCAAGTAAAGATTTCGTTAAAAAGAGCGTTATTCTTAATCCTGTTTTTGAGATGTTTAATGTAGTCACGTCCCTTTAATATTAAAAGACACGAAGACAACGTAGGAAAACTAAGATACTCCGACTATACCGCCACATTTTAGTCAGGCAGTTTAATGTGAGTAATAGCCACGATTTGAGTAATAATACGGAAGATTTTACAGAAATATTGGCTACATTCATTTCACTAAGGGACCCTGGAAGATTTTTTCCAGATGACCCTCAACAACAAATATATTTTAATAACTACCTATTGAATTAATTGCAACAGCATGCAATCGATAGAAATTTTGAAGGTTCTTGTTTTTAATGATGGGGGGCTATCTTCCGGTAAGCCAGGGCCATCTTGGCTCTTGCGCTATCAATGTGAGGTCTCCAGGTGAGATTTCTGTCGATGGTGACGCCAAGGTATTTAACCTGTCCTTCCCAGTCAATCGGGGTGTTGTCAATCATAATCCTGGTCGGCTTATTCCGGTTGGAGAGGTACAAGGCCTGGCACTTGGGAATGTTCAGGAGTAGCTTCCAGCCCCTGATCCAGCGGTTGATGGAGTCAAGATGAGTCTGCATGGCAGTGATGAGGGCAGAGCCAGTGTCGGCGTGGCCGACTATTGCCGCGTCATCGGCGTAGAGGGCCAGCATGGTGTCTTGGTGGGTCGGAATGTCGTTAATTGAACAGGACTGGTCCGAGGATTGAACCCTGGGGGGACTCCACTGGAAGTTGTTGACTGGCTAGAGTATGCGTCTTTGACTCTAACTTGAAATCTGCGGTGGACCCTCCTTAGTGAAGCTGCGGTGGACCAGTAGCTTCACTAAGGAGTCCGGAAAATGGAGCTTGACGAGTTTGTAAATTAACCCAACGTGCCAGACCTTGTCAAAGGCCTTCTGGAGGTCGAGAAGCAAGATGGCGGAATGTCGTTTCTGCTGATGCTGGATAGATAGGGCCTCGACGACACGATGCACTTAATAGACGGTAGAGTGCCCCGGCCGGAAGCCAAATTGTTCTGGGAGAAGCAAGTTACTGTCCGTGATGTGGTCGTTTACCCTGTTCAGAATCACCCGCTCTGCTATCTTACTCAAGCAGCTTAGGAGGCTAATAGGCCTATATGCAGTCCGGTTTGCCAGGTTCTGTCCAGCTTTGGGTATCGGGACTACGGTGGCAAGTTTCCAGGCCGGAGGAAAGGAACCGGTGTCCAGGATGGCATTTATAATGTGATGGCAAAGAGAGTGTTTACCGGAATGTTCTGGAGCATTTCATTTGTAATGTGGTCAGGCCCTAGCCTTTTGTTCTTCTTGGTGCGCTTGAAGATGTTTATAACTTCACTCGGCGGAGCAGGGCTAATCCGATGCTGCGTAGGCTGCAGCACGAAGTCATATACAGTCCTGTGCACATGGTTGTCCCAGCCCTGGGAGGAGAGGTTGGCAGTGTTCGTCAATTGTGTCTCGTAGCACGTAGCAAGAACTTCCGCTTTTTGCTTGTTCTGGTAGTGAAAGCTACCCTGGTGTTTCAGAGGGCACATATCCGTGACCCGGCTTGTGATGCGTTTGACGGCTTTCCATATGGAGCCATCATCAGGTGCGAGGTTAGTGATATAGCTGGTCCACTGTTCATTTCGGTATTTGAGGATTTCCTCTCTCACAAAGCTGCAGGTAGGACTGCTTGTCCTCCGGGTTTCTGGTTTGATGATACCTTTTCCTGACCTGATTTCTTTGCCTGATGGTGGATCTGATTCTCCAGGGAAGTTTGAAGTGTTCTCTTCGAGGCGCCTGCTTGGAACAGGCCCGGTGTGCGGCGATGATATTGTCCGTGAGGCTGGTGATGGCCTCATCAATGTCCTGTTCGGTACGTACGTTTTCGAAGGAGAAAGGGGAGCACCGATGGTGCTCTGTAAAGGCTCCCCAGTCTGTAGACAAGTAGGGCCGATCCTTGAAACGTTCATGCAGCAGGCTGAGCTCAAACGTGACCAGTTAGTGATCTGAGCGATGGCCGCGATACACCTCCGTGTATAACTCGTAGTGAGATTCAGATAGAATTTGGAGGAGAAGATACCAAACACGTGACACACGTGACCAAAAAAAGCTGCTAAAATCACGTGAACAAACAAGCTGCAAAATCACGTGACTAAACAAACGTGCGCCTGGAACAAGCGCTGTGATTTGTCTACTAACTTCCCTGTTAACTTTTTCCTCATTTTCCCCTTGGAATTAGTCACGTGTTTAGTAATAAACGTATCTGAATTACTATTTACTAACATTTAGTATCCCCGCCCACTTACTAACTTAGTAACTGAAGAATAGGTTTAGTAGCCACTAAATCTATCTGAATAAGTACCAAATCTCACTTTCACTTCTTTTTGACAGTTGTCAAAAAGAAGAGATTATATTCACTACAAGTTATACACGGAGATGGCCGCGATACACCTCCGTGTATAACTCGTAGTGAATATAATCTCTTATTTTTGACAACTGTCAAAAAGAAGTGAAAGTGAGTTTTGGTACTTATAAGGATACAAACTTTTCACTATTTTCAAAAAAAGGTATTTTCACATAATTCTTTTACATTTTTACATGCCAAAAGCTTTAAACCGAAATATTTCTTTTTAGAAAGAAAAGATATATATTCCATCTGACACATTTTACAAATGGACGTCTGTGATTTCATATTTACACTGCTTAAATTCATTTGGGATGTAAAGCATATTTTCTCTAAGCATTCATAACAGTGTTAGACAAAAAATAGAGTTATGATTTTCCAGAATTTTATTTTTCGTTGGAAATCATGTACAGGTAGTTGTCATCAGCAGTATGTAGGAACCCTAGAAAATTTTCAAGTACATTTCGATGCAGCTATTGCAATGTTTTTACACTATATACCCTCCTTACAATCTTCTGATGCGAAATATCTGGACCAGTCCCATTCTTAACTCCCAAAACTTGATCCTTCTCACTTTCCTTCAACATAATTGAAAATTTCCGTAGTTTATGGAATTATATCTTTTGAAATGCACATTTGAAATTCAAGAGCAGATGGGGAACTTGGTTAATTGAAAAACTATCTTATGGAAAAGGAAAAAACTTGAGTTCTTTTATTCCATCATATAATTTTTCAAAATTTCCAGCGTTGTATTTTCATCAATATTTAGCAAATTTCTGCTCTTTTCAAGATAGTTTTCTCATCATCATCTTCACCTGTGCTTTGTTCCAGGAGCATATCATGACTGATTACGAGATAAAAACTCCTCTTGTCAGAGTAGTCATGAAACAGTCTGATAAATCGATATGCACGATTCTCATAAAATATGTAGCATCTTCCTCATTTTTGAAAACATTTTTCTCATTTTTTAACGGAAACACTGTCCTGAACTAGATGGCAGAAAAGAAATTAAGAATTTATTTAAAATCCTAAAACTTTAGAAGATCTTTTTATTTTCATTTAAAAAATAAAGGATAAAAGTTAGAATTTCTTAAAATAATTTTTGTGGAAAAATTCATACTTAAGTTTACTTACAAATTTAATCTTACTGCAATTCTTTCAGTCTTATTTCAGGAAAAATAATTCAATCCAAAAACCCCTTTTATCAACCTTTAAATTCTCAAATAATAATAAAAGAGCATTAATAATAGTATTATAAAATTTATTGTACAAAAAATATGTATTAGAAATGCACCTCTTCCTTGTCAAGAACAACAAGGCGTAGTTACACGAATGCCCGTTGTAGCAAACATGCTACCACGATTTTAAAACTATTCCAACATTATAAATGAAGCTAAAAAAATGATTTTGAATCTGCTGAAAAAGCACATCTTTTCTTAATAATACATGATAATTACAGACTTTTATTTGCAAGTAATTACAATAAAATTTAATATAATAGTTATTACGGCAAATTTTACGTGCATTATATATATACTAGCTGCGTGCCCATTCTCCGCACGGTACGGAACGAAACTTTTTCTTACATGTATAGTTCGAATTGATTCCAGAGATTTGGAATCTAAAAATAAGCAAAATGATTTGACTCTTCTCGTAAAGTTACTCATTACTTATTCGTTAAGTTAGTATAAGTACTGACCTGTGACCCTTGTTAATATTATGACGCAAAAAACTATGTCGGTGTCATTCACGATCAGAAAAGAAAAGCGTGACGATTTTCAGTGAAAATTCCTAATTTTCAAAATGTCTCATTTCTGCATCATACTCTTTTTTAGATTTAAGTTATGCCATTAATACCTTAGATACATGAAGTGGAGAACCGTTTTATTTTATAATTAAATAGTTGTGTACCAGCTCTTTGCAAGGCAAGAGAAGAACATTTTCCTAAAATGTGATCATAACTACTTGTGACAAAACAGAATCTCCAAGAAAAAAGAAAGTTCTGTTACAGTCTTTTCTGTTGAAACTACCGCGTCATATATTAACGCGACGTAAAATTACTTAATGTTTTGTTAGCTGTGATGTAATACGGCTGTTAAAAAATGAATAGACGACATTGTTTCACAAAATATTTATTAATGCGGTATATTGTGCTTTGATCGCTATTGCCTTATCATATCTACTTACTATTAATGATACTATATTTTACTGATACCAATACAATATACCGTCGTTTTGCAGCCGTTAATGCTTAATTTAAAGAAACGGTTTAGATATTTGCCACGAATGTAGGCTTTTACTCTTTGGTGATTCTTTGCAATTTACGCATTAGCATAAACTCTAATCATTTCAGTTTATGGTTGCCACTAAATCAGCTCTCCATAAATTTTTACGCATAGTTCTTCTCAGATTGGTGTATTTAGCACCAGGGCCCTATTATCGCATGGACAAATCGGGACTTTACCAAGGGACCTCCGGCTCGAAATTGCCCCCAATTTCAAATGTTCTTCTGTTTTTATAAAAAATATTATGAAAAATAAAACAAATTTTATAGACGGGGGGGGGGGGCAAATTCAACAATTCCCGGGGCCCCCTGTTGGTCATAATCAGGCCCTGTTTAACACCGCAATATATTTCCTGCTATTCGAAAACGTGACCCGTTTAAAATCTCAATTGAAAATAATGCTGGATAATTAATTCACTTGTGAAAAAACAGCATTCAATTATTTTTCTGGCAACGTAAAGTAAAATATAGAATTATTTCACATGCGCGGCGTATGTTTTGCTTGTGAGTCTGTTATTCTCATTGAGTTTCGAAAGGGGTTTTAAACTCGTGACGTCAAAGTGGCGCACATTTCACATGCGAAAACTCGGTTATTTTTAAATAATTTTTTTTTTTTTTCAGCTGGCAATTTTAATCATTGTTACTGTCTCCAAGACAACCAAACCGCAAGATATCATACGGAAATTTTTAAGCTGCGCTGCGATTGAAATGAAAATCCTTCTTTACTTAAAAATTCGTAAAATATCTCCTAAGTTATATTTTCCTCTGGTTTCTCTTTTAAAAGAGGGCGAAATGTATGCTCCGTCATTTGATAAAATATAAAAAAGTTAGGACGGATAGAATTCAAGATGCAGCAATTTTAAAAATATTTTACGAAAGTCAGCGTCCAATTTAATTTTATTTGAAAAATTCCCAAAAATCTGCAAATTATTTTACACAATCCGAACAAACAATTTTTAAAAGAACATTTTCTCCTCTATCCGATGATGTGAATTTCGTTTTCTTGCGAGTGTAATGACCGGCGTTATTACGTATTAAGCGAGAAAAATCGCTAAAAATCGGACAAAACATAAAATAAAACATTTCCTAATTCGAAATTCGAAAAAATCGCTCCGAAGCGTGTTAGGATCTGTCCTAGTGAAGCTATATGCAAAATTCAGTAAGTCTGCGACCTACCGTCTCGGCGCAATGCGATCGAGAGACGCTCGCAAGAAGATCGGTGGTCACAAACTTGCCTACCTACATAGCTACATACAATGTTTACTCTCGGATTTTATTATATATAAGATATATATATATATATTGTAACTGAATAATTACAATATATATATATGTAATGCACATCGAATAATTCTAAAACGCGAAGTTAATATTAGTGTGTGTGGGGGGGAGGGTCTCCAGTTAGCTGCTTTGAAAATTGGCGAGTTTTATTAAAACGGAAGTGGTGCGTTTTCTTGTCCAATAAGTATATTAACCCATTCTTTTCATGTTTCATTTCGTTTCGCAAATCTTGAAACTTTCAGCGGGAGGCCAGTTACATCTGATGAAATACGTATGAAGTACGCTTTTTAGGATACAAAGTTTTTCCGGTCGTTGTTGTAGAGCTTTGGAGAAGGTTAATTGGTATGGACTAGTGAGATTTCTCTGTTCGAAGCAATAATAACTATGATAAAATTTGCTTCTGCAGTGAAATCTTGTTGATTAAGGATACAGCAAGTGGATTTTAGAGTTTTACAGTTGGATTTTACAGTTTTTAAACAGTCGGGAAAATTTCAGGTAACTCTCTACTTTCACTGTTTTTACTGTACACACGTTGTCCACCGGTGACTTTTGCAACTAATGTAAAGATTAGGCGACTTTTTGAACCAAAAAACGTCATTTTCATTCAATTTTCAAGTTTTGGCTACTTGTACCTTACTCCAGGCGACTAATTTGAAAATCTGGTGTTGGTTTTTGTCAACTCCCTTTTTTTTTAAAGTTGCTCTTGAGCTTTCAGCAAACATTGTAATCTGTTTTTTTAATCGTGCTATAAAAATAAATGCATATATGTTCTGTTATATACATAAATATATATATATACTAGCTGAAGTACCCTTTCTTCGCACGGGAATGAATGGACTTTTTGATATTACGATTTGTGGGGATTACTATTTATTGTAATAAAGAGATATAGCAAAATGGATATCGCTTTATATTGTGTTCAATAACCATGCATACCGAATTTCAAGGCAATCGTTTGTACGGTGCAGAAGGCCATGCGGCGTAGCGCAATCTAGTGGAGAGTTTTAGTAAAACGGATACGGCGGAAATATTCTTCGCATTCAGATATCGATGAATACGAAATTTCAGGACGATCAGCTGGACAGCCCTGACGACGCGACATCTAGTGGCAAATTATATAGGAAAATGGATAGCGCCAAACTCTTCCCCGTGTTCAAATATCTATGTATACCTATTTTCATAGCGATCAGTTGCACAGTCAAGAAGTGATACTGAAGCAATAGGTAATTAGCAATACACTTGCTACAGTGCCGTCAAGTGGCGAGTTATAGCAAAATGGATAACGCCAAAATATTCTCATTGTTCAAGTAGCTATGTATACTGATTTTCATAGCGACCGTTTGAATGGTCAAGAATTTGGCCTGCTGCAGCGTCATCTAGTGGCGAGTTAAAATAATAATGCATTGCAGTGCCATCTAGTGGTGAGTAACATCAAAAGGAACACAGTTAGAATATATTCTTCGTGCTGAAATGTGTAAGTATAAGAAATTTTATGCCGATCGGTCGAACGGTATAGAAGTTGATGTGTTGCAGCGCTATTTAGCGGCAAGTTACAGCAAAATGGATACTGAAAAATATTCTCCGTGTTCTAATATCCGCGTGTACCAAATTTCATCGAAATCGGTTGGACGATATTCGCATAGTAAACGGCTAAACGGAATAGAATTCGACGTTCTGCTGCGCCACCTAGTGGCAAGTTGGAGGAAAACGGATAGCATAAAAATGATAAAAGACTTAGGTGAACCAAATTTCATGGTGCAACGGTGCTGGAGTTTTTCAACCTCATACACACATACCAACATTCATTTTTATCTATAACCAGTATCATTATATATCCCAGTCTCAAATAAAATCCAGTTTCAAATCTAAGCCTCGACAAAGTGCCAATATACGCCATATTGCAAGAGTTTTTTCAGGAAATCATTCGAAGCATTGACTTAGCAGCAATCAATATGGGAAATGGTTCGGCCGCCAAAAAGTAAAGCACACATTTATTTGAAAAGTTGAATACCTTAATACAACCGAATTTTTTTAAATTATCAACTATAACGTGTTTTATTCATCATTACTCCGATGTACTAAATGAGAAGATTTCAATTTTCTGAAATTTTGCGGAATTCCCCCAACTTAAATCAATGTACTCAATTGGCGAGAATTCTGAAGATAGATCGCTTGAAATCTCTTAATAACTGCATTATTTCTTAACGGATCATTAAAATTTAACGCTGTATTCTAATAAAACCTTTGCACTTGCTTTCAAAAATCTATTTCCTTAAGCGCTCTATAAATTGCGCCAAGCCGAAAACTGTGCAAACCGCTAGAACTCACTTTCTCAAAATCAGCATTTGAGCCATTTTATTTTTTCGCCAAACTAAAAAAAAATTACATATTAGCCTCGGAAATCTTCAATTCTTATTGTTTTGCGTATAAAACATTTCATTCCTGCTCCGATTTCCCATGCACACGATATTATAACAAAAAATTAATAATCTTACAAATATAAACTAACAAAAAAAAATCATTATTATTCTTTTATTTTTACTTTGAGAATTTAAAACATCTTATTCGGCAAAATCGCTACACATGGCAACCACGATCCTTATTTCACACTTTTTTCACTACAGGGGTTACAATTACGGAAATGTTTTTGCATGGAGAACATAAAAAATCTCTTAAATTCCGGGAACGGGTGGACTTTCAAAGTTTTAAAGTGGACTATGATTTATTCTATATTATTTTACATATCTGTGCAAAATATCAGGCTGATAGGTCCATTTTTGTGGATTTGTATACAACTCAAATCCACAAACAAACAAACAAACAAACAAACAGAATTTCATTTTTATTTATAAGATATATATATATATATATATATATATATATATATATATATATATATATAACGCATGAAATTTTTAAATTTATCATTTTATTCAATCCTTCTAAATGAATTGTTAATTAAGCATGTTTATTTCTTAACTACAAAATCCTTCAAAAATGTTACAATTTGGGGAACTAAAATTGAGAAAATGGCTACTAAACTGGTGACTTTTTTTAAGTCGGTGAGGTTACTAATGATACTTATTTTAGTGTATAAGAGTACTTTCCTCCATAAAATTTGAATCATGTAGTATACAACAGGTATAGATACAGAAAATTTCTTTGCAGAATGGCTAACATTTAAAAAATAATTTGATCTAAACAAAATGTACAATAAAGCAAAGTGTTACCCTAAAGTTATGTGTGTAACCATAGTACAATTTTATTTATTATTATTTCCTGTAAGATTTTGATACGGCCCTTTGGTTGATATATATATGAGTACATACACTCATATAAATATGAACCAAAGGGCCGTATTATCCAAACTTTAAACCCTGGAGTTAACCCAGCCAAGCGAGCCGCTTTAAGGGTTAGTGAGAAAATGGTATTCACGACGCCATATCCAAGGGTTAACCCAACATTTGACCCTGACTCCAGGTGCAAATTCTAACCCCGCAATATCGGAGGGTTGACTCGGGTTTGTAAACATGGCGGATTCGAGGGTAGTTTTTATATACTTGAAAATTCTCGAAAATTTGCAAAACCTTGAATATTTTGTGCTTTGAGAGACGGAAACTGCTGTGGGAACCACCCAGCAAGCTATAAAAGTAGCCAAAAGTGAAAAGAAATCTTTGTACAGTGGCTTCAAAAACTCTGTAGAATGACTGTATTTTTTTTCTGTAGAGACTGCAGGCGCCATCTATCGGATTTATCGTGGTTTGCTTGTTTGAAGTTACTTTCTTCAATCCCTTTTTTTTTCTGATTTAATGCTTATTTTATTATTTAACTATTTTTTATGCTGAAAATAAATAAGTAAATTCTGATCTTTCCTATTTATTTTCTTTTCTCTATTTATTCCACAGATGACGGGCAATTTGGGCAGAGCACAGTTGATCTACTTTTTTTTGTAAGAGGAGACGGGAGAAAAATATTTTTAGGTGTAAAAGATTGAAAAAAATAATAAAAATCTTGTTAAGAGGTTAAACATTTTTGCTTAGTATTTGTCTGTTATAAAAATATGAAAATTCCTAAATTTGAAAAGAGTATAACAGACATGAAATTTTATTTATAAAAAATATTGGATGTAATTTTGTATTAAATGTTTAATCAGTTTTTTTTTATTAATAAAGTTAAATTAATTTTCAAATTTTAATGCGCATTTTGCATAAAAACAAATTAAATATCATGAAGGAAGTGTGTGTGGTGGGAGCTGGGTTCGATCTCACGAACACTAAACCTAGTTCACCCCCTTCATGTAATCATTACTCTGACCAATCACAGACGAGTTTTCAAAGCATGGTGAGACAACTCAAGAGTCAAGTAACCCTGGGTGGAAATAAGTTGGTGAATACAGTTTCCGAGTTGTCTCTGAGACAAACCGGCAATGCAGGTTTCCCGGCAGGCTACTCACAGTTTGGTGAATACGGCCCATAAAGTATTATAACTCATTTATAAAATCTCTAACTCTGAAATATTGAAATTAAACTGTTTATAAATGATTTTATGTTGGTTCTGAAATGTGTTACCGCCTTTCTCATAAAAAAATCTTTTGCGACTGCAAATTTGTAAGAAATTTACAGTTTATGAAAACTGCACACAATTCACTAATGATAGGCACACATAATTTGCAAACGATTGACCAACGGATTTTGCTGCTTTTTATCTTTCATTTATGTTGTTTTTTATCTTTGAAAATGTTTCCCCTAAGGAATGTTTTTTTTTTTTTTTTTTCTTTTTTTTTTTTTTTCTTTCTTTTTTTTTTTTTTTGCGTGGTGGGGGTGGGGGTTGATGAATAAGCCCTCTACCTCAATCCGCCACTGGCTCGTATTTTAATTATGGCAGCATTACTGTAAGTAGGCACTTATCCGGTACCGTGCCATTATATTATAGTCACTGTTAAAATACCAGGCCAATGCCTTTATTTTTAATAATAGCCGGCCCTCGGCGTTTCATTTTGGGCATTATAAATTTAATGGGCCAGTGCCTTTATTGTGAGTGATGGCCGGACCATGCAGTAGTGCCAGCAGAGTGCCGTTGCTTTCCCGGGCTTCTGGCAAGGTACTTCTCGGGCGACCACTTTTGGTACGATTCAGTTACTTTTTGCAGTGCCGTGCCGGTGCTGGACGTAAAGGCAGAACGGTACTGGTAAGGTACACCCTCCAACAAAAGTATTCAAGCAAGAGAGAAATTTCTTATTTTAGATTTGCGAATAATAATTGAGTTTTTGAAAAACGCACAACTTGATAGAAATATGGAAAGTCATATTTATTCATAGCCCAATTCATATTCTATGATAAATAATTTTTAATATACGAAACCAACGTGGGAAATTTCTCTCTTGCTCGAATACTTCTTTTGGGGGGTGTACTCTGCCAGCAGTTGTGTGTTTGCTGGGTCTTTTCTTCTCTAGACTAATCACCTGGATGTAAAGACATCTGTTTCTCATTCATTCGATCTATCGGAACCTCTAGCTAAAAGACCTTAGGTTGGCTAAAACCGCTTAGAAGAAGGGGGTGGGGGCAGCATGGATCCACTTGCTTGCTCTTCGAAAGAAAAGACGATAACATATTTACATATTGGATTTTTACTAGGTCCCCAACTTAATGGGACATCTGTTTCTAAATCATTCGATGAGCCAGGAATTCGAGGAAATGGCCCTTCCTCGATTGGGAGACGGTATTCCCTTGAGTGATTTACAGCTTTTTTGCGAGACAAGACAAGCATTTTTAACATGAGAATACAGGGATTTCCGAGAAGAGAGAGAGAGCTTCGCGAGACGAGATAGGCCTATTCTTCGTCTTGCGTCCATCTCTATTGACGACTACGGTTTTTTAGAAGGGACAGCTTTAAATAGGCTCTAGGAATCAGTGTCTTATCTTATGGTGAAAGTCTATCATAAGAGACACTATTCGCCAACGTTACTGGGAATGCATACGTTGGCGAATAATGTCTCTTATGATATCACTCACATCACATATATGCTCATCACACATTCCTGAAACAGATGTTGGTCTTCGAAAGTACAGTAGAACCTCGATTATCCGAGCTAATTGGGGCCGCTAGTACCTCGGATATCGGAAAGCTCGGTTAATAGAAACTATGTATCAAAACCTTCCGCGCTTGCGAATTTAACTAACTTTTAAAGTAAAAAACAATAGAACGTTTTTTAAATGATAAAAATAAACATATATGAACTTATGTCTCACAGCTAAAAAGATTTAAAAAGGAAATCAACTCTAGTAGTAAATTTTAAAAAGTAAAATGGATTTGTTTTTTTAGACAAAACAATAAATGGAACACGGACAACGAACTAAAATGTGTATAATTTTTTCCAAGCTCATTTTGGAAAGGAGAAAAAAAAATTAGACTTCGTTATTGCCTCGGTTAACAGAAACCTCGGTTAACCGAAGCTCGGTTAATCGAGGTTCTACTGTATGTACAATTAATATTTCTTGTGAAAATTTTCAGGATTAAAATGTTACTTGCTATCCATTATTTTTTTGTTTTATCTATATCATATGTATTGCTATAACTTTAATTTTTTAGGTGATCCATGCAACGAGAATTATGATGAAAAGTACATTAATAATACGTACGCAAATTATTGCCCTTGTGATCAAAACTTGACGTGCGTACAGGTAATGCTCAAAAATGGGTCAATTTACTTTATTTCTATACTTTTTGTTTCAAAAAAAGTTTCTTGTATGAATTAATTATTTTAGCATAAAAAAAAAAGAATTCATCACGCCAGGCGCATCAACAGCACAATTGTGTCTCTTCAGCACAATTGAAGGGACACTGAAGGGAGTTGGAAGCTCCATTCCCACAGGAGTTTGGATTTATGCACTATCTTGCAGTAAAAAATATCTCTTTCGTTTGGTACCAAAAGGATGTGGCTCCGATCGTCAGTTCTTGTGTTACTCAGAAAAATAAGAAACGTATCGCGTTTGTTAGAATCGAATTCCCTAATGCTTTTTTACAGTTTTCCCGCAAACTTGAATAGTTGAAGCTGTATTTCTTTATGCATCAAACCTTTCCATAGTGTTTTTTGTATATGTACAACTGGATTATAAAAATTCTAAAACAATCTTACAGGGGCATTTTTTTTTCTATTCCCCCGGCATTAGAGCATATTTGATGTGGCGAATTTGCCAGTTTATCTGTTTGTTACAGTTGAACCGCTCTCGTCAGACCTCAGCTGGTCCGTCAGTCCGGTTTATCTGACTCGTCGGTGACTCACCACCCGCACTGCATACATGTGTGCAGCAAATACTTCCTGTTTTGCTCTTTTTCAACAATAACATCCCTTGAACGGTTTATTGTAATGTTTTGCTAAAACATTACAACAGGTTATTGTAATGTTTTTGCTAATACATACACAGGGGCGTAGCCAGAAATTTTTCATGGGGAGGGGGGTTACGACTGCTGCAACTCACATATATGCATACATGAGTAAAGAATATACATTTTGTATGACAAAAAAATTCTTCATGGGGGGGTTATGACCCCCCCTAACCCCCCCCCCTTTGGCTACGTCCTTGCATACAGTCATTTTTGAGTTAAGGGATTGTTCACTTTTCAGTAAATACGTAGTTATTTTCCAATATTTTCTGATAATCAGCCCCTTTTTTTGCGTTCTGACCACACAACTGGCCCAAAGTTCAGGGATTAGGGGAATTCTACAGTATTTTAAGTATTATTTGGTCTAAAATAAATGTAGACCATGTGAGGTGTAATCGAAATTTATACTTTGTTGTATGTAAATCGGTGCAAGTTTGCTAAAAGGGACAGTTAAAGTCTCTTTGGTTAACAGGATTGATGGAATTAGGCCAATTATCACTAATTCAAAACGCATTTTAGAGATTTAATTTTGACGCTAAATTTGGCGATGTCGTAAAAAGTCATCCAGCTTATGTATCATTTGACGCGATTTTGTGAGTATGAAAAATACGGTAAAAAGGTTGATGCAATTTTGCAAGACTATGTTGTAAAGTTAACTATTTGCCGGCTATCGGTAGTTAGTTTTAAGTGTTGTTGTCAGTTCATCCTTTTCAATGAAGTGTAAGCTGTCATAAATGTCTAATGTGGTACCAAAATCGACGATATTTCTATGATGCGAATGGCAATAACTAGATGCAAACAGCAGCTTGGGCTTTCACCATTCATCGCCAACTACAGCAAGTTAAATTATTTGCGCCTATGGCCATTAACATAAACGCAGTTAAAAAGTAAATATCAATAAATATGAGGGTAACAAAAAACACTGTAAATAACTGGTGTTTAAAACATAAAATAACAAAAAACTTTGTAAAATAAAAAATGATTACATTCTCTCTTGCGATGTCTAATTTTGATAGTTGAGGGGGGGAGGGCGGTTTGTGGCAGTGTCGTGGACACGGCCGTGTGTTCACGTGAATGGGGGTGCGTAACACTATATAGCTCGACGTGGATATAGAAGCGTGAAGCAATTAAATCATCCACTTGCACAGTCTCGGGCGAACCAGTTGGCAGCAGCATAGAAATATCTTTGCTGATTTTGGTACTGTGTATGTTAGTGTAATGTATAAACAGATAAGTATATAGACATTTATGACAGCTTACACTTCATTAAGAAGGATTGAAATAACGGCGATACTTAAAACTGGCCACGGACAACCGGCAAATACCTAACTTTACTACAGGGTCTTTCAAAATTGAATTAACCGTTTTACCGCTACATGTCAAAATTTTCAGTACAAAAAGCTTCTTCAATGCTCAATTTCAGTAGAAGTCAACATAGTTAACAAGGTAAGATTTTTCACGCGAATACGTCTTTAAATTTACTTCCATCAAGTAACCGTTATGATGTTATTTTACAGAGTTTTTTTTTATTATTTTAAATGCGACGTTGCTATATCCTTGGTACATTTTAGTATACTTTATACACTGTAACGATATATATATGTGAACCGGGAAATTGGTGAAATACAAATATGCAACATGAAATTTACAATGTATATCAACATTCTTAGAATCAATTTATTTTGGGGATATTGCTTTCGCCACCCTAATGTCAGAGCTTGACATAGCCTCCATTTTCTTTTACGATGACACCCAAAATGTATAATACAAACATACCTAACCTAAATAAATTTAATGACAAATACTGTTAACCCTTTAACGCGCAGTGTTCCAGCTCTGGGAACACCAAACTCTGACGTTTTGACTGTTGCCAGTCATGAAGAATAGATTTGATTTCTATAATAATAGTTGAGGTTGACACAGCTCCACGAGAATCCTTTACTTAATAGCGCGTCATTTGCCGTAAAAAATGGTCGCGAATAGTTTTAACAGCACTGACATCTGCTGAAAAATGGAAGAATGCGAGAACAGCTAGATAGATTGCCCAATGCTGAAAAAAGGGCAGGCATTTCCGTCGATCGACTTAACTACCAGCAAGATGGCGGACGATCGAAACGTTCATCGCATGCCACAGATCTAGAGACCTTTTTTGACGCAGCTGGCTGTGCCGCACAGCCAGCTGTCGTCAAAAAAAGGTCTCTAGATATGTGGCACGCGATGAACGTTTCGATTGTCTGCCATCTTGCTGGTAGTTAAGTCGATCGATGGCAACAGCTGCCCTTTTTTCAGCATTGGGAAAGGGTTGCGCCTCAAAGGGTTAAATTTCACTAATTCTTCTGCTGAAAAATGGAAGACATCTGCTGAAAAATGGAAGAATGTGTGACAACAGCTGGATAGATTGCCCAATGCTAAAAAAGGGCAGCCGTTGCCATCGGTCGACTTAACTACCAGCACAGCCAGCTGTCGTCAAAAAAGGGTCTCTAGATCTGGGGCGCGCGATGAACGTTTCGATCGTCCGCCGTCTTCCTGGTAGTTAAGTAGAGCGATGGCAACGGCTGCCCTTTTTGCAGCATTGGGAAAGGCGAAAGGGTTGCGCCTCAAAGGGTTAAAACAAAGAAATTCGCTTTTTGTTAAAAGGAATCCAATTATTTGTCCAACACTGCACTAAGTATAAAGAAAAATAAGGAATGGTGCCGGCGAAGCTGGCTGACGTGAAGGCTTGTTTTATAATAAACGCGCGACGGCATAAAATATACAATATAATCTGCTTAACATTGTTCCTATTCCTATAAACGGAAACGGATGATATTTCTTTACCATGGTACTGTAAAAGAGAGGTGAATGTTACATTATCGTGCGATTCAAAGTCAGATGAACTATTATACTACTTTAGCATAGTCAGTCAGGGCGGAAAATATTTTACTCGTTAAGTGCTGGGAGCGCTGCAAGTCATTAGATTTTTAATCCTACTAATATATAAATGCTAATGCGACTTGACGAATTTCGATGAAATTTGGAATAAAGACAGTTAATATCCTGGATTAATATTTAGGCTGCTTTTTATCACGCGAAAAAAAAAAAAAAACGCATTTCCTATAATACACAAAAAAACCTATCTTTTATCCCCCCCAAAAAAAAGAATACAATTGAGTTTTTATTTTACAGAGTCGTCGACAGATGGCACTAACTTATAGAATACACAGTTTTTAACAAATAAAATCATTTTATCGTCTACTACACCTGACTTGGAAAAAGAATACACCTGAATAAGTTTTTGAAACTTTCATTCATTTCGAATTGTGCATTTTTCTACGTAGCTTTTTCCCTTTCTATTTCTATTGTATTACATCCAGGAAAAGAATGTTAGAAATATCAATTTTAATTTTGTTTAATCACACTCATGAATAATGATACACTTTCCTTCTTAATGGAATGAGGAAAGAAAAGGGGGCGTCTTTTTTACGTTAACAGAGAGAGGGGGGGGGAGCCACTGACCCTAGAGCCGCCCTTGTTTGTGGCCATCTTAATTTTAAATTCTAGTCAGAATCTTATATTTCAGTGGCTAGTAAGCCGGTGAGGAACAGGATGGAGGGAACCCCCGACAGGTGGGAGGGGGTTGACGGGCTGCAATTCGTTGGCCAAGCATATCCCACACATGCTCTATTGGATTCAAGTCCGGTGAGTATGCTGGCCAATGCATACGGGTGATATCCTCCGATTTAAGGCATTCGTCTACAATGTTTGCACGGTGAGGACGGGCGTTGTCATCCATAAACCATAGCACCCATGGCGCCCCGAAACAAACGTACATGTTGTTCCAGAATGACATCCCGATAGATGTGGCCTGTCATCGTTACACTCTGAACATGCAGATCAGTTCTAGAACCAAGAATAATTCCTCCCCAAACCAGCCATCCTGCACCACCGTAACGGTGTCTTTCAATGGTGTTCTCTTGGTGGTAACGGGTACCTGGCGCTCTCCAGATGAATGTCCGGCGAGAATCAGACTCCAAACTAAACCTGGACTCGTCGGAAAACATCACACAAGACCACTGTTGTGGTGTCCAAAATGCATGCTCTCTACTCCAGGTTAATCGCAGGCGACAGTGAGTTGCGGTAAGTGGAACACATCTGACAGGCCTACGAGCATATAGACCAATGTGCCCTAAGCGTCTGTACACGGTCTGCCTTGAAACTGTCGTACCGGTAGCTGAAGAGAGCTGACGAGACAGGTCTGATGCTGTACTCCGTCTGTTTCTTTTGGCAGTAACTGCCAAATAGCGGTCCTCATTCGGCGTTGTAACTCGGGGGCGACCTGTGCTGTAACGTCTACTCACATTACCATCATCTTGGAATCGTTGCCACAAGCTGGAGATGACACTCTGGGCGATTCCAAGTTCCTCGGATACTTCCAGCTGGGTACGTCCACATTCCAGTCGTCCGATAATTCTGCCACGTAAAAACATCATCCAAATGCCTCCTTTGTGCCATAACTATGCGGTTTTTGCACTGAAAGGCTTTCACAGCGCTTGTGAACAATTTTACTTCTTTGCCACCATTCCTTATATACCCCTCTCTTACACTCTCGTCATTGTGACGTACCATCCACACCATCTGGTGGTTTCCTGTAATTTGCATACTCTTCTTCAAGATGTGTGTGATCATTCCACAGGTGAAATTTTTATTTTAGAGATCAATTTCTGTGTGATTCTGAATTATCCTTAATTTATGGACATGAGTGTAGATAACAAGGTAAGTTTTTGATGTGAATGTATCTTTAAATTTACTTCCATAGTGCGAGGCAATTCAGAAAACTATTGAAAACAAAATCGGGGGATGCAGTTTGATGAAACAGCTACATATCTATCATCTACATCCAAAATTTAATTACTACACTCGACAGCTGAAAGATCAAAGAATTCGTTAAGTTGAGCACATTTAGACTTCTCAAGAGCAATCCAGTGATATATCTTCTTATAAATAAAAATGAAATTCTGTTTGTTTGTTTGTTTGTGGATTTGATTCGTATACAAATCCACAAAAATGGACCTATCGGCCTGAAATTTAGCACAGATATGTAAAATAATATAGAATAAATCATAGTCCCTTTTAAAACTTTGAAAGTCCACCCGTTCCCGGAATTTAAGAGATTTTTTATGCTCTTCACGCAAAAATCTTTCCGTAATTGTAACCCCTGTACTGAAAAAAGTGTGAAATAAGGATCGTGGTTGCCATGTGTGGCGATTTTGCCGAATAAAATGTCGTTCGTATACAAATCCACAAAAATGAATCTATCGGCCTGAAATTTAGCACAGATATGTAAAATAATATAGAATAAATCGTAGTCCACTTTAAAACTTTGAAAGTCCATCCGTTCCCGGAATTTCAGAGATTTTTTATGCTCTTCACGCAAAAAGCTTTCCGTAATTGTAACCCCTATAGTGAACAAAGTGTGAAATAAGGATCGTGGTTGCCGTGTGTGGCGATTTTGCCGAATAAAATGTTTTAAATTCTCAAAGTAAAAATTAAAGAATAATAATGATTTTTTTTTGTTAGTTTATATTCGTAAGGTTATTTTTTTAAAATGATAATATCGTGTGCATGGGAAATCAGAGCAGGAATGTAATGCTTTACACGCAAAACAATAAGAATTGAAGATTTCCGAGGCTAATGTGTAAATTTTTTTAGTTTGGCGAAAAAATAAAATGGCTGAAATATGGATTTTGAGTAAGTGAGTTCTAGCGGTTTGCACAGTTTTCGGCTTGGCGCAATTTATTGAGAGCTTAAGGAAATAGATTTTTGAAAACAAGTCCAAAGGTTTTATTAGAATACAGCGTTAAATTTTAATGATCCGTGAAGAAATAATGCAGTTATTAAGGGATTTCAAGCGATCTAACTTCAGAATTCTCGCCAATGGAGTACATTGATTTAAGTTGAGGGAATTCCGCCAAATTTCAGAAAATTGAAATCTTCTCATTTAGTACATAGGAGTAACGATGAATAAAACACATTATAGTTGATAATTTTAAAAAAAAATCGGCTGAATTAAGGAATTCCAATTTTCAAATAAATGCGTGCTACTCTTTGGCGGTCGAACCATTTCCCATATTGATTGCTGCTAAGTCAATGCTTTGAATGATTCCCTGAAAAAACTCTTGCAAAATGGCGTATGTTGGCACTTTGGCGAGGCTTAGATTTGAAACTGGATTTTATTTGAGACTGGTATATATAATAACACTGGTTATAGATAAAAATGAATGTTGGTATGTGTTTATGAGGTTGAAAAACTCCAGCACCGTTGAGCACCGTTGCACGATGAAATTTGGTTCACCTAAGTCTTTTATGATGGAGAAGGTTTTTATGCTATCCGTTTTCCTTAACTTGCCACTTGGTGCCGCAGCACAACGTTGAATTCTATTCCGTTTAGCCGTTTGCTATGTGAATATCGTCCAACCGATTTCGATGAAATTTGGTACACGCGAATATTAGAACACGGAGAATATTTTTCACTATCCATTTTGCTGTAACTTGCCGCTAAATGGCGCTGAAAAGCATCAACTTCTATACCGTTCGACCGATCGGCATAAAATTTTTTATACTTACACATTTGAGCACGAAGAATATATTCTAACTGCGTTTCTTTTGATGTTACTCACCACTAGATGACACTGCAATGCATTATTATTTTAACTCGCCACTAGATGACGCTGCAGCAGGCCAAATTCTTGACCATTCAAACGGTCGCTATGAAAATCAGTATACATAGCTATTTGAACAATGAGAATATTTTGGTGTTATCCATTTTGCTATAACTCGCCACTTGACGGCGCTGTAGCAAATCATTACTTTAATTAACTACTAGATATCCCTGCAGTGTATCACTTCTTGACTGCGCAAATGATCGTTATGAAAATTGGTATACATAGATAGTTGAACACGATCGCTATGAAAATCAGTATACATAGCTATTTGAACAATGAGAATATTTTGGCGTTATCCATTTTGCTATAACTCGCCACTTGACAACGCTGTAGCAAATCATTACTTTATTGAACCACTAGATGGCCCTGCTGTGTATCACTTCTTGACTGTGCAAATAATCGCTATGAAAATAGGTATACATAGATATTTGAACACGGGGAAGAGTTTGGCGCTATCCATTTTCCTATAACTTGCCACTAGATGTCGCGTCAACACATGAACTTCAGGACTGTCCAGCCGATAGTCATGAAAATTCGTATACATCGATATCTGAATGCGAAAAATATTTTCGCCGTATCCGTTTTGCTAAAACTCCCCACTAGATTGCGCTACGCCGCATGGCCTTCTGCACCGTACAAACGATTGCCTTGCAATTCGGTATGCATGATTATTGGACACAATATAACGCGATATCCACTTTGCTATATCTGTTTATTACAATGAATAGTAATCACCACAAATCGTAATATCAAAAAGTCCATTCATTCCCGTGCGAAGAACGGGTACTTCAGCTAGTATATATATATATAGTAAGTAAAACACAAAACATACTACGAATAAGACATACCTCGCATAAAAATATAACAGCTATTAGCAAGAATTAGAAACCACATTTTGAATAGATAATAAATAAATTTTAAAAAATAATAAAAATAAATATATATATATATATATGACAGAGTGAAGCGGTGCCGGGTTCGTAAAAGAATGAAGGCGTTCGAGCCGATAAACGACGGCGCTAGTACATCTGCAGCTGGGGCGCCTGAGCCTATGCAAATGGATGACGTAATCGCTTCTGTATTAACATATATGGGCTTTATAGCATTACGTACACGTATTCATGTAAAACACACGGCCGAGTCCACGTCACAACCACACACACACCCTTTTTTTTTTTTTTTTTGGCTTTCAAATACTCAAATTAGACATCAAAAGTGAGAATGAAGTCATTTTGATTTCACGAGTTAAAATATCTTTTAGAAAACCATATAATTTAACAGTCTTAATGAAATATTTGCTCCACGAGCGTCGATATTGTGAAAGTGCTAAAGACGTCATTTTGGTGTCACGAGTTTAAAAATGCATTAGAAACCCATTTAGTTCAACAGATGTGATGGAAAATTTGCTTCCCGTGAGTCGATATTGCCACTTGATGAATAAGAAACGCCGCTGCGATACAATAGAAAACAGAATGTGAAAGAACTTCTCCTGTTGTGTTTTCAGAATCTTATCGGATTCCGTTTTGTTGAGAATATATTACCCATAAAAACATTTTATAATCGGAAACAGTGGCGGCTCGTGGGATACAGCAAGTACAGCCGGGCTGCACTTGGAATTATTAGCACATACTTTAAAATAATTTATTCTACTAATTTTCCTAAATTCAGATTAGAATTGTGGAATTTCTACGGTAAATTAAAAAATCTCCGAAAAAAACGTATTTTGGCCGGATCGCTCATTCAGAAAAAAAGCACTTTAATCTTCCGCAATTCAATTGGGAAAATCTTTGGTTCAGCCCAGAGCGCTGAAAAGAAAATTGGCAGCACCGTTGCCATGACTACGACTACGTAAGCAGCCTCTCCGGCATAGGGAGTGTGCAGCTGATGCAGCCGATGAAAGATTTTTTAACGGCGGCTGAGCTTGAGAACTCGACTAACTCATTGGCTCGGACGAGAAGTGAGGGAGGGGGTAAGGAGAATATATGTTTGGGAAACTCTCGACTACGACTTTATATTGCTGAATTTATCAAGAAGGTAAGCCTGAATAGACGCTTATGATTGGACAATGACCCATCAAAGCAGTATTGTTTTTAAGTAAGCAAGAACTGCCATTTAGAGGACATGGCGAGCGAGAAAATTCTTTAAACATGGGAAATTTTAAAGATTGTTTAAAATTATTGATATCTGAATTAAAACAACGCCGTTTTATGGGGACATCACTGACCGATTCGCATGTTTAAAAGAAAGGATGATTGATTTGACTTATAAAAAATAAGTAAGTTTTCTTTTTTTTCCTTTTCTTTTCAAGTTATCGTTACAAAAGAAAATTCTAAGGAAACTTCGAATCAGGCACGGATTAATGCAATTTTGAGGATAAGAGCAGCTGGTTGAAATTTATGTCCATTTTATGGAAGGGAGGGGCCTCCGTGAGGGCTTAATCCGTCAGCTTTCGAATTCAGTAACAAAAATTTTCCAATCCTGTCCGGAGGAATGGAGGGGGGGGGGGCTCATATGCTTCCGGCTGCAGTAATCACGGGCCGCCACTGATCGGAAAATGGAAATAAATAAATATACAGCAAATCGAAAATTAACGTAATGGCTAAAAAACAAAAAACAAACCTCAGATTCTTAATGCTATTCTTGGTATACTGCATCTGTTAATTATACCGCAGAATTCGAATCTTAAAGTTCTCGTTGTAAAAGATATCGCCCAGATGGGTTGCGAACTTATTTTTCTGCAAAAATTCCACGATAAATCGCCAAAAGTGGCAGATTTTCAAAATAATGGGACCGCCGCTAAGATATCCCCTGTCCAATAAAAAAGAAATTTGGAAATAGGTCTACAAGTTTAAAAAAATTATCGCGAGGCATACGTAATTTACAGAGTCCCAAAAAGGAGACAACACGCTTTCATTCAGTATCTTTTACATAGATCTGGGCAATATGAATTGAAAAAAATGTTCGAAATAAGGTAGGAAAATAGACTACGTAAAGAAAAAAGTCTTCTCGTTAATTTCAGACAATTGCATTTTTTAATTTGTATACAACCCCCCCCCCCCGTACAAAAATATTCCTAAATAGTAACATTGCCCCATACACTAATGAGGTGATAAACGAAATTTCAAGCCCTTCACCATAAAACATCCCAGAGATATATTTAAACAAAGATGATATGGGGCTATACGTGAATCTGAATCTCAAGTTTATTGTTAGAGAGCAAAAATTATTTTATTTCGTGATTTCTGCGTAACCCCTGAAACGCCACCATCTGGCGTGATTCCCCCCCCCCCCCCCGAGAGCCATTGAAAAGTCGGCATGTATTTATCTTCATGTCCCTAACACTTTTTATGATATAATTCTCAAATTTTTTACATAAACTCATCAATTTAGATAAAGCGTGTTATCACCTTTTTGGGACTCTCTGTATATACAAATATGTATACGGATTGAACATAGTTCCTCCTTTTTTGAAGTTGGGTATATAGAACAATGGTGGGACGTTTACTGTGTTCTTCTAGTAATGATAATAATAATGAGGATATTAATCTCTTGATCACATTATCTAATTCCCTTGAAGTGTGTAAGAGAGTTTTTTTTTCTGGTGTTTACTTTATGACATCTCAAACAATTATTTTTGTCATCTTTCGTAGGAATATGGCGTCAAGCAAGGAAAAGGTAGATGCCGGAAAAAATAATGTTAATCTTTTAAAGACAGTATACCTGATTCCTTTGAAGTGTGTAAGAGAGTGTTTATTTATTTATTTATTTATTTATATTTTTTTTTCGCTTTAAAGTATGGTTACTTGTCTGATTCTCAAACTTTTTTCTCTGCATTTGTAGGATTCTAAAGATACAGGATGATATGGTGTCTGCCAGAAAAATTAGTTCTTCTTGTTGATGTACTGCATCCCCTGTAGCAATTTTTCCAATTAAAATGTCAAGGCCTTGCACCTTTCTGTATTAAAAATGCATAAAAGCATTGTAATCTTATAATAGTAATAAAAAAAATTTTTGTTAATATCATATACAAATCGACATCGGGAGACAGACTCAGAGCTTCTTTAATCTAGATTGAATCATACCCACCAATGCAGTCCGTGAGATTTCATAGAAAAAAAAAAAGAAAAAAAAACCACCAGTGGATCTGACCATCATGTAGTTCTCTCCGTTATCTTTAACTGTACAAGCCTAGGCAAATTAGTATAACTAGATGGAAAATAATAAGAAAAATAACGCATGCAAAAAATTGCAAATAAATAGCTCAATGACGTCAAATAGATCAAGCACACAGCCCGGCCATCTATATAGTACAGCCGTCTATATGGAGCGTGCTGTGTCAAGCATATTCGTCACTATTTCCTGCGTATGCGACGTGTTAGCTAAAGAACAAACTAACAATAATGCATTTTGAAACTGCGAGATCTTTCGGATGTTTCCCACAGTTTTCAATTATCGAATTTGCAATACTGGAGCGTTTTTTGCCCATCAAAAAAGAATGTCACGAAGCAGTGGGCTAAAGTACATTTAGCCAAATAATGTACTTTAAGACTCTATAAGACTCTTTTTAATGTCTTTTTTGTTAGCATTTTTAGTAGTTGCAACATGATTTGCGCTCATCCCAAATATTCGTGTTCTCCCGTGCGAAGAACGGGTACGCAGCTGGTTATACATATGAGAACAAGGAGATAAAACAAAATTCTTTTCGTAATGAATCTTACTTTCAATGGTGAAAATCCAATAATTTTCTTTTGCTCTTGCTGTAAAAATGCGTTTGTCTCCAAATCGCAACAATAACTGGAACATATATATATATATATAATACGTGTGCGAGTTAGAACTTTGAATGATAAATTCTATTGATTTTAGATGGTATGTTTCATTGTACCCCGTCTTTCCCTGCTTGAAAAACGCTGAATGTACTTTTTAATTGTGAAAATTTATGAATTTTCACAATAACCATGTTTGACCTCAGACAGACAGAAGTTTTAAAATACAGAGAAACATACTTTATAATATTCTTGTGTGTGTTTGTTTGTTTTAAGCTAGTCATTTTTATTTCCCAACATCTACATTTTTAATACATAGGAATCCTTCTATTAAAATCCGATGTTTAATGCTGACATTGGTCTAAATTGGGAGAGTAAGATTTTTTCAAGCCCCCTTGAACCATAGAAAAAAGAGTAAAGAAAAATATGAATTTAATACTAAATGTTAGGCACAAAAATTGCTATTTATATTCAGGATGAATCTGAAAATGAGGACAAAATTTTTTGGGGTGACAGAACGCATCCAGACAGGCAATGGACGTAAAGGTTGTGTCCATGTACCAAATAACAATCAATTTCAAAGAAGGTTTGAAAAATCAGTGAAATTTCCAACTTCGTCCTTCTTTTTTTTAGAAATGTGAGTTTCATTTTCGGTAAAATCACTGACCTAAAACGGATATTCAAAAAATCTTCATTTCATTTTGAAATGAAATTTTTAGAGTCAATTCATAATTTAGGAGGCCCAGTTAACCCATTTTTTTTAATTGATCCTTTCTGTCCGGATATGGTTAAAGTTATTAAAATCTGACCAATTGAAAAAAAAGTTAGGTTCTTTTTACACGAACGTTTCAAAACGTTTTTTTTTTTTTTTTCACATTTCTGGAACCCAGTATAACCCTTCGGTAGCACCAAGAACGCTCCCGCTATAAAGCAAGTATTACACGACATTTGATGGGAAAATTATGTAAAAAAGAGAAAATTGGTGATATTCATCCTCAAAAAAATTGCATTACTGTATCACGATAATATTCTTAAATAGTACATTTTATCTATAAACAAAAATTATCTCTGCACGAAGTTTGATAGTTAGAACAATAAGTCATTATCGGCAAGGAAAGTGTCCTAACATGTTGCAAATTTATCGTATCAAGTGGTCTAAAAATGGAAATGAGGGATTTAATAATCTTGAGAAAACATACTTATTGTAATACTCCATTGATACTATCTGTCTGTCTTATTTTCATGGACTATGGGAACTTAGGCACTTCTGCTTTTACAGCATTTTGTACCTTCACCAAATCCAGATTAGTTCGATAGTAGCAGTACCTGCCAAATGTGTTAATTTCTACCGCAAACTCCCGAAGACTTCATTTCTACCTCATTCGGGAACCGATAGATGACAGCACTAAATATCGTTAACAGGGCTTCTTAATTCTGAAGCAAATACCAGGCAGAAGACCCCAAATCTTAGTTTTGCCATCCCTAGAGGTATCGTTTTTGTGTGGGAACTTGCAGAACATTGCGACTACGACGTATTTAACGTGCCCCAATCTCCATTAGCGAGCAAAGCGGTCTTTGGTTGCTCCCACGATCGGACCCACAGCTTTTCGGCTACGCCTCTCCCAACCAGGCAACCGCAGCCCCGTTAATAAAACTAATCAAATTTATCAAAACAATTTTTTTATTTAACTAGTGACTGATGTGGTCTCATAATAAGGATCAGTTTGCATTATTGGGGATACCAATGTCTTTCTTTGTATCAAGAAAAGACTAGAGCCTGAGAATACGCAGAGAGGGAGGTTTTTTCTCACCTCTTCTTGAACTAAATTTCTAATTATTATACAGGGTGTATAACAATTCCCTCTCGGATTGGAAGGCTTATAAAATATATATACTACACTACTACTTTCAGGTGTTTAGTTAAAGAAAGAAAACTAAGAAGTATTCCAATAATACTTTAATGTTTAACGAAGTGTTTTATTTCCTAGTTTTTTCATTTTAAGTTATTTAACACCAGTTCATTTAAAAGCTGTAACTTTTTAAAAATATATTTCTCAGCATAAACACCATTCAAATTTTTTCTATAATAGCCATTTGAAATACAAAGTGGCGGGGTTTCGATGTGTATACACTAATACGAAATGCCACGCCTGCTATGTGCTCAGATATAAAGAAATTTTAAAATATTGCTTTTCTCCATTTGTTTCTAGTTTGGAACGAAATGAATTTCTTATGTAAATCATTTCCATGTTTTTCTAACTATATATATATCTATATATATATATACATATACAGGGTGCCCAGTGCTAGGCGCCCAGTGGCCATTTCCTAAACCATTTGTCAGAGACACATAGTTCTAATTGCAAAATGCTTTAAATTGTACAATCTATTATATCAAAAACACACACACAGTCGAAGTCAATAAATCAATTCCTATAAAAATTGCGGAATTTAGATTTTTATTCGGTCCAATTGTCTCATCAGTTATATTTAGAAAATTTTTCTTTATACAATTTGATGCACAATATATATATATATATATATAAAATTCGTCCTTCTACGACTGAAATTTACCGTCTAATAAAGCAGCAAACAATTTGTCTTAAGTCACTTTTCCACGTTTAAAAATGTCTCGTTACGGTAAACCGTTAATGCACCATATATATACTGAAAAAATGAAATATAGGTTTTAATTTCATTTTCTGGCATGATGCGGAGGAAGAAGCAAAACTAACTTTAGAATATGACTCTTTAAACAGACGGTTATAGTCAGGCTCTATAAAACTCTATTCGGTATCAGACTTACTAAATCGTATGTGTGTAGTAGGGTTGTCACAAGTTATATGGGGGAATTTTTTTTAATGTTATTTTTTGGGGCACCCCCCTAAAAGTTGCCAATTGACTAGAAAATGAGATTGGCAAAGTTTTAGCTCAATTGCATAATATTAACCCGTGCCGCATCGAGGTTGAATTCTTGAAAAATTACGATTTTTTCCAAAAATATCTAGTTTTTCCTTCATTTAGTATAAACTATTTGCTCTACAGACCTGGTTCTTGTTTTATTTCATAAAAAATGTTATTGCTTTGAACTTTTACTCTCAACAAAACCAATATTTAATGACATTCAGTGTTTTTTTAGGTCAGTTTGTGAATCGTACCACCAAAATCTGCATTTTTGTAAAATTAGTGAAAAAAAGACAGATAAGAATTTTAAGTAATTTTGACCGTCTTTTGTATTATTTGCATCAAAAAACAAAAAATACATCAAGAATTTTCAAAACTTAATCTGCAATTCATGAAATATTTTAATTATTTGATATGCATTTCTGTGTTTCAGAAGAAAGATCTTGATTTGTATTTCAGTTGAAGAACATCTGAGGCAAACCTGTCAAATTTTCTTTATAACAATGTTATTTTTGTTGTCTGTTATTATTTACTTTTAGAATGGACATGGGTGCCTATACGTATGGCCAAGGAAGGGCTATGCCTCCCCTAGCTCCCATATTATCGTTATGATTTACATACTGGTATAACGTAAATGTGGTTCAACACTAACAAATAATATCTTTCCGGTGCAGGACCCTTGACGTGCAATAAGACTCCGAAGTCCGAAGACAAGAATTTCGAAAACAAAGAATTGGTCTCATCAAAAGCAGATTTTAAAATTTTGATTTAGAGGGTGCTGTTGTTCAATGGGATGGAAAAATGCTTCCTTATATTTTGAATAAAGAAAATGTAGAGAGAATGGCGATTTTAATTAGCTGTGGCGATGAAGAACAGTTATTAAGAGTTCCTCACCTTGAAAATAATGAGAATAACTCGAAAATAATAAGAAATAGGCAAAAGCTGTATTTACAGCAGTTGAAGAATGGGAGGCAGTTGGTAAAATTCAGGCAATGTGTTTTGATGCCACTTGTTGCCTTAGGAGAACATGCATTTTTTGCTGCAGCAATTACTGGATCGAAATCTTCTATATTTACCTTGTCGCCATCATATTTTAGAAATCATCCTAAAATCTGTTTTGATTGCGAAGTGGGCAAAGCTACTGCCCTTCATCCAGATATTTTTTTAAAATTTCAGATTGGGTGGTCTAACTTGGACAAGAGAAAGTAAAAAACTACTATTGAAGATGGAACTATTACATAAAGAACGCAAAATTTGGGAGAAATTTCAAAATTTCTTGCAGAAAATTCAAGAAATCAACAGCTTAGGGATAACTATAAAGAATGAACCCAACAGGAATCTCCCCAAATAGACATTTCTTTCAGAGTACCTGGTGCTGTTCATTATGCCAGGTGGATGTCTAAGGCAATTTATTGTCTCAAAATACTTCTTTTTATAGATCAGGTAGCATCCCAGACAGCACATAAGCTTAAATCAAGCTTGACATTTCTTTGAATTTGACGTATTAATACAAGCTTGACAGTTCAATTCATTTTAAGCTTGCAACAAGCTTGAAGAAGTCATTTGAACTGTCAAACTTGAATACAACTTGATTCTTGCTTGAAAGGGAAAGCGTGCGGTGATGGCGCCATCTGTCGCTGTAGGCGAGAAGGAGAATTGACATTAATTTGAAGAAATTGATTTGTCTAGCGTTCTCAAATTTGCTCATATTAAATAAAGAAAAGTTCGTAAAAGTTGTGTTTTATTTTATTATCGCACAAAACCTGGACATTAGAACACGCAAGGTGAAGGAATGAATGGGATAAGCCCCTCTGAAGTGTAACACGAGGGGAGTTTTAGTTTTATTTACATCTAATTAACATTAGTAATTCCATTAACTAATTAATTAGCCCTAAAAATAAATTTTAATATAATTAACACAATTTAGTTAGTTAATATACTTCACTTTATGGGTGGTAGAATGAGGCGCAATCCGGCCGCCACAAAATAATTTATCATCAGTCATAAATGTACTTGACCATAGAATTAAAAAAAAAGATTCTATATTTCCAAATATGGAAATTCTTCAAAATAAAATACAATTATACTACGAAATTGATTTCAAAATCAGTCGTTTGTCTCGATTTTGGCCAGTATTGCCCAACATGAGTGTCGCGATATTGAAAGTTTTAAAACGTGTGCTGCTGTTAAGTTTATATAATGAGTTTATTTCCCGTATTAGTAGAGTCTCTAAATCACACATAACATTATTTTAATTTTGATGCATCCCATTAAAAAATAAAAGAAACAGATCAACACATCGACCCCTATTCGATCTCGCCAGAAAACGGCGTGATAATCCTAACAGTCACTTCAAACTTTAGTCATATCAGCCCATCTCAGGTTGGCCGAGTGGTTAGGACGCTGGCTTCGCAACCCATGTATACCGTGTTCGATTCCAGCTGCAGACCCTTGATGGTAACAGATTAAGATACCTTTAAATTTCAGCGTAGAGGGCAAAATGCGTGGAAAAATAAAATATGTGGGGCGAGTTCGCGACGGCACCCCGTGTATTTAGGAAATTTTTTTAGCTTGCTATGTCAAGCTTGATTCAAGCTTACTATGTCAAGCTTATTGCAAGATGGACAAGTGTAAACTAGAACACTTGATTCAAGCTTGCATTAAGCTTACACGCTTGAAATTTTCAAGCTTAATTCAAGTTTATTGACTTGATAAATCAAGCTTGCTGCAAGTTTGATGCAAGTTTGCTGTGCTGTCTGGGATTAAAAGATTTAGAAAAAGGAGGTATTACAGACATTTGTTTATTTATACTTATAAATAAAAATGAAATTCTGTTTGTTTGTGGATTTGATTCGTATACAAATCCACAAAAATGGACCTATCAGCCTGAAATTTTGCACAGATATGTAAAATAATATAGAATAAATCATAGTCCCACTTTAAAACTTTGAAAGTCCACCCGTTCCCGGAATTTAAGAGATTTTTTTATGTTCTTCACGCAAAAAGCTTTCCGTAATTGTAACCCCTGTAGTCAAAAAAGTCTGAAATAAGCATCGTGGTTGCCATGTGTGGAGATTTTGCCGAATAAAATGTTTTAAATTCTCAAAGTAAAAATAAAAGAATAATAATGATTTTTTTTGTTAGTTTATATTTGTAAGATTATTATTTTTTTATTATAATATCGTGTGCATGAGAAATCAGAGCAGGAATGAAGTGTTTTATACGCAAAACAATAAGAATTGAAGATTTCCGAGGCTAATATGTAAAATTTTTTAGTTTGGCGAAAAAATAAAATGGCTCAAATGCCCAGAAAGTGAGTTCTAGCGGTTTGCACAGTTTTCGGCTTGGCGTAATTTATTGAGAGCTTAAGGAAATAGATTTTTGAAAACAAGTGCAAAGGTTTTATTAGAATACAGCGTTAAATTTTAATGATCCGTGAAGAAATAATGCAGTATTAAGGGATTTCAAGCGATCTATCTTCAGAATTCTCGCCAATTGAGTACATTGATTTAAGTTGGGGGAATTCCGCCAAATTTCAGAAAATTGAAATCTTCTCATTTAGTACATCGGACTAACGATGAATAAAACACGTTATAGTTGATAATTTTAAAAAATTCGGCTGTATTAAGGGATTCCACTTTTCAAATAAATGCGTGCTTTACTTTTTGGCGGTCGAACCATTTCCCATATTGATTGCTGCTAAGTCAATGCTTCGAATGATTCCCTGAAAAAAATCTTGCAAAATGGCGCTGCAATGTTGGCACTTTGGCGAGGCTTAGATTTGAAACTGGATTTTATTTGAGACTGGTATATATAATGACGCTGGTTATAGATAAAAATGTATGTTAGTACGTGTGTATGAGGTTGAAAAACTCCAGCACCGTTTGACCAATCACCATGAAATTTGGTTCACCAAAGTCTTTTATCATGGAGAAGGTTTTTATGCTATCCGTTTTCCTCTAACTTGCCACTTGGTGCCGCAGCACAACGTCGAATTCTATTCCATTTAGCCGTTTGCTATGCGAATATCGTCCAACTGATTGCAATGAAATTTGGTACACGCGAATATTAGAACACGGAGAATATTTTTCACTATCCATTTTGCTGTAACTTGCCGCTAAATGGCGCTGCAACGTATCAACTTCTATAACGTTCGACCGACCGGCATAAAATTTTTTATACTTACACCTTTGAGCACGATGAATATATTCTAACTGCTTTCCTTTTGATGTTACTCACCACTAGATGACAATGCAATGCATTATTATTTTAACTCGCCACTAGATGACGCTGCAGCAGGCCAAATTCTTGACCATTCAAACGGTCGCTATGAAAACCAGTATACATAGCTATTTGAACAAGGAGAATATTTTGGCGTTATCCATTTTGCTATAACTCGCCACTTGACGGCGCTGTTGCAAATCATTACTTTAATTAACCACTAGATGGCCCTGCAGTGTATCACTTCTTGACTGTACAAATGATCGCTATGAAAATAGGTATACATAGATATTTGAACACGGGGAAGAGTTTGGCGCTATCCATTTTCCTATAACTTGCCACTAGATGTCGCGTCAACACATGAACTTCAGGACTGTCCAGCCGATCGTCATGAAAATTCGTATACATCGATATCTGAATGCGAAGAATATTTTCGCCGTATCCGTTTTGCTAAAACTTGCTAAAACTGCCACTAGATTGCACTACGCCGCATGGACTTCAGCACCGTACAAACGATTGCCTTGAAATTCGGCATGCATGATTATTGGACACAATATAACGCGATATCCATTTTGCTATATCTGTTTATTATAATGAATAGTAATCACCACAAATCGTAATATCAAAAAGTCCATTCATTCCCGTGCGAAGAACGGGTACTTCAGCTAGTAATAAATATTTATGTAAAGGCGTGGTTCAATACTCCCACTCAGACTTTAGCCCCAATCAAGACTTAAAATTATTGCAATCTGAAAATTCGATAAAGAGGCTGCAAACAAAGATATAAAATGTTAAGCCATCTTTGGTATCTTAACTTGGAGCAATTTGCGTTTCATTTTCAGATGACACTTGGGCAAAAAAAGTTACAATAAGCACGCTGTAAAATTCTTTGCATTTGAAAAAAGAAATGATGATGATGATGAAGATGTAAGATCAGCAATGTTTGAACGAGCGGATAATTTGTTGAACAAAGAAGTTAATTTTTTTATTTCATATCGAACAGTAATTTTTTTAAGAGATTTAATTTTAATATACAATTTTTGAATACTGATCCCGTGGTATGGTGTGAAAATCACTATTATTTGAAAGAAAAAAAACTGAAAGCTTTTACTATTTTTAATGACTCAGATAAAATGGGAGTAAAATTATTCCCAGGATTCAATTCCTGTTTAACTGTAGATGAAAAACAAAAGCAGTTTTTACTATAGGTAGTATCCGAATGCAGAAAAACTTTTCCAGACTCTTCGAAAGAAACATTATCTAAGCCTTGTCACTGTAACAAAAAATTGTGAACAATAATAATTTATTTTCTTTATTATGTGCTTCCATTTTGATACATAGCTTTAATATTTAAATATATCTGAACGTTACATATTCTCAATTTTATGCCTTTGTTGACCTTATTTTCTGTTAATTCTTTAACTTTAATTTTTTTATTAGCTTCAGAATTTTTTTTACTAAAACTTTTATTTTGTACATAAAAAAAATAAAGAAACAAAAAACGAAAGGAGGAAAGACGAAATAGAATTTTTTTGATTCTTCATAAAAAAAGCCAACTTTTAGGATTCGGATCATATCTAGTCCTGAAAAAAGCATAGATATATTATTTTTTCAGGACTAAAAATGATCCGAATGTTACCCTCTGAGCGTTTTGGAAATGGGCAAATAATCTAAAGTTGTTTTCTCGGTAAAATTTTCATGCAATTTTTAAATTATAAAAAAATTAAATTTTTAACAGGAAGATTTGCAATTATTTGAAAAAAGAGCTTCTGAATTACATACAAGCTTTAATATCAAACATATTTTATGATATCTCAGTGTTACAAATGATTATTTTTATAAATGTATTGCATTGAATATTGGAATAAAGTGGACGCGATTTTTGACATCACAACCGCTTGGAGGGTTAAATCTGTAAATTTTTACATAAAAGTGATGTGTGACTCATAAAGGCGAGAAGTTTTCTTCTGAAACGAGAACAACATAATGTTTCTAGACTCATTTTATCCATTTTATGATGCAAAAACTGCTTTTTTGCGAAAAACCACGATTTTTTAAAACTTTAACCTCAATGCGGCACGGGTTAATATTATGTAAATGCTGAAACTTCACCAATCTCATTTTTGAGCCTATTGGCAACTTTTTGGGGGGTGTCGCCCCAAAAATTCGAAAGTTGATTTCTTGTGACCACCCTAGTGTGTAGTATGCAGATATGTAGCACCGGGTATGCCACACAAAGTACCGGAAGAGTTTTCTACAAGGGTGCAGTATATTGCAGCCGAAGGAATCTACTTTTGAGCAAATGTTACTCTAATAGAATTTCTAATATAATTTTAAGTTTCTAAAATGCATATATTTGCATTTTTAAATGTTTCATTTCCTATTTTAATGTTTAACGAAGTGCTTTATTTCCTTGTTTTTTTATTTTAAGTTATTTAACACCAATTCATTTAAAAAAATCTATTTTCAGTATAAGCTATAATTTATTGGATACACATAGCTAATCGTTAATATTCTTTACTGCAATCTACATTCATAAAATCGAAAATGAAATTTCTAATAAATATTGCAAGGCTCATAACCATGTACACTAATTTTTCACAAATTCATTTCGTACACAACCCCTATTTAGCTGCTCGAAAAGTGCTCTAGCTTTAAGCACCTGTAACATGGCAAATTTCGGTCGTAGATGGACTATTTTTTTTTTTATTGTGCCTGAAATTGTATAAAGAAAATTTTTCTAAGTGGTAGGACTGGGGGACCGTATAAAAATTTAACGGGACCGGGGGACAGTATTAAGCATTTTTGCAATTCGAACTATGTGTCTCTGACTAACATTTTAGGTAGTAGCCATTGGGCACCGTTATCAGTGGACACCCTGTCTATTAAATGGTTGTTACAAAGAAATTACAATAAAATCACTTTTTGACGATTGCTAACGGTTCAGTCAAAATCCTTTTCGACTTCTGGACTGCTACATTTGGAGAAAATTTTTTATTCGGTGTTTCGGTACCACAGAATTTGCTCTTTCTATATCAGTTATGTGTTATCTCTGGTTGCGGTAGCACAAAAGTTTTTTCCCTTTTTGACTCTAAAAATGTGTGAGTAAATTAATTATACAGATTGTCATATAACTACCGAATTATACAGTGCTCGTGCGAGTCCTTAGCTTGCTAAAATTCCGAACTTTTGAACAATTGTCCTGAAATGTCTCGCTATTTGTGATACTCGCGAGAATATTTTTAGTATTTTATTAAAAACAGGACCACTTTTAAAATATCAGACCATTTTAAGATAATATTTTAAATGTTCGGAATTTTAGGAAATCCAGGTTCGTACCAAGCGTGATTATAAATTCCATTTATTATTTCATAATATCACAGAATGTTACAATTTTTTTATATATAACTAGCTTAAGACCCCGTTCTTCGCCCGGAATGGATATTGATAAAACAGTTTTACAGTATTCGTCAGGCATATTCTAACTATACTTTATTTTTTTTTAAATACTGTTTGGGATGTGCATCATATTCTCCGCGTATTTGTCTTGTTCTTCAAAATTGAAATCTACGTTAAAATCGCCTATTAAAACTGTTTTAAAATTCCCGTCAGAAATATTCTAACTATACTTCAGCTTTATTTACACGAATATAGACATCAATATTCCAATTAAATAAACAATAGTGTTAGATAATTTCTCGAGAAAGATGGTTGTGTTGTGGGGTTATGGCCAATTAGCTAAACGTTGGCTCTGCTGGGGGATGGCGTGCCCCACATGGGAGTCTTTCTAAGGGGTCCTAACCCGCAATTACGCTAAGTTTTGGAGGAAACCACGGAAACTCCGAACGGTTAGGTCGACGGACGCGATTTTGTTTTGAACCAGGCACATTTCGTCTCCCAGTTCAGCGTGCTAAATGCTCGGCCACTGGTGGAGCACTCGACAAAGGTGGAACATATCGTTTCGAGGACTCATTTCTTTTATGCCAAACTTCGCGATAAATCACCAAAAATGGCAAACCTTGGAGACTTTTCACATTTAATCTGGCAGCCCTTGAAACATGATTCGCCCTTTCAGCAGGTAGACAGAAATCTTTGCCTGGAATTAACAGCACTCAAGAGCTAAAAACTACGTGAAAAACACCTTTTTTATCAACTGTCCTTTATTAAAGTCAACTTTTAAAAAGCCTTGAAAAAGATTTTTATGAATTAGTGTTCGTTTCATTTTAGTGCAAGATTTTTATGGCTATGTTCATTTCCCTTCAATGTATGTAGACAAATATAAAAGTAACTTTTTGGCCCCTCACACCAGTTTGGACACGAAGTTTAAAAAACCCTGAAAAATGACTGTTATGCATTCGTGTTCGCTGCATTTTAAAGCAAGAATTTTATGGCTATCTATATCCCTTTTAGATATCATGGCAAATTTGGAAACAACGTTTAGACTCTTATGCCCGTTTTGAAGAGAATTCTAGAAAATCCTGGAAATGATTTTAAGGCATTTGTATTCACTATATTTTTAAGTAAGAATTTTAAGCTATCTCGTCTTCTTCTGATACATGAAGGGAAAAGTGAAAAGAACGTCAAAAAACGTTGGCAAATTCGAAAATAACGTTCTCGCCCCTTATCCCCGTTTTGATGCGCATTCTAAAGAACCCTGAAAATGAATTTTAAGCATTTGTCTTCACTATACTTTTAAGCCGGAATTTTAAAGCTATCTCTTTTTTCCTCTGATATATGAAGGGAAATGTGAAAAGAACGTTTTGCACCCTTATCCCCCCACCCTTTGAGTACGAATTTTAAAAAACCATGAAAATGATTTTTAGGAATTGTTGTTAGTTGCATTTTAAAGCAAGAATTTTATGGCCGTCTCTTTTTTCCTCCGAGTATGAAGGAAAATGTGGAAAGAACTTTAAAGAACGTTTTGGCCCTTTACGCGCGTTAGGGTGCAAATTCTAAAAAACCCTGAAATTAATTTTTAGATATTTGTGTTAGTTATATTTTAAAGCAATAATTAAATGGCTGTCTCTTTTTTCCTCTGAGATATGTAGGGAAATGTGAAAAGAACGTTAAAGAAAGTTTTGGTTCTTTTCGTTCGTTTGGGTGCGAATTCTATAAAAATCCTGAAAATGACTTTTAGGTATTTCTGTTAGTCATATTTTAAAGCAAGAAGTTCACGGCTATCTCTTTTACCCCCTGAGATATGAAGGGAAACGTGAAAAGAACGTTTTGGGTCGCCACCGCCGTCTGCGTTCGAATATTTAAAAATTGCTTCTTAAATGACGCTTTGGGCACAAAAGCTATGAGCTCCTAAAATTTCATGTCTGTATCTGCGGTAAATTTGGCTGAGTGATGATCACCAGTCACTCAGGATATCTTCCTTTATATAAAGAGATTATAAAACTTTTAGGTTGCCAATTAATATAGTTTTAATAATTACGTGACTTCAAATCACTTAAATGGTGCGTTTATCGCTAATTTCTCCACTTTCGTTAAAACATGTGCATAACTCCTAGACTCATGACTGCGAAGCTCGCCAAGGTGTGGCGATTTTTAGGCTGGCGAGAGTGGAGGGACATTAATTAAAATCACAACTTAAGTTTAGTTAAAAGTTATTACTACATTCATTGACTATTAGTCAGTACAAAATTCACTGGGTCAGTTAGTATAACATAAATGTTTATTTTCATTTGCCACACTAATTTTTAACTATTTAAAAAATGTTAGAACTATTTAATATCCAAGTTGTGCTAATTTTAATTTCCATGTATCCAATATAGCGATACTTTGTAAATCTTCCATGGTTCTGTCTCGTGTAAAACATCAAGCTGTGTAATCATGAGGAGCTATTTGGAATCGCTTTAATTGCGAATAGGACGTTAGTGTTGCAGAGTATACAAATTTCATATGTTTTTACTTCCTTGTACGTAGTATAAGGAAGTAATGTGATCCCAAAAAATTTTGGGGGCCAAATTTCGACAAAAAAACCGATTTTGACTACTTCTAAATTTAATTTTAAGAATTTTTTCGATGCATCTCATCATAGGCTAGCAAGCGCGATCATATTAACGCGTCTGCAACTCATTTTGACCAGCGGCGAGTTTATTGTGGTCAGTTTTTCCATGCCGTCTGTACGTACGTACGTACGTATGTATGTAACTCGCGTATCTCAAAAACTATTGGTCGTAGAATGTTGAGATTTGATATTTAGGATTGTTCTATGATCTAGTTGTGCACCTCCTCTTTTGGTCGCAATCGAATGTATAGTTTATGTACAGGACCGCCCAAAAGATTCGAAATACATTACGCTCTATGGGCCGAAATTCATTAAACTCGCATATCTCAAAAACTATTAGGCGTAGAATGTTGAAACTTTATATTTAGGATTGTTGTAACATCTAGTTGTGCACCTCCCCCTTAGGTTCCATTCGACTGGATAGTTTATCTACAGAACCGCCTAAAAGATTCGAAATACATTACGCTCTATGGGCCGAAATTCATCAAAGAGTTTTTTAGAGGTATTGGGCTATTTGAAACGACTCAGAAGTGATATATGCTGTAAAGAGTCTTAAAGAGAGATTAAAAAAAGTGTCTTTATCATTTACAGTTCTGCTACAGGAACACTCAAAAGATTTCCAATACATTACGGTCAATGGCAATTTTAGGGGCATTCATCCATTTCAAGCACAATACCGTCCTGCCACATAAGTTAGGTAATGGTCCGACCGCGGTCACGTGCCTCCCTCAAGAACTATGCCAAAAGTCGCCAAGCTTGGCGACTTTTGGTGTACGTGTGTGCATATTTAACTCTCAAATTTCAAAAACTATTATGAAATTTCATATATAAGATTGTTGTAACATCTACTTGTGCATCTCGATTTTTGGTTCCAATCTACTGGAGAGTTTATTTACAGGACCACAGAAAAGAATTTCAGTATTTTAATGTCTATGGACATCTTCAATATAATACAATTGTAGACAGTCATTGTTTGGTCCATGCCCAAAATCTCGTCGTCTGTCCTCGACCTTGGCGAGTTTTTCCGAAATGTCGCCGAATTTGGCGATAGTCTGTTATTTGGTCCATGCCCAAAGTATCGCCATTTGTCATCGTTCTTGGCGAGTTTTGGCAAAATCTCGCCAAATGTCGTCGACATTGACGAGTTTCGCCGAAATATCGCCAAATTTGGCGCCAAAAATTATTTCGTATTTTGTATAACTCTAAAACTTTAACCCGTAGAATTTTGAACTTTTGTATTTAGAACTATATTATAATATCTAACGGTTTTCAATATCTTTTTTGACTGTAATCGACTGGGAATTTATTTACAGGGTGAGCCAAATGACTTTAAATACATTAAGGTGTATGGATGCATTCAATTCATTGAAAGTCTGTGGTCAATGACTACTTTGACTATCCCCAAAATCTCGCAAACTATCTCAAGTTTGTCGGCTTTTGGAGAAATATCGCCAAATAAAGTGTCAGAAGGAAATCTTTCAAAATGAACTCAGCTTGGCGATATCGAAATATTTGGCTAGAAATCGCTAAACCTTACTATTATTGATATTATATCTCTTTAAAACAAATAAGTTTAGAGGAAGTGCGTAAAAAACATTTTTGATTTAATAGGCGTGCAAGGAAGTCATGTGTTGGACAAATCAGATTTTTTAATTTATGACGTCGAGGTTTAACTGCCGCAAAAGATACACCAAACTCATTTTTAGTAAAAAAATTTCTAAAAATCTGCAAATTATGCTACATATTCAGAAAGAACTGTTTTTAAAAGTAAATTTTCTCCTCTATACGATGATGTAAATACCGTTTTTCTGCAAACGTAATTGCCGCCGTTATTACGAATTAGGTGAGGAAATATTCAAAATTGCATAAAATAAAAAAAATTCTAATTGGAATTTCGAAAATTTTAATAGTTATTCTGCTATTCCGGCGAAGACGAATCCAATGAATCAGAGATCATTAAAATCGATCCAGCCATTCTTGAGTTATAAGTGTTGGAATAAGCCCGACTTTGTTTTATGTATATAAGATAAAACACCGCAAAAGTATCTTTGATAGACAATATGTGCTTACGTTGCTTTCTGTAGTTGAGGTCAAGATTTTTGGCAATACTTTTGAATGGCTGTTTTGCAACGGTCCTGTTTATAGGCAAAAGATTCGATTTATTTAAGCTTAAAAAATGTATTCGATTCTCCTTTCAAAATATATTGTCCGCTCATGTTAATACTTTAGTGCCCTCAAACATTTCGTTTATCTGCAGATGAAAAATATAAACAGGCTTTAAAAAATAGCATTTATTTGTGACATTTTCATATTAAACAGCAGTTTGACGTTTTACGAATTAATTTGTCTATACAAGAGACAAAACATGATGTGTCATGAAGTTAATTTTATTTTGCGTCGGAGAGTGCGACTTATTTTCCGACATGATATTTATGTTGCGAAAGATTCCTTTGCAATTTACACTTTTATTTTCATTAGTGTATCTTCTCAAACAGAATAATTCAGAAAGTTCATCTATTATAATCAGCAGAGCTTATCTATTTTGATTTTTCCACCTACAGGAAAATGGCGAAACGAAGCCCAGTGTCTCACGCTGCACGAAGATAACGAATTTTCTGGAACCTTCCAATTTATTTGCGGGTGAGCGTTTAATGTGCTTTCCAGAGCTTTTTATACTACAAAAGTCCTTTATATTCCTTAACATTTCTTTCAATTTATTTAGGAATATCGTCAAAGGCCACTGTGGTTGTGCTGGCTGACACCGTCCATAACTTCGCAGATGGCATGGCCATTGCTGTCGGATTTTCGACCTCGTACAAAGATGGCTTCTCCACCAGTGTCGCAGTCTTCTTTCATGAGTTGCCTCACGAAATAGGTAATGCGTAAAAAATTTAATACCACAGCATGAATGAATAAACTAGTATATGGCCTGTAGCCCGAAATGACTAGACCACTAATCGAGAAGTATGTTGTTTATTGGATAATAATGTATAGCTTTGAAGAAGATAAAACGGGGTGAGACCTCAGTCGATTTCAAAATCAAAACTTGGGACAAAACGCAAATTGTAGCACAATAATCAAGGGAAAAACTAATTTCTCTTCAGAAATCGCTTCTCCTATGTTTTGAGATCATGTGACCTAACATGATACAATGGTCGTCAACAAAGACGCCAATTGTAAAGAAAGGTGACGTTAGAGGGCGTTAATTGGATGTGACATATTTTGATATTAGCACTAAATATGAGGCTTGGATGGCGATCATACATAGTAAAAAGCGGGCAAATAATTCGCAGCATTTGTGAAAAACAGAAATAAACTAACTTTGAAATAAAAAGAATAACTTTGGAGAAACATGTGCACATTCGAATTTTTTAGAATAATATTATTTGTCATACTAAATAGCATTCAATACGTAGCACTTATTATCGAAAGCAAAACCAACTGTCAATGATTTTTATCGGTTTTGTAAAAAAGTAGTTGCGAATTTTCTGCCGGTTGTAAATAAAGTGTACAAAGTAAAATTATTTAAAATAAGAATTATTTTAAGTCTAAATTTATAGTGGTAAGAGCAAAAAGTTCAAGCAGCAAGAGTGTTTCTTTAAAAAGTGATATAGTGAAATAAAGATCGCGAACATCACACCATACATGATTGTGATGATTTGCACATGGAATAAAGTCGGCATTAAAATTATAAATGTAGTACTTCTGTCTGATTCACAGGCTGGGATTGAATCCATCAGTTCTTTTCAGGATCCACTATCAAAAGAAATTTTCCAGTGTCAACTGTTTCTAATTTTGATGAGGTCCCACCAAAAGCGTGTTGTTTTGCAATGGATTCCTGGCCATTGCAATCTATATTGCATTGATTAGGTGGATTTTCTTGCCCAAAAGGGAGCAGCACTGACACCCTGTGCAAAACGAGAAATCACTTTCCACAGCTCCAAATTACTTATTAAGCAAATCATGCGGTCGACTTATCGTGAAAAGCTTTTATCTGGAATTGTAGCTAAATACGGAAGTAATAACTCCTTAGCGGACATTCCTGACAAACGTAGAAGAGAGGCAGTGGCTGCTTTTCGTCTTTTTACCGGCCTTGCCGCCCACATCCATCGCACCGGCATTCGTTCTGAGGCTGCCTGCCCTCTGTGCGACAGAAATGAGCTTATGGACTAATACCATCTGCGTACCTGTGGAACCCTCCATGGTGCTACGGACTCTTCACGATATTGGGAGGCTAGAGGACTTTGGGGCGACAATCTTCGGTTATCCTATTTGTATTTTATCTTTTTACATTCTGGTTTTACCTCTTTTGTATTTGGCCCCTGCCATTGGAAAAAAAAAAATAAAGTTGCCATTGAAATGAAAACAAAGTAATAAGGATAAGAAAGATGATTTCAAATCAAGCTTTTTACTTAAAAATGGAGCGAAAGGTATACAATAACTTTCTGGAAATTTTCAAGCTTTAAGCATTCATTACAACACACAGATTAATCCTAACTCATCCATCAACAATTACCTAATTATATATGACCATTTCCCACATAAATTAGTGAATAAATGAATGTTGGCGAAAAATCTCTCGGGGCGGGGGCAAAGAGTAACATTCATTCACGCAAGAGGATCGCTTTGCAGCGCGAGTTCACTGTATTAGTATTTTTGCTCAATGTTAGAACAAAACTGTGCAACTTTTTTTTTAATAGGGGATAAAGCCTCCAGACTCGCTACGCTACGACTAGCTAGACTACGCTCGCTTTTCGTATGACGCATTCGGCCCCTAATAAGGCTTATTCATAAAAAAGGCATAATTGAGAAAACCCAAAGATAGGGTCTGACAGAATGTTACCGAGCTACACATTCCTTGGTTCTTGCATATTACTTGGGACAACTTCACACTATTTTTAATTGTGTGTAACCTATGGAACACCTAGAGTATTTGCCTTCCAAAGCTATTTTTCATAATTTGGCGACTTACATATATGAATAGTGAATAATTATTTCTAAGGAAACAGTGCTTTATAAATTTTCTTTGATAAAAACTACGGATTAGGCAGCATAGCTTGCCACCGATGGCTACTTTTCGTTATTTGATGATTTACACATGCTCTAAATAATTCGATCTTCTTCAGTAGCGATCCAAGTCAATCCTAATGGCTTCTGTGATTGACACGGATTGCTAATCAAGAAGATCGAAAATTTCCCCATAGATATGTTTTATTTTGTCCTGTTTTCATGGATTATGGGGGCTCGGCACCTCTGCTGTTACAGCATTTTTTTGCCAAGCCCAAATCCAGATTAGATCGATAGCAGCAGTACCTGCCAATCGTGTTCGTTGCTACCACAGACTCCCGAACAGTGAGTTGAGAATGAAAGTATGAGTCTTCCATTTGTACCTCATTCATGAACCGATGTATTAGTATACTTGCTCAATGTTAGAACAAAACTGTGCAACGTTTATTTTTTTTTAAATAGGGGATAAAGCGCCTAGACTCGCTACGATCGCTTTTCGTATGAGGAATTCGGCCCCTTATAAGGCTTACTCATAAAAAAGATATAATTGACAAAACCCAAAGATAGGATCTGATAGAATGTTACCGAGCAACACATTCCTTGGTTCTTGCATCTTCCTAGAAACAACTTAACACTATTTTTAATTGGGTAAAACCTGTGGAACCAGGGGCGTAGCCAAAGGGGAGGTTAGGGGGATCATAACCCCCCCCATGAGAAATTTTTGCCATACAAAATGAGCCCGTCTTATTTCTAATACATATATATGAGTTGTAGTAGTCGTAACCCCCACATGAAAAATTTCTGGCTACGCCCCTGTATGGAACACCTTGAGTATTTGCCATCCATAGGCATTTTTCATAATTTGGTGACTTACATATATGTATAGTTAATAATTATTTCTAAGAAAACAGTGCTTCATATATTTTCTTTGATAAAAACTGCGGACTAGATACCATAGCTTGCCACCAATGGCTACTTTTCGTTATTTGAAGATTTACACATGCTCATAACCAATAATCGTATTGCTCATGTAAGGTTACGGGGAAAGGCTTATTCATGTATTCATATACCTAATCCTTTGTACATTGGCTTATTTACCAATCCGAGATATATCATCTCGCCTCGCGGACAAATATCCAAGCTGTACTTACTATAATGGCATAATTAACGCCGCCAAATACTTCTACGGGCGGCAAATACCCAAACTGAGCCTAACCGGCATTACTATAATATGCATATTTGAATTATTTTTCATTTCAAAATACTGGGTACTAAAATTTTGGAACACACGCAGTCTTTAGATTCACCCTGCTTGAGATAACGTTTTTCTAGATCGTACCTGATACCAAAATGACGCTTTTTAAATCAGTTACAATTATTATTAGAAAAAGTATTAGAAAAGCGAATTGGCGTCAATTTTAAACTCCTGTTATCTAAGAGAACTTACTATTTGAAAATTGTGGACTCTGTGCAACACAATTGAACTTGTTTATTTCACTTACTTTTTAATTTGGCGTAAAAAAGTGTAATTCTCCTACATGTTTCTTAATTTCACGCTGGTATTGCTTTGTTGCAAAGGCATTAATGATTTTATGCAGGCGAAAATCGCAAGCCTGGCAACCAGGCTTGGCAATTTTCGCCAGCATAAAATCATTAATGCCTTTGCAACATTCGCTTTATGCTGGCGAAATGTTGCAAAGGCATTAATGATTTTATGCTGGCGAATGGAGAAAAAGAAGAAATGTTTTGCAGACTCTGCCTCGCACGAAGAAAGCCATGCGTGGAAAAACTGCCCATTTTCCTGAGCTGGAGGAAAAGTTGTTGAATTGGGTTCAAGAGAATCTATGTAAAGGCTTAATCGTAACAGGAACGTCAATACGTATGAGAGCACAGTATTTAGCTAGAAATGAGTTTAAAGACAGTTGTATTGCTACATATAAAGTCTCCAAAATATGAAAATGCAGCGTCCGTTATGTTTGTTAGAATAGAAAGATTTTTTTTTTTTTTTGAGCACGAGTTATTTTGAATGTTTTATTTATTTTTTTATTTTATTTTTTTATTTTTTTGGTCATTCCATAAACGGTCGATGAAGCGTGAATCATTGATAAAGGCAAACCATCTGTGGTATAAATTTTCATTACTTACAACAATTTGTACTTATTTGTCATTTAGAAATATTGCCCTCATAAAGATATTTAGTATGAGTCATTTTTTTCCCTTCAAGTTTTAAAGAAAAACAATAAATTATGTGTTTACACATTTTTCTCGTCCTTTACAAAGCATGTATTCGTTCCAGGAGATTTCGCCATCCTCATGAACTGCGGCCTCGGTTACTGGAAAGCATTTGTCTTCAACATCCTGTCCGGACTGTCGGCCTTATTCATCGGTCTGGGGGTCGGGGTGTTTACGGCCACTTTCTTCCGGGAGTGGCTGCTCTGCATCACGGCCAGTCTCTTCTTTTTCGTGGTCATGGGAGAAATGGTAAGCATACCGGTGTTAATAGAAAAGTAGATCGACACTTCACCATAAAATGGGTTCTAAATTAGCGGTAACTTTTCTTTAGAGAAACGTTGCAACCTGATTTGGTTCCAATGATCAACTTAAATCTTTCGGCCCTGAATTTTGAATAGAGCAGATAAAAAATTAACGAGCGGTTAGATGTGCTCACTATATGTAAGTATCTTAAATATGACATAACATTCAGCCAATTACCAAACAATTTAAAAATGTTCTAATAATAGGACACGAGGCTATAATTGAGCAAAATGAGAAAAAAAATGTTACAGTTATTTTGTATGAAACCTTTTGAAACAATGTGCGTGAAAACATGAGAATACTTCACACTTCCCGTGCATTTTGATTGCATGCACTCATGCATTCATGCATTCATAAAGATGCATTTAACTTTTGGCTTCCCATGGCTTGACACGTCCATTATCTTCTCTGGTGAGAGATTTTCTGCCATCAACAGAGCAAAAATGATAACGTTCTGCTATTCTTGCATGCATTACAGGACACTAGGTTTTGGTATTAAAATTCTCGAAAATGAAGAATATAGAGTAATGCAAAGATGTTTTCTAATATTAGGACGTCAGGGCCGAAGGGGTTAAGCTCTAAATCATGGTGCATTGTTTCTCTATAACAAGCTTGCAGCTTATTTGGTATAATCTCCTAGGGAAATGTTGAAGTACTTATATTGAAAATCAGGGGCGTAGCGTGAAATTTTTCATGGGGGGGGGGGGGTTACGACGACTACAACTCATATATATGTATACGTGTGTGTCATAATGTAGTGAAGAATATACATTTTGTATAGCAAAAATTTCTCATGGGGGAGGTTATGACCCCCCCAACCCCCCCGTTGAAAGTATATCCGAGCTCATAATATTATAGAACTAAACCACATCAGAACGGATAAAAATGGCATAAATATAACATCTTTTCATAAAGTAAAGAACGGACAAAACAGTTCCCCTAAAAGAAAACTCGTTGAGTAAATGAAAATTTACATTTGATGTTTAGCAGATATTAAAACTTTTTTTGCTGACTACTTGGAAAACAGATAGTATACATTTTAGAAATTTTTGTTTTTTAAATAAAGAGATTTGATTTCTTTTGTACTAAACTTTTCGCTAGTTAAGGAGATCACTGGCCCTCTTTAAAGCAACAGTAGATTTCTTTCAAATTCAGAATTTACTTTGTACAAGATTTACGGGCTTACGAAGTCGATATAATTCTTGTGAATCAAAATCAAATGCGGCACGTTTCGATTGTTCAGAAATAATTAAAGAGTAAAGAAGTAAAATGCCTCAATATATGCCTGAATATACATTTATTTTGAATTTACAAACGTTATCAGTATTGGTTAATATCGATATTAAATAAATGTTGTTTTAAATTTATCAAACAATTCTGTACTTTATCTTTTCCTAGACTCTTTTCTTTATTACAGTACGCACCGGTCCGGCTCAATATTTTCCTTATTTTCCTATCTACATGAAATTTAGTTAGACATGGTATATGGATAGGAAAAGTACTAAAACAAAAGTAGCTTCTCCGTCCTCTAAAGTTTCTCATGCCACTTGGACCTCAACAGCGTCTATCGTTTCACCATGTGAGCAGAGTGCAGGAGGTTGACAACCTCTCACACTGGACTTGTGTGGGAGCGTGTATATGTTAAAGGGACTTGGTGCACATAAAATTTTTCCGTAGCACCAGTGTTCACCATGTTTAAACAATACCTCTGGGGATGCTGATCCAGTTGCTTGGTCTCTCATTTGCAGGGTGTCTACCACTATCACGAGGAAAAAAATAGTAGCCCTAGCAGCCTCACTAACATAAAAATATCTACTTATATAATACGCTAACGTATGCTGTACCAAAGTCGACGATATTTCCACGTCAACAAATAGATGCAAACATTAGTGCAATAACAATAACGCATGTGCAAAAATCGAGTTTGTTTCTAATTTTAGAAGCTCTCCTTTTTAGTTTCCGTTGGACACCCTGCATTTAGAACTGGTTTTAAGCTAGGACACTACTCATAGGGGTAACATCGGCGTGTCCACTAATACCCCCATGATGAAATTACCAATATCTCTGGCCCCCGCAATAGTGAAGCCTATAGTCGTCATTGACAGAAAAAAATCAATATTTAATGGATGGTAACGGTTCATTTATAGGTAAATAAGTGATAATTTACGAAACATTATCACAAACATTCTTGAGCTTACAATTCGAAAAGTTGCATATACGAACTGAGCAAGAAGTATCATCAAACATGGGTTGGAATCTTGTGATTAAGAAATAGTTTAACAGTGACGCGTAACGAAAACGCTGAATTCGTATCATCTGGAATTATTAGCCTTCTTTCCAATATAAAATTGTCAAAATTTTATCAAATATAAATTCCATGCTTAAGTTTCGGTCCATGATAGAGTTTCGAAAATTTTATACCATGTATGGCAAAAACTTACTTGAGAATCAACTTTACTTCTATAATCTATAATCTGGTGCACCAGATTATAGATTCCTGTGCAGTCTGGGTAATTCGTTCTACTCAATGTCTATATATATATGAATCACAACGTAACTAACGGCATGAAAAGCTAATAAATCCCTGTAACTGTAATAACTTAATAGCATAAAAACCTTGTCCGTGAAAGAAGGCTTCGGTGCACCAAATATCATGGTGATCGGTCAAACGGTGTTAGAGTTTATCAGCTTCATGCATACGTACGAGCATTCATTTATATATAGATGCATATAATCGTTTCAATTATTGTGTCTAATTTTTGAATGCACCATTTCAGCTCCCTGACATGAGGCTGGAATCGAAAGAGAAGTGGAGGGAATTCGCCGTGAAAATCATCGGCACTGTGTTCGGAATCATTACCATGATTTGCATCGCCATGTACGAACTCTCTGCAGCCTGAGAAAATGACTCCTCCACACACTGATGGGAAAGAAAAAGAAAAACTTTTCATTTACTCATTCACTGACTCATTCGTTCATGAACATATGTGGTTAACGAGATTGATTTGTGATTGTGATTGTGATTGTGTGTGATTAAGGCAACGCTACTCTAGGGCGATCTGCCTAAGGGGGGGGGTGCCTTGGTAATAGGACTTTCTAAGGGGTTCTAACGCGTATTCACGTTACATCTGGAGAAAACCTACCAAAACTCCAGACCGTTAGATCGACAGCCGCGCGATGGGACCCGAACCCGGGACCTCCACACTTCGGCTATCTACCATTTTCAGTGGCATAACCACTGTGCCATGGTGAGGCGAGATTGCTTTGTGATATTTTCTTTTATTGAAATTGTTGGGGTTTTTTTTCTGTAAGGTTTTTCTACGTAGCTTTCTTTTATACCAAATTTTATACTTCTGTAAACCTATTAGAAGAGTAGATATTCAGAGAGAGCGTTTCGCCTTAGTTTAAGAAGTTCTCTTTACGGCTGATTTTCAGCAAGAGTTTTCCAAAATGGAAAATTCTCCACCGCACAAAGCTGAAGTTATACCTTGCGGGAAATTCTGTTTTTATCGTTTCTTATCCCACTTGATCAACAGAAATGTATACCAACTAAATGATCAACAGAAATTTAACCCTTTCCCAATGCTAAAAAAAGGGCAACCTTTGCCATCGCTCGACGTAACTACGAGCAAGATGGCAGACGATCGAAACGTTCATCGCGTGCCACAGATCTAGAGACCCTTTTTTGACGCAGCTGGCTGTGCCGCACAGCCACCTGCGTCAAAGCATTGGGCAATCTATCCAGCTGTTCTCGCATTCTTCCATTTTTCAGCAGATGTCAGTGCTGTTAAAAATAATGGTGACAATTTTTTTACGGGAAATGACGTGCTAAAATCGTGGAGCTATGTCACCGCAACTATTTTTATAGAAATCAAATCTATTCTTCGTAACTGGCAACAGTCAAAACGTCAGAGTTTGGTGTTCCCATTACGGGAGTTTTGCGCGTTAAAGGATTAAGTAGATTCCCGTTACGGCTGATTTTCAGCTGAGTTTTCCAAAATGGAAAATTTTCCAGCCTCCACCGCACAAAGCCCTAGTAATATCTTGTGGGAAATTCTGTTGTTATTGTTTCTTATCCCACTTGATCAACAGAAACGTCCAGATCAAGTCCATTATCCCGAGCGTTTTTAAAAAATGATGAACTGTAGCAAGACTGGAGTACAGCTGGCTCTTTTGGCAACCAATAAAAGTTAAGGAAAAAGAAGTTCTTAATTAAGGGACTGTTTTTAACACCTTTCAACAAAATCGAAAAGTGTTTATGATTTTGGTCTGCTTTTCCGTGTTGAAACTACCGTGTACAGGGTGTCCCAAAAATATAACGACAAATTTTAGGAGAGACAAGGATCATAAAAAGGATTTTGAATCGCATTGCAATGTGGGATCAAAAAACAATTTTCCGTGCATCTTTTAATAGTCGCTACACAAAAGGTGAAGTATTGATTAACACAAAATTTATGTGATATTCATATGCACAATACCTATTGTATATTCCTGTCGGAAAAGATATGTTATTACACACATTAATATACATTTTACTAGAGCACACAAAAGAGTCACCGTAAATTAATTTTTAAAAACCATTTTATTTAAACTAGGGGTGAAAAAACAAAATATTTTTTTAGAATGCTTGCTCTATAAGCTTGTGTTCATTTGTACGTAAAACAATTTTTGCGTGAACGATTATCCCTGTTACCTGAATACTACTATAGGAGTGGCAAATGCTCTCTCTACTCTACGTATTTCTTTTCGAAGATTGTGAATCCGTCCGTTTTAAAGAGCCTTGCCTGCATTATAGGTAAGCTCAAACTGCATTACATGACACGCACACTCTGTAAACGAATGCATCATGGGCCTAGAAATTTTTTTTAAGTGAATGGGACAAAAAAAGGAGGTTCTTTGGGGGAAAATCAAGAGAAGTGTTTAAATGCTTTTCAAAATCGGGAAATATGCACAGATTTTAAAAAAAGTCTGGAGACATTGATTAAAAAAAAAGAAATAAATTACTTGATGCATGATAATAAAAATATTTGGAAGTTGAAATATTATTTACTTGATTGTATTTGCCAATAAATATTTAGTTTTAAAATATAGTATTTGTCTCATTTCTAATTTTATCCGAAAAATCAGGAACACCTTTGCTCAAGGGTCTCAAGCAGATAAAAAGATATGAAAATAGATATTAAATTTAGTAATAATATGTACAGATTATTACGTGAGAAATTCATTACATGTACTTACATATACAACGTATGCGCGTATTAGTTGACCGACTTTTATTTTTGCAATTGTTAGTCCTACATGTATATTTCCAGATAGTCAAAATTAGATGCTGAGTGAAAATATCAAAAAAGTTTGAAGTGGAATAAAAAATTGTGAAAAAATACACAATCTAAATTTGCACGCAGCACCCAGTCCTTTACGTTCATATTTAGGGAAATATTGAGTGTCGACTGTAAGTCCTCCATGAGTCTGAAACTGTACAAGAACATTGCAAGCACAAAAAGTGCTATTTTAATATGATAATTTTCATGTAGGCATTCAAGTTCAAAGTTTTAACACATGCTGTAGGTACAATGCACATATGGAGCTGGAAACACATCGCTTTATCAGAGTTTATTTTAGTAGAAAAGTTTTTAATGTCAAGAGGTCATTCCTTTCCCATAACTAAATTTTGTTTGATTCACAAGATATTTTAATACACTGCTCAGTGGCGTAGCCAGAAATTTTTCATGGGGGGGGGTTACGACTACTTCAACTCATATATATGTATAGGTGTGTGTGATAAGGGAGTGAAGAATATACATTTTGTATGGCAAAAAATTCCTCATTGGGGGGGGGGGGTTATGACCCCCCTAACCTCCCCTTGGCAACGCCACTGACGCTGCTCAAAACAATTAAAGCATATTGTAAGTTTTATATAAAATAACGATATAAGAAATGTTTCGTGGAAAATGGTAGAAACAGTCAAAAATGCATATTTTTCACATTTTCAAACTTCGTAGGTTTCAAAGTTTTACTTTGAAGTCAAAAACGGCGCTTTAGAGGCAGTGAATGAAATTTGTCCTTAAAATCAATAAAAGATAAAGTGGAAAAGAATGACCGACATTCCGTAATTGCTTTGTTTTGATGAGTGCGATGTCTCAGCGAAGGATTTTAACTAAATCAGAAGCTTGGAGAGTTGTTGGTCAGTTAGAAAGGAGACCAAACACAAGTCGAAGTAGCAGAAGCCATTGGTGCGCAAAGCGTAATTTCAAGGATCTGGAACCGTTTCATAGAAACTGGAAATGCAAGACGAAGACCAAGGCAAGATCGAAGATTTGCAACAACGCCCAATGAAGATCGTCAGTTAACGATGACGGCTCGCAGACACCGAAATATGAACGCCACTCTTCTTCAACAACACCTCATTCGGCCACTGTCACAAGAGTTTCAACTCAAACTGTCCGAAACCGACTCCACGCTGCAGGTGTGTATGCTCTCCGACCAAGTACCTGTTAGGTTAACCCTTTGAGGCGCAACCCTTTCCCATGCTGAAAAAAGGGCAGCCGTTGCCATCGCTCGACTTAACTACCAGCAAGATGGCGGACAATCGAAACGTTCAAAACGACAATCGAAACGTTTTTTGACGTCAGCTGGCTGTGCCGGGCACAGCCAGCTGTCGTCAAAAAAGGGTCTCTAGATCAGTGGCACGCGATGAACGTTTCGATCGTCCGCCATCATGCTGTTAGTTAAGTCGAGCGATGGCAACGGCTGCCCTTTTTTCAGCATTGGGCAATCTATCCAGTTGTTCTCGCATTTTTCCAATTTTTCAGCAGATGTCAGTGCTGTTAAAAATAATCGTGACCATTTTTCTACCGGAAATGACGTGCTAAATGTAAAGGATTCTCTTAGAGCTATGTCACCCACAACTATTTTTATAGAAATCGAATCTATCCTTCGTGGCTGGTAACAGTCAAAACGTCAGTGTTGGGTGTTCCCAGAGCGGGATCACTGCGCGTTCAAGGGTTAACAGCAAGGCAGCGTAGTGACCGCAGGGAGTGGGCAACAGAGCATGTCAACTGGACGAGAAACGAAAGGCGCAATATTCCTTTCTCTGGCAAGTTCCGCTTTTCTGTCCATCCTGATGATAGGTGCACTTTCATCTGGAGGAAACGTGGCACTAGAAACATCCCTGCGTTCATGCTGGAAAATGTCAGATTGGGCGATGGTGAGTGATGGTCTATGCTGGTATCTCCACTAATGGGCGCACCGACCACCACATCATTCGGAATGGATCTCTGACTGGTAGTCGGAATAGGAATGCGATTTTCAGACCTTTTATGGTTCCTTACGCTGCAGCAATTGGAGATAATAACTTCATGCTAATGGACGACAACTGCAGGCCACATCGTGCACGCTTGATAGGTGACATCCTTTTCGAGGAGGGAATTGTACGAATGGAATGGCCAGCGTATTCTCCGGACATGAAACCAATAGAACATGTTTGGGACAATCTAGGGAGACGAGTTGCTGGCTGCCTACCACCTCCACATACTCTCCGAGAACTGGAAATAGCTCTTCGGGAGGAGTAGGACAGAATACCGCAGCACCTCAATAATAGCCTCATTCACTCCATGCCTCGAAGGCGTTGTCTAACGTTGTAGGCAGTCCGGAGAAACCATACCGCCTATTAAAAAGATTTTCTTTCAAGGAGAACAATTTTTCTATTCGTTTTTTCTCACATGCACAAATTGTGTTTTTTTTTTCTTTTGAACCCAAATGCTCAATAAAATGCATTATTTTCCTCTAAGCATGTGTATTTTTTTGTCTCGTGTAGACTACCACGTCTGCCAATCATACACGGCTCAAAACAATTAAAGGATATTGTGGTTTTAGGTGGATCTTGTGGCTGGGAAACTTTTTAGCTGATTGATACATGGTGGACAGACGTAGTAGGTTATATGAGAATAAATTACACATGTTTGGCAGAAAAAAAATGCATTTTATTGCGCATTTGTGTAGAAAAAGAAGAAAACACAATTTGTGCATATGAGATGGTTTCCACGGACGGCCAGCAACGTTGAACACCTTTGAGGCATGGAGTCAATGAGGCTATTAATCACGAGTTGAGGTATTCTGTCCCAATCTTCCAGAAGAGCTCTTTCCAGATCTTGCAGAGTTTGTGGGGGTGGTTGGCTGCCAGCAACTCGTCTTCCTAGAGCGTTCCAAACGTGCTCTATTGGATTCATGTCTGGAGAACACGCTGGCCATTCCATTCGTACGATTCCTTCCTCGAAAAGGAAATCCTCCACCAGGTTAGCACGATGTGGCCTGCAGTTATCGTCCATTAAAATGAAGTCATCTCCGACTGCTGCAGCGTAAGGGACTACAATAGGTCTGAGCATTTCATCCCTATATCGGCGATCAGTCAAAGGTCCATCTCGAATGATGTAGAGGTCTGTGCGCCCGTCAATGGAGATGCCACCATACACCAACACTCCGCCACCGCCAAAGCTGACACTTTCGTGCACGAACGCAGGATTATTCCTACTGCCATGGTCCCTCCAGATGAAAATACGCCTATTATCAGGATGAACTGAAAAACAGGACTCGTTAGAAAAAAGAACGTTGCTCCATTCATTTCTCCTCCAGTTCACATGCTCTGTTGCTCACTCCCTGCGGTCGCGACGATGCCTTGATGTAAGTCTAACACATACCATCGGTCGGCGAGCATACAGACCTACACCATGGAGCCGGTTTCGGACAGTCTGAGTTGAAACCGTAGTGCCAGTAGCCGAGCGAAGGTGTTGTTGGAGAAGAGTAGCGTTCATATGTCGGTGTCTCCGAGCAGTTAACACTAAATAACGATCTTCATTGGGCTTTGTTGCCCGTCTACGACCTTGCCCTGGTCTTCGGCCTGCACTTCCAGTCGCCGAAAACCGGTTCCAGATCCTGCAAATCACACTTTGTGACACTCCAATGGCTTGCGCTACTTCGACTTGAGTTTGGCCCCCTTCTAACCTAAAGACAACTCTCCAAGCTTCTGAATCGGTTAAATGACTTCGCTGAGACATCGTACTCATCGAAACAAAACAGTCACTGAATGCCGATCATCCTTGTCTTCATTGTCTTTTATTCAGTTGAAAGTCCGATTTCATTCGCTGCCCCTGAAGCGACGTTTTTGACGTCGAACTCAAAATTAGCATACTCCACAGTTTGAAAATCAGAAAAATTTGCATTAGTGATTCTCTTCTTCCATTTTCGGCAAAAAAATTTCGCTTATATCTTTATTTTATATAAAACTTACAATATCCTTTAATTGTTTTGAGCAGTGTATATCAATCATCAAAACAATTTTCCAGCCGCAAGATCCATACATAACAATCTCTAAAAATCCCCAAAATTATCAAAATCTAATACAATATGCTTATAGTTTAAGTTGAGTAACCACCTCTCAGGCCACTAATTTTCATTTTATTCGTTTTAGTCGTTATTACATGATGTGCAAACAAGTATTTACACTGTGTGTAACGAATTTCACAAAAACTCAAAATCTAATCAAAACTTTAATATTCAAGCCGTTTTAACAAGTTTTGCAAAATTTCAAAATCTGATAATTTTCTTTTAGAAATTTGATTCCTATAATGTCACCAAATTTCATTTCATTCGCTTCAGTCATTTTTACATGATGCATGAACAAAAAATAACGTTACGAACAGAATGACAGAACAACGGACAGGCAAACTTTTTTTTTTCTTTTGACGGTCCTACTGGGTTCTCAGGTTCTTGAAATGCATAGAAATCGCAAAATTTTGAAATTGCAAGTAATGTTCAATCGAAAATCTAATTTTATTTACATAAATTAGATAATGGGGTAAAGAACAAAGAAAAACAATCACCGATAAAAATCGTGCGATTCAGTTCAATATATTAAAGAAAAAGGACGGTTTTTGAACTATCTATTTCTCTCACAATTAGTTAATCATACAAAATACCTTACAATAGTTTTAAATAAAAATAAAGTAACCACAAAAAAAAATATTTTGTAAGGAACAGAAGACACAGGTTCCTGAACTACATCTGATACTTCCGCGCTAGGAAATCTGTAAGCAGATTTCTACTGTATCTTTTAGAAATAGCAATTGCTGGTTAAAATCCGCAAATAAATGCCAAATGGCTACATGTAAATTTGAACTACGCAGGGATAGTACAAATTGAAGGAGAGCATTTTATCTGTCGAATCGTTATACATTTTGCCTCGAACCTTTCCTCTTTCATATAATCCGTCGTAAGTCTAGTTAAGAAACAAACTTTTAAATATTAAAAAAAAAAAAAAAATGGATATAAATGTTAGTGTAACTAAAAGTGTGTTCAGTGTAGCTACAAGCAATTTTCCAAAAAACTTCTGCTGTTTTGTGGCAGCACATTAGACATCCAGACCGTTAGATTATTGTGTTTGCTTTAAACGAAGAATACTTAATAATTTACTGTAAACCACTTTCTTGGGCAGACTGTAGCAGAAAGCAAAAGTATTTACCGTCAATGTAAGTAATACTGCTACAAACAATATATTCAGATTATACGCATACAATAGTTTTGCCTGCCAATAAGCGTTTACATATAAATGACTCAAATATTAAAATAATTACAAGTAAAAACTACTACTAGCAAGTAGTAAAATAATTACAAGTAAAAACTACTACTAGTATGAACTACTAGCCGCCTCCGGCGACCAGTTGGTTCACCATCTTCAGAAATCTTGCTGGGAGAGAATTTTGTTTCTTACCGGCTTCCTTGGCACTGAAATCTCCAAAATATCCAAATTCCATTCAGAATCTCTATGATTCTGAATGGAATTTAAAATTAAGATAGTTACAAACAGGGGCGGTATTAGGATAAGTGGCGCCCCTTGCTGAATAAAAAAGACCCCCCCCCCTTTTATGCTCTACTTAGTTTTTGTGTTCGAAATGACGCCCCTTCGAAGCCGGCGCCCCGATGCGATGCTTAACTTGCTTACCATGCCGTGCCGCTAATGGTTACAAAAGTAAAATGGTTTAACCCATTAAGCGCCAAAGCTCCCATTACGGGAACATCTATTATATATTTTTTTCTTAAAATATTTTAACGCAATTTACGAAATACACATTTTATATAAACATTTACACTATAGGGTGTGTTATATATTTTTATCGGAACAATATATTTTAATTTAATGCTTTTTCTCTAATTTTTAAAAAGTGAAATTTTGTCTTTATGACTGTCTTATATAAAACTAAAAAAAAAAAAAAAAAATAAATGGTCAGTTAAATGTTTCAAGTAGAATGCATATTTAAAACCAACATCTTGAAGAACAACATTCTTAAAATCCTGCATGAATAGATTCCTATAAAGGAATGTTATGAACGCTTATATTTCTTGTTCCCACAGCGGGAGCTTTGGCGCCCTCCCACTAGTTAGCATTTCCAGTTACTCTGTATTGGGTTCCTGGTCATTCTGGCATTCCTGGTAATGAGATGGCGGATTCTCTTGCCAGGTTGGGCTCTGGCTCTTTTTTTTTTGTTGGACCTGAGCCGGTTCTCGGTATCTCGAGTAAATGTTACACGGATACTGTGTTTAGCCATTTTAGCAAGCTTCAGTATTCCAGCTGGCTTAAGTGTAATGGCCAGAGGCAGGCCAAAGAGATCAATCTTGGCTTTCCTGGTGATAGATGCAAGGAACTTCTGTGTCTCGACAGGTTCAGTCTCCGTAGGGCTATTGGCCTGTTAACTGGGCACTGTTGCCTTAAAAAGCATCTTAACATAATGAAGGTTGTCGATGATCCCACTTGTCGGTGTTGTCTTCTTAAGGAGGAAACTGCTTTACACATCCTCTGTGAGTGTGAGTACTTCTCTGATTATAGGTTTGAGCATCTTGGGGGCCATTTCATTGAGCCCTGGGAGCTTCACAAAATGTCTGTTAGGTCCATGCTGATGTTCGCATCTGCTACTGTGCTCTTTTCGTACGGCCGTTTTTCATATTGCTTGGGTATGATACAGTAGACCCATGGTCGCGGTGCCTGGCCCTTTTTGGGCCTCCTCTCCAAGTCCTAAGTCATAGCATTTCCAGATTGATTTTGCTACCGTTCAACAATAAAGAAATGTTTGGCACTTCGCAGGCTGGTTATTTCGTACATTATAGTATCAGCAACAAAAATAATTACTTTATATATACAGTTTTGAGCAGCATCTGCGTAAAAAAAAAGAATTGCTGTATCCAAAATGGAGAAGAATATTTATCCCCATAACACGCCAAAGCTCCCGCTACGGGAACATGCTATATTTCCTAAATGCTTTGAGTTAAAAAAAATTTAAACTGTTCTATAATAGAGGCATGAAATGTATGTAAAAAATGTATATACATTTAAAAATTTCTATCTGATTCTCATAGCGGCGTTTAATGGGATAATGATAAAAACCAACAAAACGGTACGAATTATTTTCGTCCTACATTAATTCTGAAGAGCTTCTGGATATATTTTCCGTTATCAAAAAACGGAAAGGAAAAAAAAGGGAGAAAATCTGAAACACACTTTCAGATTTTAAATACCCACTAAAGTGCTATGTATTAAAAGCGTATCATAATCCACGCGTCTTGCGCGTATCATTATGCACATTGTGTGATTGTGTGATTAAACAAAATTACAATTGACATTTCTAACATCCTTTTTCTGAATGTAATACAATCCTACTATATAGTTCCGCTGATCCCTGACTCAAACACTCTCTAACAATTCCGGTCTGACCACTTCAAAACAAATAAACCTTTTACTGTCAATAATCCAAACAGATAGAAAAGTTATGGTGTATAACTGTAATAAAATTCACACCATTTGTACAATCCTCTTGAAATTTTTCCTAATCATGTAGAAAAATGTAGAAAACAATGTGAGCTACTTAATAAATCTGAAAATCCACCCGTTCCCTCATTTTTAGGCGATTTTCCGCTCTTTTCAGCTCCATTTAATTTCCGAAAGTAAAAAAAAGTAAATCATTTGCGTGACAAAATTACTTTTTTAAGTGAAAATGACGCCACACAATAGGATTCCAATTCGTTTAAAATAGTTATTCCTAATAACAGGGTTTAATTTTTCTTTTCATTACAATAATCGTCTGCTGAAGCATTAATATAAGAGATGGTGAGTACACAAAGCGAAAGCGTTCGAATCGAATGCGAAAAGTTTCTGCGCATTTCCAGAAGAGTATGAAATTCGATTTCGGTATATAATAAAAATTGAATATGAAGTAATTTTTTTTAGGTGGACGAAGATCAAATACATTGAGTGTAGACATATTTTGGTCAAATGTTTTTTCTAGCGCACGTTGTAATTGCCCCCACAACGAGCTTTTCCTTCTAGTAAAATAATTTTTAATTCTAAGGGCGGGAACTTGCCGATTAGGCATTGTTCCATACAACTGCCCGAAAGTTGGGAAATTTTATTATGGGGCGGACACAATGACAGCCACGCCCAGACGGGATCGAACCCCGGCCGCTCGAAGTTGAACCCGAAACCGGAGTACAGTGCTTTATCCACCGTGCAACAACTCGGTTGGCCTCTTCTAGTAGAAATAGAATGGGAAAAAGCTGTAGGGGGAATGTAAGGGAAAAATGGGGAAAATGTACAATTTGAACTGAATGAAACTTTCAAAAACTTATTCAGGTGTATTCTTCATCCAAGTTAGGAGTAGCAGACGATAAAATGACATTGAGTCTTTAGTTTAGCATCCTTTAACGATATTATATAAGTTTGCGCCATCTGTCGACTGCCATGTTAAATAAAAACTCCATTGTATTCTTTTTTTATATAAAATATAGTTTTTCTTGTATATTATAAGAGCAGTAGTTATTTTGTGCGAAAAAAAGTATGCTGCATGTTAATCCTGGACTTCAACTGTCTTTATTCCAAATTTCATCCAAATACGTCAAACCGTTTCAGCGCGAAAGAGTACTAAACATAATAAAAACATCGAGTATTATATATTAGTAGGAGTAGCATTTCAGTGGTCCCAACGGGTTCGAGAGAACGAGTGTCCACAGTACTTAAAAAATATATTATTTTCGGCCCATAATCACACGAGCCACCACTGCACCGCCGTAAGTCTAAGTTGTTATGGTGCAAGATCGATATGAATTACAAAAAATAGGATACTTTAGTCTACGACTGCATAAAGCCGCAGATATTAAAGAGTATCTTACGAAAAATGGTACTATCAATATTTGCTATCAAATATTACGGAAAATGTTACTATGTCAGCAACTGTAATAACACATTTTATATGCTATAACTAGCCACATTGAAAACAATCAGATCAGTTGGGTAATTTTCCCGTTTCTAGTAAAATTTGCAACATCACTTAGCATATTTCCTTAAAATAAACTTATTTTTACAACCTTAAAAGAACTTTTCAAATCTTAGAACGCAAAAGAACTAGTAAAAAATATTTAATTATTCAATGACACTGTGCTTTTGCTTTGATGGATAGTTTGCACTTCCATTGTAATGTTTTAAAAATAGTAATCATGCAACTAAAAGATTTTATAAAATTCATATACCTTCGTTTAATTGAATGACGAAGCAATTTCGAATTTTTTGCATAAGTAACCGGTGCTTGCACAAGTAAGTGTGCTATACGGCTATTTAAGCACAGTACAGTGCTTAAATAACCGTATAGCACATACTTTCTCCTTCAGTGCCACCATGAATGTGTTAATCCTTCTCTCCGTGTGCATGGTTGCTGTTGGAAAACCTCCGGTATGTAATTATTTTTCTGCGTTAACTAGTACCGTTTATTCGTAAAAGCTTCAAGTAACTTTTAAAGAGAGATCCCCTTTCAGAATTTCTAGTAGAAAATTCAATATTGACGATAAATACTCTAGAAGTTTTATTTCCAGCATTAATTATTCAGCCTGAGAACTTTTGAGCTATAAAAATGAATATCACCAAGAAAGTAGTAAAATGAGATGCAGTGGAGTCTGTCTAATATGACCACATTCAGAAATAATATAACAGGTCACCTCATAAAGGTGACAAAGTGCGACGGTTGTATAGTGAAATTTTATAAAAGTGGTTACTGTTGGCAAGTGGTCTTTTTATTAAGGTGGTTACTTTACCAGGCTCCAAGGTACTCATCAAATCGACTACAAAAAGGATTCAACATACAGATTTACACATTCTTTGTATTAAATATTCTATATTTACTGCAAGAATCTATAATGTGACTTGACTCGCAAGAACGTGATTTGAAAACTAGCATAAATCCTAGGTAACGAGAATAAATTTAAAAGAAAAGTTACAAGAAAATGATAAATGTTGTTTATTTCATTTAGAGAAAGTATGTATGATTTCTGGATAGTTTCCCAAAGTAAATAAGTAAATAGCTTCGATGACTTTAGTCTTTTTTTTTTTTTTGCCCAAAAGCAAAAAGATGTTAATATGTAAGTAGTTTTCTTCCTGCACCCATGGTTCCTTAGTGACATGTTAATTGAGAGCGAAATGCTGTATATTTACATACAGACACGACACTATTAGACTTACTTAAAATGTAGAAGCTGTCGATTTTCATTTCGTGTTAGACAGCTCGAATATTCTACTTAAGCAACCAAATATTCTATTTAAGCAACCGACAATAATCATCAAGCATTCTTGCATAACATTGTTTCTTGTATCTCTTTCCCATGACAAGTAAAAATGTTCCAACGTGTTCGACACTTACAGCACCAAGATATATAGTTAGGGTAGGAATCCAAATCTGAGTCCAACAAATGCAATTTTACAGACTTATTGCATCGTAAATTTTTATATGACTGTAACAGCTCACAAAGAATCTCATGGAATTTCGATGACTTATGATTTCCTTCAAAAATCTTTGACAGCGCTTTTTTAAGAACTCCATGCTGAATTTTCAGCTTGGTTTAAGGAATCTTCAGATTCTTTATCGCGAACTCAAAAATATCATTTCAATATCCATGGAAATTCCTTCCTTTATTTCAGAATCAGTAATAGAAAGATCTGATATGAAAGAAATCTCTCCTTCAGACAGTGAAACCCAGAACCATTTTTATCCATCGGTCGTCTGAACATTTTTTTATCGGACCATTTACTTCATTATCTTAAATATTTGTACCTTCCTCACCTTCTATACTTAGATCTGTTGCAGGATAAGGCTCAGATAAATTTTCACTGTGAGATACTGGTCGCATAGTAGATGCCAATTTAGGTGGTTTACTGTATGCTTGGATTTACTACTTATTCCAAGCAGCATAACGTTCCAATGAACGATCTTGAGTTTCACGCCCCACTATGAGTATGGCAGAGCTCGCAAACTTAGAACCCATACCCGAATATGTCAGAAACCTTACACATGATCAGCATGAAATATGAGGGAGCCAATTCTTATCCTGGTCTCCTACTTTACAGTCAAAACATAGTCTGTAACTTCTAGACTACACTGTAAAACATTCTGTCAAATTAACGGATTTAATTATGTTTTACAGATATCTTCCGTAAATTTTATTGATTCTCAGTTTATTTTACAGAAATCTTCTACATGCAGAAAAAATTACGGATGACTTGTGTAAAACATACGGAAATAAACCGGCGTCTTGGCTGACAGTTTTTTCCGACAGTTTGATAGACAGTAGACTTTTTTTACAGTGCACGGGAGTCAAGCATCGTCGTTGATTTTTAAATGCAAAATTCGCCCATAAACACTAAGAGTTATTTAGATGGTTAACGCAATTCTTTGGCATGTTAACTAACTTATGAAGCACAGATAGAACACAATAAAACCTTACTACGTGAGTACATAGTGAATGTCCGTTCAATACTATTGCGTTTTTAAAGCGCCACTGATTAAGATGCAGAAGACAGTTGCGTCTGCCTGAATGTCGCGATGTGGTTTCAGATGAATGCACATTCCACTCACTGCCAGCTGATAAACACCTAAAGTTGGTGCCTACAAAAAATGGTGCAGTCTTCATGTGCCCATACTAAGTATATATAAATAAATACATGAAATAAACTATTTAAAATATTATTTAACGTAGAAAAGTTATGCCTGTAAGAAGTTTATAAAAATTTCATGTAGCAACAAATAAAAATGTAACTGCACAAAATCTGTGAGTGAAAGAAAAATTCTGATTGCAGACTTGAATTCAGTGTAAAAAATTACGTTAAAAACGCAATACAAATCTCACGGGCTAAAAAGAGTTGACCAGTATTATCCAAATCCCGTTTATCTTACATGCAGGGCCGGCCCAAGGGGGAGGGGGAGTGCGAATGTAGGCGATCGCCTAAGGCCCCGCTCCTGGGCCATTTTTTAACACTTTCCAACAAGGTTGAAAAGTTTATGATTTCGGTTTGTCTGTCTGTCCGTCTGTCCGTGCTCTAACTCCCGCAAATAGGCATCGATTTCGACGAAATTTAAATATGATATTTTTATCTACTATACCATGTACCCTTTTGAAAATGGTATATGTAGCATTTATAGTTTTTCTACAGGAGCGCTCAAAATATTCCCAATACATTACGCTCTATGGGAAGGTTTTCTTTAAAGCGTATCATCCTTACTATATAGTTACGCTGATCCCTGACTTCAAGATAAAACTTTTTCCGCCATTACTGCAAAAAGATTACGAAGTTAACACAAAAAGCCTAATAACATCTACATCCTTGGTGCAATCCGCTTGAAATTTTTCATAATTATAGATAAAAATATAGACTGCGCTACTTTAAAAATCTGAAAATCCACCCGTTTCCTCATTTTAAAGTGATTTTTCGCTATTATCAGCTCCATTTTATTTCCGAGAGTCAAAAAGTTAATCATTTGCGTGACAAAATTAGCTATTGCATGTGATAATGACTTCATATTGACGTCACTCTTAACAAGCTTTTTCCAGATTTATAAGTTTATTTATTTATTCGTTTATTTTTTTAAATAAAATGATTTCCTCGTGGATGTTCGCAGTGAAATGAAATCGTTTGAATGGGAAAAGTTTCCACAAGTTCCCAGAAGAGCATGAAATTCGATTTTAGTACGCATAATAAAACTTGAGTATGAAGTTATTTATTTTAGGTGGACAAACGTTTTCTTCTAGAGCCCGTTGCAATTGTCTTCAGAACGGGTTTTGACTTCTAGTTTTAGGGATATTCTGCTATTTGAAATGAAACAAAATTGATATATGTTCTTAAGGATTACACAAGATGAAGCTTTCCATCTAAAATAGTGTCTGTATGTAGTTAAATAGTTCTTCTACAAGAGCACTCAAAGTAATTCCAATACAATACGGTCAATAGCAGTTTAGAGACAGGCATCTATTTAAAGCATATAATACTATAACCTACAATATAATTAGCTAATAATCCGACGATAACCAAGTGCCTCTCTCAAATTGCGCCAAAAGTCGCCAATGTTGGTGACTTTTGCGATAAATTGCCAAATATAGTACGAAAAAAAAAAAAAATGCTTTGAAAAATGAACCGAGATTGGCAATATTTTCATTATTTGGCAGTAAATCGAAAAATATCTAACCTGATAATATTAAGCAACAACGATTTGATTGGGAATTTTGAAAATTTGTTACTAGCGCTGTAATCAACCGATTTAGTGTATTGTGTTTCGCTAAGGAATGGCTAAGCGCTAAGGGCTATCTGCGTAGGAATGCGAGGGGGGTTCCGTACGTAGAATTTCTCCGACAGACGAAAATCCGTTGATGCGTAAGAACCGAAAACGGGTTAACAGATTTACATGGAACAAAATTGCGAACTTTGATTTTTTAGTGTTTGAAAAATGAATTTTAGACTATCAATCCTTAAAAGAATAAGTTTCTGGTTCTCCGCGTTCATCCGATACCGTTATGTTATATAAAACGAATATTTATATTTTTAACTTACCTACAAGTTTGAATGATTTCAATCTGTCTGTTCTGTTGTCCACCCGTCCAGTGTTCTAACTGTCGTAAATATACCCCAATATATGCGATTTTTTTTATATGTACAGTACCATGTACCCTATTGAAAATAGTGTACGTAGCATTTACAGTTCTTTTACAGGGAAAAAAATCAAATGCATCGCACTCTATGGGCAGTCATTCTTGAAAACGTATTTTAGAGATTCGGTTTTTTGAAAGAAAATAATGTTGGCATACATAATATTAAGGCTCTCAAAGTAATGCTCTCAATTGAAAATAGAGTCTGCATTATTAAGAGTTCTTCTACAGGAACACTCAAAAGAATTTCAATGCATTACAATCTGTGGCATTTGAGAAACACTAACACATTTCTAGCGCGAAACAATGAGTATAAAATTTTTAGATTCTTCAGTTAAACGATGGAATTTTTTTAACCTCTTTTACAGGGTCTCATAAAATTGCATTTATAGTGATAATGCAACATTCTCTTATCTCCGAAATCTCGCCAGATTTAAGGAAAATACATCTCTAAATTTGCGCAAAAATATTCATGTGTTGGAAAGTGTTTTATAATCAATGCGTTTGGCATGATTTATCTTTCTTGTTTGCTATCACATTAGACCGAGCTTGGTAGATTGTTGTGATATATCCCGAAAAAAGCACAGAAATAAAGCTAATATGTACTAGCACTGCTAGTAGTAACTTACATAAGCCATGATCGATAAGATGCCCCGCGCTTGCGCTTGGCCTGGGACCCCGCACGCCCCTTGTGCCGGCTCTGTTACATGCAATCCGGGATATTGAACCCAACCGAGCCATTCGCTTTAATCGAGGCACTGGCATATTAATACGGAATAACTTACATACGAACTCGAACCAGTTCGAACAAATCAAAACATTTTAGATTGCTACAAATGAATACTATTGTGTTCTAATCCAATTATTTAAACTAATTCGATTTCGAATTAAAAATTGAATGTATTTTCTGTTAAAACACAACACGTATTACTAAACTTATATTTTAATTTTTCGAAAAAAAAAAAAAAAAGAATGAGAGCACCTCCACCTAACCGGAATTGCTCCTGACACTATGGCCCTCATAATCTTACCGGGGCCATCATAATCTTACCGGCCTGCTCGTGATGAGTCATCCAAAGAGGCCTAAGAATGCTCGCTTATTATTTCCAGTACTTAGATACGTCATCTAACGGTCGAATCTAACCAATGAGAAATCCTCCGTAGGCCTTTTTCGATGACTCATGAGAGTGCAGCACAAGCGGGCCCGGTAGAATCACGATGGCTCCGATCTTACGGAAGATAAGAACATGCCACATCCACGAATACGATATTGCTCTTCCTCCTATTTCGATTCGAGACTTTCACTAGAAGGCTAGGAACGCTCTGTGTTACAAACAACGTATATGGGGAGGGGGTGGACATCCCCCTTAGTCTACGCACAAATGTTAATTATAGGCAAATATTCATCTATTGAATGCATTACTCAAAGTAGTATACGATAAAAAAAATTAAATTTTATATAAATTTTGAAAACTTAATGATATTAATTTCGTAAATTTTTATAATTTAGTGCGTAACAAGCACAATTTACTATAAATCATTTTAAACTGTTTTAAAAATTTTTAGTGCTATTGAAAAATTTTACCAAATATTTGCTTGAAGTAAAATTTACTGTCAAACAAATTTTATAGTAAGAATTTACCCCCACCCCCCTTAGCTGGATTCTCCTATTAGAAAGCTATAGCTACGCCCATACTCTGTTTTCTAGTGTTAAAAATTTTTGGAGTGATTTGCTCGTATATTGCAATCGTCATATAATTAAAATTTGCAATTTGTTGCATATAAATCAGTTTACTAGAACGCAAGATAGGGACCTTTAAGAGTAAAGGATAGCATTAGTAGGTTAGACGATTCCTCTTCAAATATTGACAGTATTGCTTAACTAAGTTCAATTTGGTGTCAAATGAGGCAATGTTTCCCTAAAAGTCGCCAAGCTTGGCGACGCTTTGCTCGATTTTATTAACGGGGAATATAATGTTTACATTGGCGCATAGCATTACTATTACGCACCTGAACGATCGGAAATGTCTCAAAAGTGCTACTGGACGAAAGAAGTGTAATATTCGAGGAACATCTGTGGAACGTATAAATAAGACAAAGCAGGTCACCCACTCTGTTAATTTTGAATTGCCTCTTGTACAGAACACTAAGTGAAAACGTATGTCTGTCTCGTAGTATTGTGGTTTTAGAAGTGCTGCTATTCCACTTGTTTAGAGACGCTGTATTTTGAAAATCAAATCTTTATTAGTTAAGAGTTCTGCCTTAGCATTCCACCAAGTTTTTAAACTGCGAAAGTATTTTTTTTTTTTTTTTGTGTGTGAGAATTACAGTGTTTAAGGAAGTCTCTGTGATCGATTTTGTGATTGTAAGTCGAGTTTCTGCTTGCGTTTTCATGTGAACTGTGCATTCGAGATTGTCCTCCGAATTTCTAGACAAAATAAAATGTGTTTTATCCTGAAAATTCGACAAGTTACTGTCATTTTCCACACACACCGATCTTTCAAGCGTACGAACTAGACAATTCAGCAGAGTTTTCACTGGTGTAAGATGCCGGATTGTAATTTTCCAGTAAATGGCTTTGATGAGGTCAAAAGTGCATAAAAAATTTGAGATCTATGAGAGAAAATGGAAGCCGTACAAGCTGAGATGAAAGCCAAACAAAAGGACATTAAACCCGAACTGGAACAAAAAATAAAAGCTGGACAGTAGGAGATGAAATCCTGATTTTTAGACAATGGAAGCTGCTATGAGAAAAATCATAAAAATTAGAAAAGAAAAAAGAATAACAGAGAATTGAACCAGTTTTCAGGCTCTCATCATTTACATCCAGTTTTCGGGCTCTCCCAAAATCCCAATATCAAATTTTGTCCCCTTAAAAATCTCCCTAAAGTGTCCCCCCTAAAAACTCCTTGAAAGTTAAAAATCCAACTGAATGTGAGGGAAAACACCTCAATCTGGCAACACTTCAACCACCATAAGAATTTTTAAATGCATTCTACAATCATGTGGTTTACATGGACAGTATAACCGACTCATTCAGTATCGGACACTGAGACAGGTAGTTACATTCTTTTTCGTGAGCGAAATAATGTCGTATACAAAATATATTTCCATATTTGTGGACAAGCATATATAGCTCAAACCAGTTTGGCACATCATTTTCGAATAAATGTACACCCTCCAAAAAAAAGTATTTGAGCAAGAGAGATATTTCCTACGTTGGTTTCGTATATTAAAAATTATTTATCATAGAATATGAATTAGTCTATGTATAAATATGACTTTCCATATTTCTATCAAGTTGTGCGTTTTTAAAAAACTCAAATATTATTATAATAAATAAATAATAAACAATCTAAAATAGGAAATTTCTCTCTTGCTCGAATACTTTTTTGGAGGGTGTACACACGTAGAGATTGCAATCCGGCACCAATTTCAATACGGTCGGATTGATCACATCAAAACGATTTATATTTGGTTCCGAAATTCACTGTATAAAAATGTTTAAGGGAGTACAGCGACGTAGCCAAAAATGTTTCATGGGGGGGAGGGGGTTACCACTACTGCAACTCACATATATGTATACGTGTGTGTGATAAGGGACTAAAAAATATACATTTTGTATGGCAAAAATTTCCTCATGGGGGATTGTGACCCCTTACCCCCCCCCCCTTGGCTACGCCACTGAGTGAGTGTATCAAAAGACTTTATTTCTTAGGAAATCAACTTATTATCAACTCTATAGTAACTAAGCAACAACTACGAATAAAATGAACATGAAAACCTACTATCTAGAAAAGTTAAATTTTAATCTTTTTGTTCTATAATATAAGACTAGATCTAGGATATTATATACCGTATTATGTATATTGTATGTATTATATATCATTATTATTATTATTATCAGATATAATACAATAAAAAACATTTATTGTAATCAAAACAAAACCATATATCAATGAAATATTTGCGCTGTTATACACTATATTAATAATATAATTATATTTAATTATAAACATTATATTATAATTACACTTACAAAAATAATATTTAATATAATAGTTTGTCTTAATTGAGTTCATAAATAACATCAATAAAAATTGACGTTACATTATGTAAGTTTCTTATATTACCTGATTCTAACTTAATCAACTCAGTTCACAATAATTATGTAATTTCGTCACGCTAAGCAGTCTTAAAATAATGATAACAGTTATGGATCTGTTTAATGAATAGCACTTATCACAATATCGAGTATTTTTCAATAAACATTCTTTAAATAATAATTTTGTATACATCGATTATAAAAAATCAAGTTTGGTTTTTAAAAAAGGGTCGTAGGAAACAAATAGTGTTAATCGCCCATCGACTTCTTAGAGAATTACAAATAAAGCCATCGGCTCAAAATTCCCTTTCAGCTTCTACGATGTCGGTTTTAGTGTCAACAAGTAGTCATGAATATAAGACAAGTATTGTCCTGGAGCTCCTTCATTTTCATATGTAGTCTTTTCCTTTTCTAATACTTCCGGATCCAGTAAATTGGTACCGGATACGGTAGACGTCCAATGATGCCCGATCCGCCGGATTACCGGATTCGGTAAATTGGTACCGGATACAGTAGACGTTTAATGATGCCGGATTCGATTTTCCGGCTTGCAATCCCTATACACAGGCCTAATGTAAACAATGAAGTTCATAAAAATAATTATTTTTAAATACAGCATTTTAAGAAATATTCTATCAAAAATATTTTAATTGGCATATAATAGATTACGTTACATATCAGAATGACAGACTGCATAGGGAGAATTTGAATATATTATGAAACTTCATTTCCCTATGGACTTGACACGTGTCTAAAGAATATTCATATTGGTAAAACTGAAAATTTAAATTGTTTTTGAAGTAAAACTTCTTTAGTCGCGACTAGGGAGCAAATCAGATTTTTTTTTTCTGACGGAAGTAACGCTCAGTAAAGGAAGGGACATATATGTCATATACTCCACGGCAAGCGCGCCTGAAAAAGAAGAACCACGGAAAATCCTACATTTTCGACCGCCCGCTCCTTTCGCTGACTTTATTGTTGAAAATGCATTATCATTATTATCATTATTTAGTTTTTCTTGAGATGGCAACGTTATCCACAAAATATGTATTTAAATATCTCGTTTTGCCGATGGCAACTACTTGTAAAATTCTATACTCTCTGAGGAGTTTGTGAAGATTTCCGTGGGGAAATAACTATTGAATTAAATTGTTTTTAAGAAGTCTAACGTTTATTTCCTTGATTGTGTATCGTTAGATTGTGGCTAGTACTTATTTTCAGACATAGAATTATTACTGCCGTGGTGGTATTTGATGAACATACAAATGCCGAACGCATTTTAAAATAAGCGACTTGGTGCAGTGATTAATATTTGGCGTCCGCTTACTAGAAAGCTCGGCTAGTATTTTGACTAACTCTTGATACGACATTCATCGTGTAAAAATACGGGGAATGCGTTAGTTGTTTCAATCTTTAATTCAATTCTTCAATCCGTTTCTTTGAGACATCAATCTTTATTTATATATCAACTAGCGGCTACCCGCGACTTCGTCCGCGTCGGCTTTAGAATTAGGTCCCGAGAGAAACGAAGCATGTGTGAATAACAAATATGTTTGCGACTAAAGAAACTGCATTTAAATATTATTTGCTTTTTACTTATTTTAAATGAAGTATAATGCATGGTAGTATACTTCATTTAAAGTAACAGAGTATGTAAAATTACTAAATTTATATTTTTTTCAGGCATTTGGCGAATAGAGACAGTTACGACAGTATTTGCGAACTGTTTTGAGTGTTCTTGTAAAAGAAATATTTATGCTATATGCATGAATTTTAGCCTATGTTAATCAGGAATAGTGCAGCTTTCTATTAGCGAAAACGTTTTAGAATGGATTCTATAGTTACAGAGATACCCATAGAGCGTAATGTATTAGAATTATTTTGAGTGTTCCTGTAAAGGAACTATTTGCGCTACATGCATTAATTTTAGCCTATAATACTCAAGAATAGTGTAGCTTACTATCAGTGAAAAAAGTTTTGGAATCGGTTCAGTACTTACAGAGATACACATAGAGCGTAATGTAATTCTTATGAGTATCCCTGTAAAAGAACTATTTGTGATATATGCATGAAAGGTAGCCTATAACACTCAGGGTCCCCCCATTGTCTAAGAGGGTCTGCTCTCAAACCTGGAAGGCGGGAGATGCCAGGTTCAAACACCGGTCGCGCCTGTCGACCTAGCCGCTCGCAGTTTTTCAAAAACTTCGCGAAAATACGGGCTAGGATCCCTTAGAAAGTTTCCCACAGAGGAATAACCCATATGGGCCTAGGACCCTAGTGCAGTCAATCGGTCTTAATCCCTAAACAAACAAACAATAATACTCAGGAATAGTGTAACTAAGTTTTAAATTCGGTTTAGTAGCTATAATTCCATAGAGCGCAATACATTAGAATTATTTTGAAAGTTTTTGTAAAAGAATTATTTATGCTATATGCTTGAAAGTTTGCCTGAATGTTAATCCAGGGCATAAGCTATCTTCATTACGAATTTTTCCAAATCCGTTCAGCAATTTGTGTGTGATTCAGTCAAAAACATCTAAACACACAAACGTACACATTTTTTAATGACTATGTCATTTTATCTCTCAATACCCTTATTGAAAAATGTGTCCCAAAAAGGCGACATAATAAAGCGACATAATTTTACATGTATTTAAATCATGGCTCACTGGGATATATACAGGCTGTCCAAAAAGCTCCGTTTTTCCGTACGAGTAAATTTTTGCTTCTTCGCCGATTTGTCGCTTTTACCCAACGAATCACTGTTGCCATCTCTGCCGGAGAAAATAGAGCACAATGGCCGCATTCGTAAACGCCAAACGAGTTGCACTCCGGAGAAAATAGAGCACAATGGCCGCATTCGTAAACGCCAAACGAGTTGCACTCGTGCAACGAGTTTATCGTTTACGAATGCTGCCATTGTACTCTATTTTCTCCGGCAGAGATGGCAACAGTGATTCGTTGGGTAAAAGCGACAAATCGGCGAAGAAGCAAAAATTTTCTCGTACGCAAAATCCCATAGGAGAAACTGGTTTTCGGACAGCCTGTATTTATCCAAGTGAGCCATGATTTAAATACTATTAGTTCACAACAGCTTTAATATCGAGATTAAAGCAATCTTTAGTCTCGATATTGTTACACTATTTCGTAAGCTGTAGAATATGCTCCACATGTATTTTTTACATATATTCAAATATTATTAGTTCACAACAGCTTTAATCTATTGTTACAATATTTCGTAAGCTGTAGAATATGCTCCACATGTATTTTTCTATAAATAGGTTACACTCATAAAAATTTCAACATAGGATTACCAGGCGAAAAACGCGAAAGATGAGCGATAAAATTCCAAGTTAATTAATATAGTTTTAATATGGCAATAATAAAACTAAAAAATTAGGGGGGTTCAGGGGGATCTCCCCCTGACGAGGCTCGAACAGCCGAGTTTTTATATTATTGGTAGGATTTGGAAATTTATGAAGTTTAAGAAACACATTTGGACTTTTCTTTCTAATGCTTTTTAATTTGGCGTAAAATCAACATAATTTCCATACCATTTCATGTTTTTCAAATGCATGTTTATCTAAAAATAGAATTTCAGCTTTATTTCAAAAGCATAAATCATTTTGTGCTGGCGATAAAACGGTTTTTAATTAATAATTAGAAAAGTATTTAAAATTTCAACATTCTGAGCCTCAGGTGCACAGTCATGGGCTTCTATGCTCAAATTTTCAAAGCTCTGCTTTCTGTAAATTTGTCTGGAGAACATTCATTTTTATTATTATTGATAGATAGATTTGGCATAAAACTGGCATAATTTCCGTGGAATTTAATGTTTTTCAGATGCACGCACGCGCTTCTTTATTGAAGCAATAGCATTCTTGTTAGCTCAAAACATGAATCATTTGATTGATACGGGCGAAACTCGCCAAGCATGGCAACGTAAAAACGGTTTTTAATTAATAATTAAAAAAGTAATTAAAAATCTAAATTTCTAATTAGCCTATAACCAACTCCAGGCTCCCCTCTATATCTAAACCAAAATGCATCCTAATCAATTCAGCGGTTTAGGCGTGATAAATAAAGCGTTAAGCGTCATAAATAAACAAACAAACAAACTCACTTTCGCATTTATAATATTAGTTAGGATAAGCGTTTTGGAGGTACATCCAACATAATATTTTACATGTAATCCCAACCTCACAGGAGGTTGTCGATAATCCTTATTTTTAGATGAATAATATACAAGGCTTTGGAAAAGCACAAAGAAATGGAACTTGTCTGCAATCGAACCGGAAAAGTAGTTGGAAACGACAGTTTAAGAACACTTTTCCTGGATTCTAACACAACTTCAAGACAGAACAACGGTTTAAGAACAAGGAGATGGAACACCACAATTAAAGGGACAGTGGCTGCAAATGTACCTAAACAGCAGAGGGAAATTTTCGTTTAAGAACACTGTTTTAGGATCATACTTCGATCCCACGAAGGTAAATTTATAGGAGGGGACACTTCGCTTAGAAAGTTGGATAACGCCATTGTTGCAAACAGATGGCGCTACGCATGGGTAACTGCGCATCTCAGGTTGTTTATATTTCCATCGAGGCGAAGTAAATGGAGATCGTTGAATTATCAAAACTTCAAAAAATTAAATACATAGACTTATGAGCGTGATATATAGTAATTACTGGTTACAGATGTGTTTTAATTACATAATTGTCTTATAATACTATTTCGTAGTCAATATAGGCAATAGTTTCGAAGTGAAGTGATATCATTATTTGTCAAATGCCAGTTGCATTGGCCGTTAGGCCATTAAACTCCTAAATATTATGTATGTCATGTCTGTTATTATTTTGCCCAAAAGATGTATTTTAAGAAATGTTAGTACGTAAGAAACGGATCCTGGCTGCAATCAATCCCAAACAATGGACGGCCTGTCCATTTTAAACTGCAGGTTCTCTGCAGTTTAAAAACATGGATACAGAATAATAATTTGAAACCTACTAGCAGACGAAATCAACGCTTAAGAACACTGTGATAGAAAAACACAACAAAAATTACACTACCTGATTCGAACCCCACAAATAGAGGAAAACATCAATTTAAGAACACAGTTAAAGTATAATACTAGACTACGGACATCCCCCCCCATTAGACCCAACCTCCAGACGGAACAATGGTATACGAAAACAGTTAAAGAATAATACTACAACATGGACACTTCCTGGATTCTAAGTAATTATCATGAATAACCGATGATTCTTACTGGAGATTTTAATGTTAATTTTCGCTCTCAAGAATCTCAGTCGTTAGTTGATTTTTTAAAAGAAAAATTGGATCTAACTATGAATACTTCTCGACTTCAATCAACAACGCGTTTCGGTACAGCGATAGATGCTGTATTTTCAAGAAAATTAGCAAATTTAGAGAGTTAAATTTGTGTTTCACATTATAATTACCACAAACCTATAATTTCATACATAAAAATTATGATGGCATCCAAGTACCTATTTCCAATGAATAATATGAATATAACATTTACATAATCTTAGTAAAGTACATGAATAATAAATATAATTAAATTATAATATGATATTTATTTTAAGTTTAATCATTTCAGTGATATTTGTGATAAACATCAAAGAAGTTTTACTTCAATCGCACGTAAAGATTACACGCATACACTTTTTTTTTTCGTTTTTCAGTTTAAAAAGATTGTAAAAATGGACAATAAAGGTTTTATAATTAATTTTAAAAATATTAATGGCATTATTCCTAATACGTGGCTCTACACGGGGCCAGCGTGATTCTACCGGGCCTGCTTGTGCACTCCGATGAGTCATACAAAAGGCCGTATTCTCCAAACTTTAAACCCGGGAGTTAACCCAGCAAAGCGAGCCACTTCAAGGGTTAGTGAGAAAATGGTATTCACTACGCCATATCCAAGGGTTAACCCAACATTTGACTCTGACTCCAGGTGCAAATTCTAACCCCGCAATATCGGAGGGTTGACTCCGGTTTGTAAACATGGCGGATTCGAGGGTAGTTTTTATATATTTGAAAAATCTCGAAAATTTGCAAATACTTGAATATTTTGTGTTTTGGAGATGGAAACTGCTGTGGGAACCACCCAGCAAGCTATAAAAGTAGCCAAAAGTGAAAAGAAATCTTTGTACAATGGCTTCAAAAACTCTATAGAATGACTATATATATTTATATATATTTATATATATATATATATATATATATATATATATATATATATATATATATATATATATATATTTTCTGTAGAGACTGCAGGCGCCATCTATCGAATTTATCTTGGTTTGCTTGTTTGACGTTACTTTGTCCAATCCCTCTTTTTTTCTGATTTAATACTTATTTTTTTATTTAATTATTTTTTATGTTGAAAATAAATAAGTAAATTCTGATCTTTCCTATTTATTTTATTTTCTATTTTTATTCCAGATGACGAGCAATTTGGGCAAAGCACTATTGATCTACTTTATTTTATTTTATTTTTATTTTTTTTTTTTTTTTTGTAAGAAGAGACAGACGGGAGAAAAATATTTTTAGGTGTAAAAGATTGGAAAAAATAATAAAAATCTTGTTAAGAGGTTAAACATTTTTGCTTAGTATTTGTCTATTATAAAAATATGAAAATTCCTAAATTTGAAAAGAGAATAACAGACATGAAATTTTATTTATAAAAAATATTGGATGTAATTTTGTATTAAATGTTTAATCAGTTTTTTTTTTTTTTTTTTTTTTTACAATAAAGGTAAATTATTTTCAAAATTTTAATGCGCATTTTGCATAAAAACAAATTAAATATCATGAAGGAAGTGTGTGTGGTGGGAGCTGGGTTCGATCTCACGAACATTAAACCTAGTTCACCCCCTTCATGGAATCATTACTCTGACATATCACAGCCGAGCTTTGAAAGCTCGGCTGTGATATGTTCGAGCTTGAGTCAACTCCAGAGTCAAGTAACCTTGGGTGGAAATAAGTTGGTGAATACAGTTTCCGAGTTGTCTCCGAGACAAACCGGCAAAGCAGGTTTCCCAACTCTCCGATCATGGCGGGCTACTCACAGTTTGGTGAATACGGCCCAAAGAGGCCTACGGATGCTCACTTATTGGTTCCAGCACTTAGATACGTCATCTAACGACCGAATCTAGGCAATGAGAAAACGTCCGTAGGCGCGCACAAGCAGGCCCGGTAGAATCACGATGTCCTCGCTCTACACTTCAAGGTAAATGGCCCGGGAGCAAAATTACATCCATTGTTCTGCACTTGACCTCAAATGGTTGCAAATATGTTCATCAGCCTTTTTATTCAAACCTGGAAGGCCACGGTAAAATGCAAAATATGTAGGTATAAAAGTTGTACAAAAATGAACAGAAAAGGCTTAGCATAACGGCACTATTCTGCAGAATATATATTGGTTTTTTTTTTTTTCTTTCTTTAAAAGGATAAAATGTTCTGCAAAGACTGTTATTGGTTTGTGATGTACGTGGCACTTTTAGGCACTTTCTGCTCCTGGGGTAAATTCGATACTGAAAATATTGTACATTATGTTAAAAATGAATTATTTAAATTAAAAATAAGTTCTATCAAAAATACTGTACATTATGTTAAAAATGTATTCTTTAAATCAAAAATAAGTTCTATCAAGTATTGTACATTATGTTAAAAATGAATTATTTAAATTAGAAATAAGCTATATCCAGAAAGTTTATAAATATTACAAGAATTTCTCATTTACCAGAAATCAATTAGAATTGCTCATAAAAGATTTAGTCCATCACCAAATAAAAAAAATAATATGTAATTAACTGTGTATAAAGAATATTTAATTATAATTTTTTTTACAGAAAAGTTTTAATTTTTTCAATATTCGCAATATGTTATACAGCATTTAAACAGCATAGTTTCCAACCTAAAAATGTAACAAATGTGATTTTCTATAAAATTCCTACTATACGCGTTGAATAATTAAATATCGCATTTGGCTGCAAAATTTGATTATTTCTATTAATCGTGCCTGTAGTTTTTGCTTTCTAGCATAGCATTCGAACACAATCGAATGGCCTGAAATGTCTCGAAAGTACTGCTAGACGAGAGATGTGGAATGTTCAAAACACATCTGCAGATAGTAAATGTCTCTTAATTACTTCAAATCTCAGGGAAAGTTATAAATACGAGCAGGTCTCAAGCTGGCCTTCCGTTTTGAACATTGTCTTGTAGAGAACGCTTTGTGAGAGCATTATTATGCGTCGTTGTATATCGTGCTTTCAGAAACATTACTGTTACTCTTGTTTTGAGAGGCTATACTTAAAATCTGTTCGTGAATTCTATATTGTTGTATACTGAAGAGCAGTTAAAAGTTCTGCTCGAGAATTCCACCTAGCTTTTAGCCAGTGTAAGGACTTTATTGTGTGCGAATCACAGTATTTGAGGAAGTATCTGTAATCGACTGACAGTTATAAATCGAGTTTCTGCTCGTGATTTCACGTGAACTGTGCGTTAGAGATTGTTCTCTGAATTTCTTGAAGCAATAGAATTTGTGTTTTGTTCTGAAAGCTGGACTTGTTACAGCAACTTTCAACGCACGCTGGACTTTCGAAAACGACATTTCAGCAACAATACATTTACTGATGTTAATTCTTTTTCAATTTTACATTGTTTTTGATGTTTAATTGTTCTGTAGCGTGCCATTAGAGAAAAATAAGTTGCACAATATATATATTTTTCATTTGTAATGAAGTATAAAAGATTTTTTCTGGTGTTATTTTTAAATGAATTTTTTTCTCTTTTAAACAGTTGTCTCCCTGTCGTAACGATTTTCAATGCCAACCTGATGATTGCTGCACTTATCAAACAGAGAAAGATTTCGCCTTTGAATGCATGGCATTAGCAAAGGCAGGTACGGAATTCATTTTATTTGTTTTTCTTATTTCGATACAAAAGGTTTTAAATAAGATTTACACATTGACATTTATTACGTCCGATAGAATAGCATGATGAGATTATGGCTGACGATGATGAAATTTTTACATGTATCAATTTAGATCCATAATTTTCGTCGGTAATCATCAATATGATTTTATCTATATCTTGACATCGATGTCAAGATATAGATAGAATTATTCATACATGTAATTTTTATACTTACTGAATTCTTATTTTTTATTAGGAGCAATGCCTTTTTTTTTACATTAAATTCAAACAAATAAATTTTCAACAAGTTTTTAATCACAAACTGCGCCCAGATATATCGATATTTGTTACATTTTAAAGCAAGAGTTTTATAGGTTGTTTTTTTTTCTTTATTTTAGGAGATATTTGTGAAAAAAGGAGGGTGGGGGCGGTATCCTATGGAGATGTACGATGGAAGGTGGTGATCGTAAAAAAGACGATGAATTATTTTGTAAAGATTATAACTGGTACGACTTTGTAGTGAGAGCGACATAGTTTTGAGAAGACGATCGTATAGTGGGTCGCATTTTAAATTCACACTCGCAACGATGTCGAAAGGAGATTTATTCTCCTTAGGTAAGACGTACTTTCTTTCATACGGATACACGATGGCATACACAACGCGTCGTAGGGGTGAACATGCTTTTCGTCCCCACTGAACGAAATCACATATGCACTAGAAATCCCTCATCAGAGCGACGAGGAAGGACAAATTCCAAATTCAAGAATGAAATTCGCTTTTGATGGCGCATGTCGTTTTACTTCCTCTGAAACATGATCACACAAACACTTTGAACACTGGGCTAACACGTTTTACTTCAGGAGAAAAACACATTTTGAAGACCACATTCCCTTTAAATAAGGAGTCTCAGTCAACACCTTTAAACTTAAAACATATTGCTTTATTTTCACACTGGAACAGTCACTAATTTCCAAAACGCAAGATTATACATTTAAAACTCTACAATACATTGCATTCAAAAGTAAACTTGGGGAAGCGTGTTGACAAAAACATCACGGCGTTCACATTAAAGCGGCCTGGTACCTCGGTGGGTGAACGCCTCCGTCACCATAAAGTGATCGGCATAGATGCTAATCCGTGCAACGCGTCGTGGTGGGCAAAGCCTCCTCACATGAAGTGAGTGGCTTGCCCCACCAAAAATTACTCTCCCACTGCTAAAGAAAAAAACGTTAAAACATGTGTCAATAGAAAGAGCCCGAACTTTCTGGAACAATTTTAGCAGGTGTTTTTCGAGCAATATGCTTCTTGCACAGCAGAGGAAAACCGCAAACACATCTGTTTCAGCGGAGCAGAGGAAAACCGCAAACACATATGTTTCAGCGGAGCAGAGAAAACATATGCGAGCGAAGAGGGAAATGATTTAGAAGTACGTTAATGCGCTGTAATTGAGAAGGCCAAGAGGAAAAATGAAAGCTTTAAAAGATAGTTATTATTAAAAACTTTTAAATTAGATTTAGAATAGATTATTAGTTTAAATTTATACAATATTAATTAGGATTTGTATTAATAATTTTTCATTAAAAAATATGCACGTTGTGTCAACGTGACAGGGGGTGGGTGTCCTCTACCTTCCTTGGTGGATGAATTTTAAATGTCCGGATACTGATTTTTAGGTATCTGTGAGTGTTGTATTTTACAGCAATATATTTATGGATATTTCATCTTTTTCCTTTGAGAAAAGAACTTTTTCTCCCCCCTTATAGTTTACGAAATGTGGAAAATGCTATCTAAATTAGCGATATGAATGTCAGATTTGGCATTATAAACTAAGTAGTTGGTACTTTTGGCTACGGGAAATATTGACAAAAATAAAAAGAAAGAAAGGAAAAAGAAAAAAAAAACTTTCCGTTTCCCCTTATATTATCTAAATAAATATAATTAAATACACCCTTGAAATTTATTAAATTCCTACTAAGGTCACACTCTCCCTATATACATCTTGTAAAAATTTTTCTATCGTTAATAAAATACATTTTTATTCATCCACTCAAGTTCAGATACATTTTTTTTAACTTGTAGTGGATGACACGGGATGTTAATACAGTTTTGGTCCCATTCGACTGGATAATTTACCTACTGGACCGCCCAAAAGATTCGAAATACATTACGCCATGGGTTGAAATTCATTAAACTCGCATATCTCAAACACTATTAGACGTAGAATGTTGAAACTTTATATTCAGGATTGTTGTATTATCTAGCTGTGTTCCCGCCATTTCGGTCCCATTCGACTGGCTAGTTTATCTACAGGGCTGCCCAAAATATTTTAATTACATTACGCTCTATGAGCAGAAATTCATTAAAGCGTATTTTAGAGGTATTAGGCTTCTTCAAACGACTCAGAAGTGATATGTGATGTTAAGGGTTACAAAATGCATTTTTCCATCGAAGAAAGTGTCTTTTTCATTTATAGTGCTGCTACAGGAACGCTGAAAAGATTCCCTACACTTTATGGTCAATGGCAGTTTAGGGCGTTCATCCATTTCAAGTACAGTACCGTCCTACCATATAGTTGGGTAATGGTCCGACCACGGTCACGTGTCTCCCTCAAGAATTGCACCAAAAGTCGCCAAGCTTGGCGACTTTTGTAAGTGTGTATGTATTTTACTCTCAAATCTCAAAAACTGTTAGTCGTAGAATGTTGAAATTTCATACATAAGATTGTTGCAACATCTAGTTGCGCATCTCGATTTTTGTTTTCGATCTACTGGAGAGTTTATTTACAGGACCAACCAAAATAATTTCAATACATTAATGTCTATGGACATCTTCAATATATTACATCTGTAGTCAGTCATTGTTTGGTCCATGCTCAAAATCTAGCCATTTGTCATCGATCTTCGCGAGTTTTGCCAAAGTATCGACAAATTTGGCGATAGTCTGTCATTTGTTCCATGCCCAAAATATCAACATTTGTCTTCGTCCTTGGCGAGTTTTGGCGAAATATCGCCAAATTTCGGGATAGTCATTGTTTGGTCCATGCTCAAAACCTCGCCATTTGTCGTCGACTTTGGCGAGTTTTGCATAAATATGACCAAATTTAACGCCAAAAAGTATTTCGCATAACTCTAAAACTTTTAACCGTAGAATGTTGAAATTTTGTATTTAGAACTATTGTGGCTTCTAACTGTGCATCTCTTTTTTTTTTTTTTTTTTTTTTTTCAATTCCTAATATTAGTTCACACTCTCCCTATATATATTTATATATCTTACTAGCTGAAATACCCGTTCTTCGCACGGGAATGAATGGACTTTTTGACATTAATATTTGTTGTGATTACTATTTATTGTAATAAAGAGATATAGCAAAATGGATATCGCGTTATATTGTGTTCAATAATCATGCATACTGAATTTCGAAGCAATCGTTTTTACGGTGCAGAAGGCGATGCGGCATAGCACAATCTAGTGGCGAGTTTTAGCAAAACGGATACGGCAAAAATATTCTTCGCATTCAGATATCGATGTATACGAATTTTCATGACGATCGGCTGAATAGTCTTGAAGTTCATGTGTTGACGCGACATCTAGTGTCAAGTTATAGGAAAATGGATCGTGCCAAACTCTTCCCCGTGTTCAAATATCTATGTATACCTATTTTCATAGCGATAATTCGCACAGTCAAGAAGTGATAAACTGCAGGGCCATCTAGTGGTTAATTAAAGTAATGATTTGCTACAGCGCCGTCATGTGGCGAGTTATAGCAAAATGGATAATGCCAAAATATTCTCATTGTTCAAATAGCTATGTATACTGATTTTCATAGCCACCGTTTGAATGATCAAAAATTTGGCCTGCTGCAGCGTCATCTAGTGGCGAGTTAAAATAATAATGGATTGCAGTGCCATCTAGTGGTGAGTAACATCAAAAGTAACGCAGTTAGAACATATTCTTCGTTCTCAAATGTGTAAGTATAAAAAATTTTATGCCGATCGGTCGAACGGTATAGAAGTTGATGCGTTGCAGCGCTATTAGGCGGTAAGTTACAGGAAATGGATAGTGAAAAATATTCTCCGTGTTCTAATATTCGCCTGTACCAAATTTCATCGAAATTGGTTGGACGATATTTGCATAACAAACGGCTAAACGGAATAGAATTCGACGTTCTGCTGCGCCACCTAGTGAAAAGTTAGAGGAAAACGGATAGCATAAAAACCTTCTCCATTATAAAAGACTTAGGTGAACCAAATTTCATGTTTATCGGTGAAACGGTGCTGGAGTTTTTCAACCTCCTACACACATACCAACATTCATTTTTATCTATAACCAGTCTTATTATACGTATATACCAGTCTCAAGTAAAATCCAGTTTCAAATCTAAGCCTCGCCAAAGTGCCAGCATACGCCATTTTGCAAGAGTTTTTTCAGGGAATCATTCGAAGCATTGACTTAGCAGCAATCAAAATGGGAAATGGTTCGACCGCCAGGCATTTGTTTGAAAAGTGGAATCTCTTAATACAGCCGCATTTTTTAAATTATCAACTATAACATGTTTTATTCATCGTTACCTCGATGTACTAAATGCGAAGATTTCAATTTTCTGAAATTTGGCGGATTTCCCCCAAGTTAAATCAATGTACTCAATTGGCGAGAATTCTGAAGCTACATCGCTTGAAATGCCCTAATAACTGCATTATTTCTGCACGGATAGTTAAAATTTAATGCTGTATTCTAAGAAAACCTATACACTTGTTTTCAAAAATGCTATTCCCTTAAGCTCTCAGTAAATTGCGCCAAAAAGCCTAAAACTGTGCAAACCGCTAGAACTCACTCTCTAAAAATCGGCCTATCAGCCATTTTATTTTTCGCCAAACTAAAAAAAAATTACATATTAGTCTCGGATATCTTCGATCCTCATTGTTTTGCGTATAAAACATTTCATTCCTGCTCTCATTTCTTATGCGCACACGATATTATAATTAAAAAAATAACCTAAAAAAATAAACTAAAAAAATCATTATTATTCTTTTATTTTTACTTTAAGAATTTAAAACATTTTATTCGGCAAAATCGCCACACATGGCAACCAAGATGCTTATTTCACACACTTTTTTCACTACAGGGGTTAATATTACGTAAAGCTTTCTGCGTGGAGAACATAAAAAATCTCTTAAATTCCGGGAACGGAAATTAAGAGAACCATTCAGGAGGAAAACGTTTTTAAGTGGAGTTTCAAAGTTTTAAAGTGGACTATCATTTATTCTATATTATTTTACATATCTGTGTAAAATTTCAGGCTGACAGGTCCATTTTTGTGGAATTGTATACTACCCAAATCAACAAATTGATAAACAGAATTTCATTTTTATTTATAAGATAACCTACGCTTGTTTTTAAAAATACCCTCTCATTAAATTGCGCCAAGCGCTAGAATCATAGAAAATCTGACACACTTTCAGATTTTTAAATACGCACTAAATTGCTATATATAAAAAGAGTTATAATCCATGGGTCTTCCCTATTTTCGTTCCTTCTTTCATTAAGTTGGAAAGTGTATCATTATTCATGAGTGTGATTAAACAAAATTAAAATTGATATTTCTAACATCCTTTTTTCTGGATGTAATATATTAGATGCAGAAAAGCTGCTCAGAATAATGCACAATTCCAACTGAATGAAAATTTCAAAAACGCAGGTGTATTCATAACCCAAATAGCAGACGATTAAATTACGATAAATAGCGCCAAGCGTTAGAATCCTCCTCAAAATCGCGAGAATGCTGAAGATAGATCGCTTGAAATCCCTTAAGAACTGCATTATTTTCGCACGGATCATTAAAATTTAACGCTGTATTCTAATAAAACCGTTGCACTTGTTTTCAAAAATCCGTTTCCTTAAGCTCTCAGTAAATTGCGTCAAGCCGGAAACTGTGCAAACCGCTAGAACTCACTTTCTCGGCATTTGAGCCATTTTATTTTTTCGCCAAACTAAAAAATTTTAACATATTAGCCTCGGAAATCTTCAATTCTTAATGTTTTGCGTATAAAACATTTCATTCCTGCTCCGATTTCCCATGCACACGATATTATAATTAAAAAATATATAACCTTACGAATATAAACTAACAAAAAAATCATAATTATTCTTTTATTTTTACTTTGAGAATTTAAAACATCTTATACGGCAAAATCGCCACACATGGCAACCACGATCCTTATTTCACACTTTTTTCACTACAGGGGTTACAATTACGGAAAGCTTTTTGCGTGGAAAACATAAAAAATCTCTTAAATTCCGGGAACGGGTGGACTTTCAAAGTTTTAAAGTGGACTATGATTTATTCTATATATTATTTTACATGTCTGTGCAAAATTTCAGGCTGATAGGTCCATTTTTGTGGATTTGTATACGAATCAAATCCACAAACAAACAGAATTTCATTTTTTTTATAAGTATAAATAAAAAAATGTCTGTAATACCTCCTTTTTCTAAATCTTTTAATCCCAGACAGCACAGCAAACTTGCAGCAAGCTTGATTTATCAAGTCAATAAACTTGAATTAAGCTTGAAAATTTCAAGCGCGTAAGCTTAAATCAAGTGTTCTAGTTTACACTTGCCCAACCTGCATTAAGCTTGACATAGCAAGCTTGAATCAAGCTTGACATAGCAAGCTTAATTTCGAGCTTAAAAAATTTTCCTAAATACACGGGGTGCCGGTCGGCGAACTCGCCCCACATATTTTATTTTTCCACGCATTTTGCCCTCTACGCTGAAATTTCAAGTTATCTTAATCTGTTGCCATCAAATGTCCGCGGATGGTATCGAACACGGTATATATGGGTTGGGAAGCCAGCGTCCTAACCACTCGGCCAACCGGCGATGGGCTGATATGACTAAAGTTTGAAGTGACTGTTAGGGTTATCACGCCGTTTTCTGGCGAGATCGAATATAGTGGCCGATGTGTTGATCTGTTCTGTGCTGCTGATCCACAAACAAACAAACAAACAAACAGAATTTCATTTTTATTTATAAGATAAAATGTGTTATTTTCATGAGTTAAGGACCATATATAAATTTTTAAAGTGAATATTTTTTGAAGATTGCATAAAGTAAATGTAAATTAGATTTATTTTGTGTAGATGTATGTTTTCTAATACAACGTCCTATTTCTGAAAAACTAACATCCTCAACTTTCCAGGCGTGAATGTGACCTTTTTTATAATCGGAAACATTAGGTCTTTGGACTTCCCCATACTTTATCAAACATTCAAAATCACGTTTTTCTGTCTAAATTTTCATCTAACTATAAATTAAAATAACGCCAAAAGTCTTAAGAATATTGCACATTGCAGGCGATAGTATTAAATGAAGAAAGTGAAATAACAAACACAGTGATAATATTGGGTTGGCAAAAAAGTAATTGCGTTTTTTACATGAAATTCAAACAAATAAATTTTCTATCAGGAAATCATTCTTCAAGTTCGACCATAGCTGAGTAATATTCAAGCTTGTAGTCAGAAGAGCAGAGAGCAGCCTCTAACTCCTGCCAACATTTCACCTGTCTAAGAGAACACCCTCAACGGAAATACTCAATAACAATTTCAAAATTACAAAGATTTTCAAAATCGTGAGCAGTCATTTTGCATTTTTCCCTTAAATCATGTGTACGAACCAAGGAAGTTATGAACTCACGGGTCATTTGGACCACAGACTAAATATTCTATTCTACCCTTGATATTCTCAGTACAAAAAACTTTAAGAGAGATGGAAACAATATTTTCCTTAAAAATAATATTAATTTCTTTTGACTCTCGCGAGCGAAATTAATGAATGGCGAAAAGTTCAGAACCTACAAATAGCGTTTTTCAATTTGCAGAAACTCCCTTAAAAACGCGCAAAAATTAATTCGCAATATCTCCGGAATTTATCGTAGAAAATTGGTGAAAATTTATATTTAGGGTAATTTGGAGGTTTTCTTTCGTTTAATAAAGTCAAAATATGGAGTTGCCATTGAGAAAAACGAAGTTGATGCAGAATTAAATATGAAGACGGCCCCTGATGCAAATTAAATTAATAGTAAATTAAAGTACGCGTTATTTGCAAACGAATGATACACTATCTAGCCAAAAGTATCCGGACACCCCCTAAAAAAGTGATTCTGGCGGGTGACGCAATTTGATGCGTAATCGAAAGCTATAAAAGTGTTGCTAGTGGTTTGTCTGGTTGTATGTATGCGTTTGTGAAGCAATGAGTAAGTCAAATTAGCTTAGTGAGTTCAATCGTGGCAGTATAGTGGGGTGCCATCTTTGTGGGAAATCCGCTCGTGAGATTGCGGACATTCTACAGAAGCCTAAATCCACTGTGAGTGATGTAATTGTGAAGTGGAAACGTCGAGGCAATGAAACTGCAGGAAAACGGAGTGGTAGGCCGAAAAAACTTAGTGAAAGCAGCCGCAGAACTCTCAGAAAGGGTAGTGAAAGACAATCGCAAGTCCTCCTTGGTGGAAATTTCTCAGGAGTTCCAAAGTTCATCAAGCGTCAGTGTTAACAGCAGGACTGTTCGCCGAGAGTTAAACAACTTGGGATTCCATGGTCGTGGAGCCGCTCACAAGCCGAACATCACTCCACAGAATGCGAAGCATCGATTGCAATGGTGCAGAGTTCATCGTCAATGGACTGTGGACGTGTGGAAAACTGTTCTTTGGCGTGATGAATCTCGCTTCACAGTCTGGCAGTCGGATGGACGCGTCTGGGTTTGGCGGATGCCCGGCGAACTTTTTTTGTGTGACTGCATTGTGCTGACCGTTAAGTTTGGTGGTGTCAGTATAATGGTCTGGGGGTGTTTCTCGTGGTTTGGCCTGGATCCGTTACTTCCTGTGGCTGGAAACATGAACTCTACGATGTATATGGACATTCTGGATAATGCTGCACTCCCAAATCTATGGCAATATTTCGAGGAAAGCCCATTTCTCTTCCAGCAGGATAACTGCTCCATTCACACATCGAGGCTTGCACAGACGTGGTTTGACGAAATGGATGTCCAAAAACTGAACTGGCCTTCTCAGAGCCCCGATCTAAATCCCATACAACAACTTTGGGACGAATTAGAGCGCGTATTACTTAGCCAGCCAAATCGACCATCCACACTGCAAGCACTCATTTAAGCTGTGATGGACGCTTGGAAGTGAATTCTTACGCCACCTATCAAAAACTTTCGGAAAGTCTTCCCAGACGTGTGCAGGCTGCAGTCGATGCAAAAGGGGGACCAATATCATATTAATATGTGCCTCAGGACGCTCTAAGTCCATACCACTAAGTGTCCGGATACTTTTGGCCAGATAGTGTATATATAACTTTACAGTACGACGAACGACGGCGAAGTAAAGAGCAAGTGGGACTTTTTTTTTCCGCAGCTGTACATTTAATATTTCTTGTGAAAATTTTCAGGATTAAATTGTCACTTGCTAGCCATTATTTTTTGTTTTATCTATATCATATGTATTGCTATAACTTTAATTTTTCTAGGTGAATCATGCAGCGGGAATTACAGGGAAAATTATCTTTCATCCACCTTCCAAAACTTTTGCCCTTGTGAACGAAACTTGACGTGTGTACAGGTAATGCTCAAAAATGGCTCAATTTTATTTCTATACTTTTTCTTTCAACATTTTTTTTTCTATGAATAAATTATTTTAGCATTAAAAAAAGAAAGAATTCATCATGCCAAGCGCATCAACAGCACAATTGTGTAAAACTTTTCAGCACAATTGAAGGGTTTGCTCCAAAGAGTTGGAAGCTCCATTCCCACGGGAGTTTGGATTTACATGCACTATATTGGAGTAAAAAAAAAATATCTCTTTCGTTTGGTACCAAAAGGATGTGGTTCCGATCGTCAGTTCTTGTGTTACTCAGAGAGATGAGAAACTTGTCTCGTTTGTTAGTATCGAATTAATGCTTTTTGACAGTTTTCCCACAAACTTGAATACTTGAAGCTGCATTTCTTTATACGCATCAAACTTTTCCATAGTGTTTTTAGGACATGCACAACTGGATAAAAAAAATTCTAAAACAATCTTACAGGGGTATTTTTTTTCGACTCCTCCGGCATTAGAGCATAATTTGATGTTGCGAATTTGCCAGTTTATCTGTTTGTTACAGTTGAACCGCTCTCGTCCGCCCTCAGCTGGTCCGTCAGTCCGGTTTATCTGACTTGTCGGCGACTGACCACCCACACTGCATACATGTGTGCGGCAAATACACGCTGTTTTGCTCTTTTTCAACAATAATGACATCTCTTGAACGGTTTATTGTAATGTTTTTGCAGTAGAGAACCATACACACAGTCATTTTTGAGTTCAGGGATTCTTCATTTTTCAATAAATATAGTTATTTTCCTGTATTTTCTGATAATCTGCCCTTTTTTTGCGTTCCGACCACACAACTGGCCCAAAGTTAACGGATTGGGGGAATTCTACAGTTAAGTATTATTTGATCAAACAAATAGACAATGTGAGGTGTGACCGAAATTTATACTTTGTTGTATGTAAATCTGTGCAAGTTTGCCAATATGGACAGTTAAAGTCTCTCTGTTTAGCAGGATTGATGGAATTAAGCCAATTATCACTACAAAACGCATTTTAAGGATTTAATTTTGACGCTAAATTTGGCGGTGTCGTAAAAAGTCATGAAGCTTGTGGATCATTTGACGCGATTTTGTGAGTATGAAAAATACGGTAAAAAGGTTGATGCGATTTTGCAAGACCCTGTTGTAAAGTTAACTATTTGCCGGCTATCTGTAGTTAGTTTTAAAAGTTGTCGTCAGTTCAACCTTCTCAATGAAGTGTAAGCTGTCATAAATGTCTAATGTGGTACCAAAATCGACGATATTTCTATGCTGCGAATGGCAATAACTAGATGTAAACAGCAGCTTGGGCTTTCACCATTCATCGCCAACTACAGCAAGTTAAATTATTTGCGCCTATGGCCATTAAAATAAACGCAGTTAAAAAGTAAATATCAATAGATATGAGGGTAACAAAAAACACTCAAAATAACTGGTGTTTAACCCATTTGTGCCTGGATATTTTTGCGACTTTCTTCGATTTTTACTGATAACAGAAAAAATAGATAAATTTCTGATGTCAACTTCTTGAACAAGGGATGATTTATTTTAAAATCATTATGTATAAAAATCGAAATATCAACATCCTACTTGCTGATGTTAAAATATTTTGTAGAGTTGAGGCTCAATACTCATGAATAAAGGCTAGGAAAAATAAATAACGTTTTCGACTGATAGCGAAAATGCCGTCCCAAATAGGGACGCTGGCATAAATGGGTTAAAACTTAAAATAACAAAAAACTTTGTAAAATAAAAAATGATTACATTCTCTCTTGCGATGTCTAATTTGAATATTTGGGGGGGGGACGGTTTGTGGCAGTGTCGTGGACACGGCCGTGTGTCACGTGAATAAGTGTGCGCTTATAGCTCGACTATGTAGCTCGACGTTGATATAGAAGCGTGAAGCAATTAAATCATCCACTTGCACAGTCTCGGGCGAACCAGTTGGCAGCAGCATAGAAATATCTTTGCTGATTTTGGTACTGTGTATGTTAGTGTAATGTATAAACAGATAAGTATATAGACATGTATGATAGCTTGCACTTCATTAAGAAGGATGAACTAACGGCGACACTTAAAACTAGCCACGGACAACCGGCAAATACCTAACTTTACTACAGGGTCTTTCAAAATTGAATTAACCGTTTTACCGCTACATGTCAAAATTTTCAGAACAAAAAACTTCTCCAATGCTCAATTTGAGTAGATTAATCAACATAGTTAACAAGGTGAGATTTTTGACTCGAATACGTCTTTAAATTTACTACCATCAAGTAACCTTTATGGTGTTATTTTAAAAAGTTTTTTTTATTATTTTAAATACTACGTTGCTATATCCTTGACACATTTTAGCATATTTTATAAACTACAACGATATATATATATATATGTTACGGTAAAAGTAATAAACTGGTGATTATATATAATAACCGGTAATTATGCATAATCACCACTAAAGGCGGTAAATGTGATAAATTTTTGTAAATTTATCAAATTAACCGGTTTGTTTGCATAATTCCCAACTCCTAATGGTAAATGTGATAAATATCATGACTGATTGGGCCAGTAGAATAGAGTGCAGTTTTTTTTTGTGTAGTTACTTCTCAGAAGGATATTTTTTCGTTGGACACTATGGCGTAAGAGACCACGAATTACAATATTTTATATTTTACAGTCAAAAAGTCAATAAATGGTTATTTTAAGTCACGTACATTTATTTAGCCTGAATGAAATTTGAATAAGGGACTGAGAGGTGTTTGAAATGAAAAAAAATACAATTTACATGAAATTGTACAAAACAGTTGCACATAAAAATACAAACTGAAGTTACATATAAAAAACAAACTAAACCAATATTCAAGAGAAAAAATACATTTTTTCAGATAATGTTAAATGCTATTACTAGAAATTACTAAATATTTTAAGTTTACTTAATTAAGCATATTAGACTGTTATGGCATTTAGAATTACAAAGTTTGCCAGATTTTTTACATTTGCACTTTTCAGACTCGCATTGTCCCTTACAAACACATGCTGATATCCCTGACCTCCAGAAAGAGATGTCTTTCTAATGCATTCTCTAAATGATATTGCTAGATCTGGAACATCGTCAAGCAAAATAAATTTTTCTTCACAAATTGTGATTTGATTTCTGGTATACAAATGTGAAAGTCTTCTTTGTTTCGTTCCTAACTGATAAAGCTCTTCATTTTGAACTTCTAATATCACCGCTAATAAATTTCGGGGATCACTTCTTACTCTGTCAACGTCTGGTATTCGTAGTTTCACTGCGTCACCAACTTTACCAGCAGGAAATTTAACATTTGAAACTTTCAACATTTTCTTTGCTTGTAATTCTAAACCTTTTTTAGCAGTCATTCTGTGTTTTCTTACTTGCTCTTGCCTGCATAAAATATCTGTCTGGATCAGAGCGACCGCTGCTTCATTCTCTTTCTGAGTCTTAAAATTAACTTCAAATGGAGGGTCATTTTGAGATAGATCGTTATTGTCCATATTAGAAACATTTTCTATTTCGCTATTGATGTTTTCGGAGGCATTATTAACTGTCTCGATTAATGCCTGAAGCTCTTCTTCAGTTCTAAGATGTTCGATGAGTCATTCGGGAAAGACGTTTTCAAGCCAAGTTTTGCAGGCGTCCCAAACATTGCTTCATAAGGAGAACACTTGATGCCTTCATGAAATGCTCTATTTTTCATAAGTTTCACAAAACGTAACCCTTTGGACCATTTACTGGTGTGATTGCTTTCCAACCAAGAACTTACCATATTTTCAATTTCTGGTTTGCACGTTCAACCGAACCTTGAGTCTGGCTGTGCCTAGGTTTTCCGTACACAATTTTCAGATCCGGCCACATTGCACAATCTTCTTCTATACGATTTTGTTACTAAACTCACGACCGTTGTCACTTTGCACTGGGGGCTCCAAATATAGTAAAAATATCAATTAGGTGATATGCAACCTCTTCTGCACGTTTGCTTTTTAGGGCACGCAACTGTACGAACTTCGTCAAGTGGTCTTGATAGACAAATATAAACTTAGTCATTATCTGGTTGCGACTGCATGTCAATTGGGTCCACCTGGCATCTTGAGTCCATCTCTTGAAAGACCATTGGCCTAACAACAAGTCCTTTCTTAGGTACCTTGTTTTTTTGTTTTTTTTTTAAATTTCACACAAATTTCAGTAAATCATGACTTCTTCGGTAGTAATGTTTTTGTACTTTTTTTGAAGTTCTTTTAACATCCTGTTTCTACCACCATGGCCTATTGATAAGTGTACCTCATGAATTATGGTAAAAAGATCTTCAAAGTACACGTAAAATCTAACATTGAAGCTGTCATTACTCACGGGAAAGATAAGTTTTTCAACATTGCCTACTTTCATTACATCGTATCGTTTTAGTCTTTGATAATCTTCCAGTTTTTTCCCACTACTTTTGTTTTTACTATAATTCACTTTTTTAAACAAATCATCATATAAAGTAAATAAAAAACTTTGTAAAAAACACACATAAGATGTTATAGGTAAGAGGATACGCACGTTTCAACCAAAAATTGTTTTGGCCTTCGTCAGTCCAAGCCCTTCGTTGCAAGCAACACAGGGAGTTCCCTGTGTTGCTTACATATTGAGTGGAAGTTAGGAAAACGAATACCTTGGAAAAAACGAATATCTTGACAAAAACGAATACCTTGGTCCCACTTACAGTTTTCCGTGTCTCCGTCTGCTGTAATGGCTTCGATAAGATTAGGCATGGAGATAGCTTATACCCTTAATTAACACATAGGCGACTTTAAAATCCTGAAAAATCCACCCTTTCCTTGATTTTTAGCGATTTTTCGAAATTTCCAATACAAAAAGCTACTCCAATGCCCAATTTGAGTAGATTAATCAACATAGTTAACAAGGTAAGATGTTTGACGTGAATGTATCTTTAAATTTGCTTCCATTGTGGGAGGCAATTCAGAAGACTATTGAAAACAAAATCGGGGGATGCAGTTTGATGATGCAGCTACATATCTATCGTCTACATCCGAAATTTAATTACACCACTTGACAGCTGAAAGATCAAAGAATTCGTTATAAACGTTATAAATATATATTCGTTATATTATACGATATATTATATACGTTATAAATAAATATTCGTTATATATATATATATATATATATATATATAAATATATATTCGTTATATTATACGATATATTATATACGTTATAAATAAATATTCGTTATAAATATATATATATATATATATATATATATATATATGACAGAGTGAAGCGGTGCCGGGTTCGTAAAAGAATGAAGGCGTCCGAGCCGATAAACGGCAGCGCTAGTACATCTGCAGCTGGGGCGCCTGAGCCTATGCAAGTGGATGACGTAATCGCTTCTGTATTAACATATAACATCTATGGGCTTTATAGCATTACGCACACGCATTCACGTAAAACACATGGCCGTGTCCACGACACAAGCACACATACCTTTTTTCACGCACACCTTTTTTTTTTTTTTTTTTTTTTTTTTTTGGCTTTCAAATATTCAAATTAGACATCACAAGTGAGAATGAAATCATTTTGATGTCACGAGTTAAAATATCTATTAGAAAACCATATCATTTAACAGGCTTAATGAAAGAAATATTTGCTCGAAATTGTGAAAGTCCTAAAGACGTCATTTTGGCGTCACGAGTTTAAAAATGCATTAGAAACCCATTTAGTTCAACAGATGTGATGGAAACATAGCTTGCCCTGATTTTGCTTCCCCTGAATGGATATTGCCGCTTGATGAATAAGAAACGCACTACGATACAATAGAAAACACAATGTGAAAGAACTTCTCCTATTGTGTTTTCAGAATCTTATCGGACTCCGTTTTGTTGTGAATATATTACCCCTAAACATTTTAGAATCGGAAAATGGAAATAAATAAATATACAGCAAATCGAACATTAACTGAATGGCGAAAAAAAAAATCTGAAACTCTTCCAGATTTTATTTACGTACTCGGCTGGAAGAATTTCATTTTTTTTAAATCTATTCAATCAATTCTGCCATATAGAGGGATATGATAACTGATGTTGTGCTCATATAGACTCCTGTTCGCATAATTTTTTTGCTGAAAATTGCATCAACTGTTGTTTGGACCCTAGTGATGAAAAGTTTTGGATGAGTGCTTATTGGAAAATCTAAAGTATCCATTTCATTAATGAAATCGGATTTTAATTCTATGTTAAAATCTCCTACTAAAGCAGTCTTACCATCATCCTTCTTCAGTAGTGTTTCGAATATAGCGTCTAATTTATCTTCGAGGACTAGCGTAGCTTCGCGAACAAGAAATTCGAGGACTAGCGTATGCAACTGCAAATCTCACTTTATCTTTAAATATACGCAATGACCCTTTGAACACCATTGATCTGGCTCGTGTAGACACGGGTAAAGTGTTTCATATTCTTTTTATAAAGTTATTTTTATAAAGTTTTCCTCTTTAAAAATCATAACTCCAGGTGGCTCTCTGTTTTAGAAACCGCTGGCTGTCCGTTCGACCAAAGTGAATCCTGGTATTTGAAAATTATCTGAAGGGATAGTCCATGTTTCCTTTAGCCATATCAAATCACTCTGCAGAAAACATGAATCAAAAGGAAAAGCGACCACGGCGCGCCTCTTAGACAAAAATCCCGCTTGAAAGAAATAGCACCCGATTGCTAAAAAATTACTCAGATTCTTAATGCTAGTCTTGGTATACTGCATCCAGGGGCGTAGCCAGGGGGGGGGATATCCGAAATTTTTGGATTAGTGATGAAATTCCGTCTATTTATACACATATAAGTTCATATCCCCCACCCGAAAAAATTTCCAGGCGCATATCCCCCACCGAAAATTTTTCATGGCTACGCGCCTGACTGCATCTGTTAATTATACCGCAGAGTAGTAAAAGATATCGCCCAGATGGGTTCAATTTTGCGAACTTATTTTTCACCAAAAATTCCACGATAAATCGCCAAAAGTGGCAGATTTCTAGAATGATAATTATCATCAGAACGTGACTATATGAATATGCCGCTAAGACATCCCCTTTCCAATAAAAAAGAAATTTGGAAATAGGTCTAGATAGTAAAAAAAAAATGATCACAGGGCATACGTAATTTACAGGGAGTCCCCAAAAGGAGGCAACACGCTTTCATTCAGAATCTTTTAGATATATCTGGGCAATATGAATTGTAAAAATGCTTGAAATAAGGTAGGAAAACAGACTACGTAAAGAAAAAAGTCTTCTCGTTAATTTCAGACAATTGCATTTTTTAATTTGTATACAACCCTCCCCCGAACAAAAATATTCCCAAATAGTAACATTTCCCCATACACTAATGAGATGATAAACAAAATTTGAGCGTTTCATCATAAAACATCCCAGAGATATATTTAAACAAAGATGATATGGGGCTATACGTGAATTTGAATGTCAACGTTTATTGTTAGCGAGCAAAAAAATTATTTTATTTCGTGATTTCTGCCCCCCGAAAGCCATTGAAAAGTGGTCTAAGTCGGCATGTATTTATCTTCATGCCTCTGACACTTTTTATGATATAATTCTCAAATTTGTTTACATAAACTAATCAATTTAGATAAAGAATTAAAGCGTGTTATCACCTTTTTGGGACCCCCTGTATATCCACATGTATATACGGATTGAACATAGTACCTCCTTTTTGTATGTCGGTTATACAGAACAATGATAGGACGTTTACTGGGTTCTTCTAGTAATGATAATAATAATGAGGATGTTAATATTTTGATGGCATTATCTAATTCCCTTGAAGTGTGTAAGAGAGTTTTTTTTTCTGGTGTTTACTTTATGACATCTCAAACAATTTTTTTTTATCACCTTTTGTAGAATAAATACACCTATCCAGCATTTGGGACCTGCCGGAAAGAAGGATGTTAATCTTTTAAAGAGAATATATCTAATTCCTTTGAGGTGTGTAAGAGAGTGTTTATTTATTTATTTATTTTTATTTTTTTTTCTCTTTAAAGTATGGTTACTTGTCTGATTCTCAAACTTTTTTCTCTACATTTGTAGGATTCTAAAGATACAGGATGATATGGTGTCTGCCAGAAAAATTAGTTCTTCTTGTTGATGTACTGCATCCCCTGTAGCAATTTTTCCAATTAAAAGGTCAAGGCCTTGCACCTTTCTGTATTAAAAATGCACAAAAGTATTGTAATCTTGATGTAATAATCTTGTCTTCAATAATAATAAAATTTTTTGTTGATACCATATACAAATCGACATCGTAGACCTAGAACTTCGTTATGCTTGTATATACAAGGTGAATCTAAACTCTTGGACAAAACCTTAAGGGTGGTAGCACACATAATAAGGAATCAGAATCACATAGCAATATGGGGTCGGCAACATCGTCTTCATATAGCTGTTAATAATCATTTTGGAAAAAGTGCTGAAACAACAGAGCACTTTCCGACCATTGTTCGTCAGAAACTAATGTATTTTTCTTCGAAAACAGAAGACTGAAGGGGGGGGGAATCGTTAGTTTATCCGTAACAGTTTTCTTGTAGTAACTTTTTTTGCAATACATCCAATAGCAAAAAAAAATGCATTTCTTTTTAAAAACTGTTCATTTTTTTATTTAAACAAATATACATTAGATTTTTGTTTTATTTTATATCATGGAATATTTGAATATGAAAAAAGCATATAAGGATTTTTCTGAGTTTACAGTTACATGACAAAAGTAGGAAGTGAGGCCTCTTGATAATTTATTTAGATCTAGAACTAAATATTGGGTATCTTAAATGGGCTAGTAAAACCATGAACTTAAACTTGGTTAGGCTATATAGGTACCCTAAAAAAATAATAATATAGGGTTGATCAAAAATATTTATACTATTCATAGTAAGACAAGTAGCTTATTAAAAAGAAATTCATAATACATTGTACATGAAATATCAGTTTGGAACACGATGCCTGTTTGAGTGTTGGTTCGTTTAAGTTTAATTCAATGTCTTCTAAGGTAGAATTTAGAGGTATAGTGCAAGAGGATTTTACTTTGTCTTGGGCCATGATTAGCAAGAAAATTGACCAGGATAAGTGGTCCACACTGCAGTACCGACCTAAGAGCAAGGCCTGATTATGACCAACAGGGGGCCCCGAGCATTGATGGATTCGGGGGTCCCCCATCTATGAAATTTGACTTCGAGATTTTGGTGTATTGACACGTTTTGAGGTCTTCTGAATTCATTTATGCTATTTTTACGAGATGTATGTATGTACGTATGTGTATGTGTGTGTGTGTATGTGAGTGAACGCGATAGCTCCTAAACGGGGCATTCGATTGAGCTCAAATTGGGTATATATGTCATGAACTACCGTCGCAAGACCGGTATTGATTTTGGTGTGTATAGGTGTGTATTTGGTGTGCATAATTTTTTACAGGGCTACGACAAAGATTTCTTTTACATTATGGCTTATGGGAGAAAATTCTTGAAAGTGCGCTAGCGTTTAAACGGTACATTCGATTGAGCTCAAATTGGGTATATGTCATAAACCACCATCGTAAGACGGGTATTGATTTTGGTGTGTATGGGACTTATAGTTTTTCTACAGGGCTACGATTTCTTTTACATTATGGCCTATGGGTAACGTGACCATTTATTGTCTCGTCCAAAACGGGACATCTCTACTAATATTTTTACAATAGTGTATTTATATTTTCTTCCTCAAAATGGGAAATCTACTATTTTTAAGGTAATAGTGTAGGGAGACTGAAATTACACGTCTGGGTATCTTTTAATTGTTAAAAAAAAACGAGCAAAAAAGCTGGTGTTAATGTTAATATCAAAATAAAATGAAAAAAAATCTTCAGTTAAAACACATATATGCTACAAAAAATAGTGCATAGACGTACGTTTCGGGTGGTACTAGGGGTTGGACCTTCTTCAACTTCAAAAACACCATTACGCACAAGGCAGGACGGTAATAAAGTGAGAAATGTGAACAAAAGAACACTGAAAAAAGGATGTTGTCTTTCGGAAGGAAAAAAAAAAATTCTCAGAAAAATAAAATGAAAAGGATGAATAAAGTGGAGAACTAGGGGAAGGAATAAGCAAAAGAGGAACATACGTTTAAAAAAATAAAAACATAAATAAATAAATAAATTTAAATAGTTGAATAAGAGAGAACATTAAAAGCAGAAGTACATAAACAATACACCCACACAAAGATCATAAGGAAGAAAAGAAATAGCAAAGGGTTTACGAAAAACAGTAGAGAAAGCGTTAGGAGTTTTAGAAACAAGGACTTCAAGAAAAGGTAAATAATTGTTGCACTCTTCTTCAAAGGTAAATGTAAATTTTTGATTCCTGATTACGAGAATGGAAGAGTGGGAAAAGTGATTTCAATCATTGTAGCTTTCAGTGTTTTATTTGCGTCTCGAGAAGTGAGGCAGGGTGGTCAGTTTTTTTTTTTTTTTTTTTTTTTTTTTTTTTTTGTCGTTGTTGTTGTCCCAGACGCTGCCGTTAGACGGTTTTAGATGTTTTAGCACCCTTTATTGAAATTGTTGTGGGTTTCTGTCTTCTTAAAAACGGGACACTGCGGGGGACATTTTCTGAAAACGGGACATTACGGTGTCCCGAAGCTGCGCTTGGGGACAACGGGACAAGCCACCTGAAAACGGGACTGTCCCGTTCAAAACGTGACGTATAGTCACCTTACCTATGGAGAAAATTACTGAAAGTGCGCTAGCGTTAAACGGTACATTCGATTCAGCTCAAATTGGCTATATATGTTATAAACCAGCATCCTAAGATCGGTATTGATTTTGGTGTGTATGGGACTTATAGTTTTTCTACAGGGCTGCGACAAAGATTTCTTTTACGTTATGACCTATGAGGGGAAATTCTTGAAAGTGCACTAGCGTTTAAACGGTACATTCGATTGTGCTCAAATTGAAAAAAACTAAGAATTTTTGCTGAATTATTCATCGATTAAAATTTATTTAAATGCTTGGTAATGATCTTAATCGTAAGTGTTCGGAAAGTCGATTGGAGTCACTCCAGATTTTTTTTCATAGCATTTTGATATAAAAAAATAATATTTCAAGTCAACATTTGAAATTGGGGAGCTCTTTCAAGCCGGGGGTCTTGAACAAAGTCCCGATTTGCCCATGCGATAATAAGCCCCTGCCTAAGAGCAAAATGATACGTGTGCAAGAATGATTTTTGGCGTCCCTTTCAATGAAAATGGGTATAGACATATCGGTATACATATCGACTGGCGTACCGCACTGAAATTGTTTGTAAGGAGAAAACTCCTAGCAACATTTTATTTGTTGAACAAAAGTTATCAACATATTCACACGGCTAATTTCCAGTCAAAATTAATAAGTATTGCAAAAGTTTGATATGTGTAGTAAAAGATTTTACCACATTATTTTTTACACTTTTTCACATTGCGGGGCCCCTTTATAAAATGCCATGTCTGTGACTGCACACGTGGTTCACTTACCCCACCAAACCGGCAGCCAACTTTCCCAAGAGTGAGACAATAAGGTTCCCAATTTTAAAAAATAATTACAAATACCACGAATGTTTCGAAAATTAAGAAAATTTTCCTTTTTAGATCACTTTATAAATGTAACTTCTTGTATATATGTAACTTCTACACAACATTAAGTTTTCAAGGAAAAAATATTTTAATAGCAGCAGAATTACATGAAGTCGAATTTTCTACAAAATCGCTTATTACTTTCACGAAATTTAAATTGAAACAAAATCATATTGTTATACAGTTGTTCTGGAATAGATATAAAAAACAATGCAGCAGGTCATCTATAATAAAAGAATTAGCGAAATTTAAAGGGGAGGCATAACCTAGCACTTTCCTCACCTCACTCTAATCTAATTTATTGATTAAATAACGGAGCACTTGGTTAAATACAGTTCACAAACTATAACAAAACTGCATCATCAAAGATTCACATGACATATTCACTCTCAAAAACTGTGCTGACGAGCCAGAAATAAAAGGTAATCTGTCTTGCAGGCACCATTGCCGGCCCTAGTAATTTTTCTTACTGGTGCGAAGTACAAAAATGCGCACACATGTAGACAGAAAAGTTTTCAGAGTAAGGTGTGATTTTTTTTTCAATCCACTGTTTATCTTTGGTGTAGAAAAATTCATGCCACAGAAACAACACTGTATTTAAATAAGTATAAATATATGCAATATCGTTCGTATTATTTGAATCAAACGCCTATTTGGGAAAAAAAATACTTTATTATTCAAAACAATAAAATTCAATCTTAATCAGTTTTGAATATGCCCTTTCCTTCTCTTCCAGAACCAGTTTTATGCATTGTGGCATAGATTCCACCAAACTTTTACAGTATTTTTGTGAAGCCCTATAGTAATTTCAAATGAGTGAACAAATGAAGTTATTTTTCGTGCTGCAATTCATTTTTTAGATTCTTTGCTTACAGATAGCATAGATTCTCTGTGGGATTTAGATTTGAGAAGTTCCCTTGCCAATCTAACACAACCACTTTATTTTTGATAAAGCAATTTTTTAAAATTATTATGATAAGGAGACAAATTTTTCTTAAATACCCTACATTCAGTGGCGGATTTTGCTCTTGAGAGGCCCGAGGCGCAACTCAATTTTGAGGCCCCCTCCTCAAAAAAAAAAAAAAAATCACTAACTCTAACTCCTTTACATTATTACTAATTATTTTAAAATGTTTTAATTTCTTTGATATCTAGTTTATGTCTACAAACCAGGGGCTGACTTTCACTATAACACTTTTGTGCCCAGGGCACTTTTCAGATTTTGTGTCCTTTTGCTGGCTCAATTTTTGTGCCCCTGTATATCGTGTTAAACTCAATTTTTTGGCTTATTTCGCAATGTGTGCCCAGGGCACGTGAACCAAGTGTCCGTCCGATAGTCAGGGCCTGCTACAAAAGGAGTATTAAAATTTTAAAATAATTTTTATGTTTTTAGATTTGTTCATCTTATATTATGTGTATATATTACATTTTTTATCTCAATAATTTTTGTACTACGTTTCACTTTTCATGATTAACACTAAATAAACATCAGCATACCTCTAAGTATAACCCAGCAACTGCAGTTTCATATTGATTATTTTTCAGTTACTTAATTACGTCGAATTACTTTTTGTGGACCACTGGCATATGTCTTGTTTCAGTCATGAAAATTTTGACTACTTAACAGGTACTTTTGAAGGTCAGAACAAGGAAAACTTGATCAGAAACATGTCTTTGACATCACAAAGTTCAGAAGAATTCTTTACTTGGATAAAATGAACCAAAAATTTAGCATTCCTTCAAGAACATATATTTATAAATATTTAAATATATTCATAAATTTCCCGTTTGGAACTGCAAAACTAAGCAGTTTAATAGTAAAAGTAAACTTTCTGTTTAGTCTAATTTTTGCGTTTATTCAAAAACTGTCAATACTTGTCTAAGTTTAGGACTATTAATAATGAGTAATTAGGTATGAATAATATATATATACACACATACGTACATAATTCTATATTTTAAATAGAATGAAAAAAACTACAAGATAAATTTAAAAAAATTCTTTCAGTAGTTAAAGTAAAAAAATAGTATTGACTAAAAAATAAATTCCACTTTATAATGGGTAAACGGGTATGCTCTAAGCTCCGGTCCTAGGTTTATTATTAATGCTTAGCATTTTCATCTGCGACTATAAAATACATGCCGTATTTATAATATAGTTTTCATAAATATTTTTTAGTTGAAAACAAAAAATTAAATTAATCATCATTTGTTTTTTAAGTTTTTAATTAACTGTGTATAACATTCCAGTTCAAAATTTGTCTATGAATTTTAACCCACTATCATCCGATCGAGCTGAAACTTTGTACGCATGTGAAATTTCGGTGACGCTAAGTATTGCTTTCTTTAATTTTTCAATACTCTTTTTTAACTATCAAATATCTTCCCCCAATCCCCCCCAAAAAGTGTTATCGCACATGTATCAGCTCATATCTTTTTAATTATTGGTCGGCAATTTTTTATCATTGCATACTCGGAAAGTTTTGATTCCAAAAAAAAGATAAAATCGGTTATCCCTAGCTTAAATTTTTAATTTTAGTGATTTTTCGAAAGAAGATAAATTATTGTTTCCAATTTCTTTTACATCGTGACAACCAACAACAATTACATATTCTAGGTATAGTTGAAAATTTCAATATTTAATTTTTGACAAATTTTTCAATCTCAAGCTGTAGAATAAAGCGGTTCAGGCTTTTCTCTTTTAAAATAAGAAATATTTTTATCAGGCTGTACACTTTTTGATTTGGGGTGGGCGGCAATCTATAAAGCAGGTGTATTTGAATGTCCTACTGCAATACCAGCTAATGAGCCGCAATCTGAATTAGTGCGGCCTAACCAGTGGCTGAGCGCATAGCACTCTGAACTGGGAGACGGAAGGTGCCTGGTTCAAAACCAGGTCGCGTCCGCCAACCTAACTGTTAGGAATTTTCTGTGGTTTCCTCCAAAACTTAGCGTAAATAGGGGTTAGAATCCCTTAGAAAGACCCCCAAGGGGAGCGCCCACACCCATCGGCATAGATCCTGCTTGTAGATAATTGGCCTTAATCCCTCAACCCAACCTGATTGATTCCGGATAGGAAAAAGGCATAGGGACCCTCTGCACCTGTATTTTTTGAGATAAAATATCGTGAGCAAATTAAAACAATGCAAAAAAATCTAGGAATTTTTCTTGGAAATATGGACAGTTGAGGGCCCTAAAATTCCAAGGAATGTTGCAAGAAAATACCAGGAACTTTATTGAACAGCTATGGAAAGATCCACTGAATTGCATATTGTTCAGTAAAGTTCTTGGTATTTCCGTGCAACTTTCCTTCGAATTTAGGGCACCTCAGCTGCCTATTATTTTCAAGGAACACTACTAGAATTCTTTTTTAATTATTTTTTTTTACAATTCTAGTCATTTTTAAGAGAACTGCCTGTTTTTTAAGGTCGTCAGACCACTATTCGGTTAAGTGGCGGGTTGAACGAAACAATCAAGTTTTCAAAGGGAAATGTATACTTTTTGTATAGTATTTGTAAGTCTAACTTATCCTTATTTCCAAGGAACGTTTCTGGATATTTTTACAGTGAAATACGGAATTAAAGCATCAATTACTTATAAACTAAAAGTATTCGTATTAAAGTATTAGTTTAGATTATGGTCCAATGCTGTGAAGAGGAAAGGGAGTCACCAAAGAAAAGATTGTTCAAAAGCGCTTTCTACTCTAGAAGCAATCCTGAAACTATGAACAAAGTTTATGTCTCTTGAACAGATATTTACATATAGTTTTTTCTTTCTGAAAACCGAATTTGGAGGCCCCTTAGAAATATGAGGCCCGAGGCGCGCGCCTCATGCGCCTATTGGGAAATCCGCCACTGCCTACATTTGGGTGGAAACCTTTTATTTAACCTGGGTTTTATTTTCTCTATCATTATCTTCTCGTACTGGTCGCTTTTCCTCGTGCTTATACAACAGGCACGAGTGGCTCTCCCCTCGTATGAAAAACATGCTTTTTTTTGGGGTGTTGACCTAAGGTTGGAAAATCTAAAAATTTACCCTTCATGCAATACATACGCACGGTACTGTATATCTATTGTACATGTTTTACTGTAAGGTATTTTGACGCCTCTCTAGAGATAGAGCCTGCCCTAATAGCACCGTGACCACTTGTGACCAAAAAGTGACGTCGCAAAACAGCCACATCCGGGTCGCGCGTAGTCGCTGCGACGCCACCGTCGGGTCACCCTACCGTCGTTATGTCCGCCCGCGGTGACTTCAAATTGCGACTCTTCAGTGAAGTCGCATTGTGACCTTTTGTAACAGTGAAAAAAAATTCGGGGTAAAAGAGTTACCGAGAACATACACCAGATGGCAGCACCAAACCTCCCCCGGAAGAAAACGTCCCGGCATCGAACCCTCGCGGTACACGCCCAGGCCAACGCTCTGCCTCTGTGCCATGGTCATCTTGTTTGGGCAGCTTTAAAAAGTAAATTGATTTTAAAGTTAGTTTTAGCATGGCTTGTTTTGGAAACTTAAAATTTTTCTATAAATGGAGGAAAAATGCCATAATTAAGAAATATAAATTAAAAATCTTGGAAATCTTTTTTTTTTTGTACACAAATTATTTTCAGGTGATAATGTGTTGTTTTATTCAAGTATTCGTTCGAAAAAACTAATAATCTATTGAATATTTTTTCTTTTGTTATAAAATAAATTTGTAAAGTGCGGCATGTTTACGGGGTTTGATAACATACATATTTTGTTTTTAACTAAAGTTTGCAAACATCTGTAGCATAGGTAATATATTATATATACTGGGTGTTCCAAAAAGTTGATTTCGGGCTTTCATTCTTTATCATTAGAGATAAGTGGACAGTGTAAGTTGAAAAGATGTTCAAAATAAGGTAGGAAATAATACTTCGTTAATTAAAAATTCCTCTCGTTAATTTTCAAAAAGTTACACTTCCTAAATTTTTATACGACCCCTGTGGGAAATAATTCCCAATTAGTAAAATTTGCACAGTACTATCATGAGGTGAAATATAAAATTTTAGAACTGTACCTTAAAATGTGTCAGAGATACGAAGATAAATAAAATGCTGACCTAAACCACTTTTCTATGGCTTTGGAAGGGAAAAAATCCCGTCGGACTAAATTCCTTTCCTTCAAAACTGCGAGATTTTATTCAATTGCTCGTTATCATTTTCGGATTTATTTATTAAATGTTTCACGAAAGAAATTGCTACAAAATGTTAGAAAAATGAGTCTTTTTCCAAAGTCGCAACAAACGGCCAGTGGGACGTCATTTTGAAGTCCTAAAAATCGGAAGTCACAAAACAGTCACACAGTGACTTCACAGTGGAGTCACTTAGCGACCGATCACATACTAGTCACATGGTGACTTCACGGCGACGTCACTTGGTGACTGGTCACAAATAAACTTCACAGTGACCACACAGTAGAGTCACATCACTCACAAGTCACAATGTGACTAGTATGTGACAGTCCTGTGACAATTGAAGTCACAAAGAGTCAAAAAAGTCAAGTGTCAAAAAAGAGTCGCTGTGAAGTCACAGGGGGTCACTCTGTGACTTCACAGCGACTCTTTTTTGACCATCTGTGCTATTAGGGTGGTGCGGTCGCACCGTTCGCTCCACCCTAAGAGCTCTATTCTTTCCCGGTAGTCGGGAAATAGTCGGCTGTTACCTGCGAAATGACCAGACCCAGTGGCTTGGTTATGGACTTCCTAACAACTCTGCGTGTCCGTTTAACCAATCCCAAGAACCCCTTGATGCTCCTTTTTAAAACTCCACCTCAAGCGACTGCAAGGCGGTGCTGAGTTAACCACCGATTACTTTCCAACGACCGGGGGAGAATAGAGCTCTAAGAACGGTGTCTCGTGAGTCTGTTAAAAAACGAAACTGAACAACAAATCCTCTGAAGCTCAGCTCCAAAAGGGTATTTTCCGTTCTTCTTCTAGTATTTCCTGGTTACTTCCGCTTGTAATCAAAACAATATTTACAAAGCTGATTTTAGCAATTTTGAATGTAATATGTTCTTTGCTCATTCTGCCTGCAGTTCAAGTGGAGTTAAGATCCCTTGAACATACAAAAAATATCGTCGCATTATGCATGTAACTGATGTCTGCAGATATTTGCAGTCGTAATATAAATACAAACTCTGTTTAAAAACACACATTAAAAAGGTACTTATCGCTTGGTATGATTGTTCCGGCAGAAAAAATCTTCAGTCTTCAACAGCCGTCTGTACGCAGTCTCACAGAATAATGGGGACTGAATGATAAACAAAAGCGAACAGCAATTTGCCAAAATGTAAAAAGGAAAAGTGAGAAATCACGGAGAGTAAAAGAAGGTGAAATGGGAGGGTAGGTTAAAAAAGAAAAGATAAGAAATGTAGATAAGAATAAAATATGCACAAATAAAATAAATAAATAAAAACAACTTAAAAAATAGAACAAACAAAAGAACAGTAAGAAAAGCATAAAAAACACAGATTTTTTAACTATACAGGACAACACATTTTTCTTATACGGTTAATAATAAACACAAAGAAAAAACAGAAAACACTGACCAATAATACAAAAAAATAGATGAAATGTAATATAAATAAATAAAAAATTACAACGAAGGAAAAAAAAAACTAGCAGGAGAGGGACATAGAAAGGGCGGGAGTAGAGGAAGAAAGTAAATAGAACATTACAACAACTGCCTCCAAGCAGAATGATCAAAAGGAATGGAAGAACGGTCATTCACAAAACGGTCCAAGTGCTAGGTAGTGGAAAAAGCCTTCCAAAAAATCAAGATGGGACAAAGACTGAGGAGTGCACAAAATGTTAGCTTTAGAAAATTGAAAACGATTGTTAGAATTCCAACAATACGAGGCAATAGAAGATTTGGAAAGCTCGCGCTTAGAAACATATCTCACGTGCTCTTCGAGCCTAAATTTGAGAGGTCTTCTGGTCTATATTGAGAGTCTTCTGGCTATATTGGTCAGACCAGAAGTACCCTCAAATTTAGTCTGGAAGAACATGAGAGATATGAGAGAATTACCTCTGAAATTTTACTACACCAGAAAAAGTGTTAAAGTTACCTACTTGGACAAGTTTAAAGATTCGTCTTTCATACTTACCTTTTAAATACTAATACCCTAAGTTAGAAAGTCACAAATTTATAAAAAGTAGCTGAAACTAGTACTATGAAAACATGAATTTAATAGATGAAAATAAAATTTTCCGATTAACGTCATAAATATGGTAAGTAACTTAGTTACATGAAAATTCACAGCAGTAGAAATTTTTTTATAAAATGCAGTTAAATAAAAAAAAGTATTTTTTCTCCACACTACTTATAGTAAAAAAATAATAGAATTAAATATATATTACATATTTCATATTTGAAAGAAGTCGTACTTAGAACCTCGAGTTAGCGCAATTTTATGACGTCATTGATTTTTCGCGTTTTTCTCAGAGTAAACAGAGATAAAAGAACGTCGCATTTTTTTAAATAAAGAATTTAAGGAATTCTTTAATATAACGGTTCGGTTATATTTTAACTGTAGTAAAATAATATTTTAATCACTATGATCTTTATGTTCTCAGGGCATCAAGGTGTTAGCTTAGATTATTATTTTTATAATTTTTCTCCGGTAATAAACTTGAATATTTTACTGGAAATATAAACTAAGTGTACTTGCCGCATATTTTTTCGGTTTTATTCATTAGACTTGCAAGTTTTGGATACATACGGTTTTATTTTTTATACATAATATTTGTTTAGACTTGAACCACTTTTAATGTGTTCATGTTTAAATGGTATCTATCATAAGTTAGGCAATTATTTCCAGGAACGCGCATAGTGATTTGAACTTTGTAAATTTCGTAGATGGTATTAGCATAATTCAAAAAATATTAAATATTAGAAATCATCCTTCTTAAATACATGCTTAGCTCTAAATAAATAATACGGATTTAAACATACCCGGTTTGAATTTTAGATTTTTACTTACCCGTTCTTCGCACGGGAATGAATGGACGTTTTGATATTACGATTTGTGGTGATTACTATTCATTGTAATAAACAGATATAGCAAAATGGATATCGCGTTATATTGTGTCCAATAATCATGCATACCGAATTGCAAGGCAAGCGTTTGTACGGTGCAGAAGGCCATGCGGCGTAGCGCAATCTAGTGGCGAGTTTTAGCAAAGCGGATACGGCGAAAATATTCTTCGCATTCAGATATCGATGTAAACGAATTTTCATGACGATCGGCTGGACAGTCCTGAAGTTCATGCGTTGACGCGACATCTAGTGGCAAGTTATAGGAAAATGGATAGCGCCAAACTCTTCCCCGTGTTCAAATATCTATGTATACCTATTTTCATAGCGATCATTTGCACAGTCAAGAAGTGATACACTGCAGGGCCATCTAGTGGTTAATTAAAGTAATGATTTGCTACAGCGCCGTCAAGTGGCGAGTTATAGCAAAATGGATAACGCCATAATATTCTCATTGTTCAAATAGCTATGTATATTGATTTTCATAGCGACCGTGTTCAAATATCTATGTATACCAATTTTCATAACGATCATTTGCACAGTCAAGGAGTGATACACTGCAGGGCCATCTAGTGGTTAATTAAAGTAATGATTTGCAACAGCACCGTCAAGTGGCGAGTTATAGCAAAATGGATAACGCCAAAATATTCTCATTGTTCAAATAGCTATGTATACTTATTTTCATAGCGACCGTTTGAATGGTCAAGAATTTGGCCTGCTGCAGCGTCATCTAGTGGCGAATTAAAATAATAATGCATTGCAGTCATCTAGTGGTGAGTAACATCAAAAGGAACACAGTTAGAATATATTCTTCGTGCTGAAATGTGTAAGTATAAAAATTTTTATGCCGATCAGTCGAACGGTATAGAAGTTGATGCGTTGCAGTAGCGGCATTTAGCGCCATTTTGCGGCCATTTAGCGGCCAATTAGCGCCATTTAGCGCCATTTAGCGGCACGTTACAGCAAAATGCATAGTGAAAAATATTCTCCGTGTTCTAATATTCGCGTGTACCAAATTTCATCGAAATCAGTTGGACGATATTCGCATAGCAAACGGCTAAACGGTCGCCACGGAATAGAATTCGACGTTGTGCTGCGGCACCAAGTGGCAAGTTAAGGAAAACGGATAGCATAAAAACCTTCTCCATCATAAAAGACTTAGGTGAACCAAATTTCATGGTGCAATGGTGCTCAACGGTGCTGGAGTTTTTCAGCCTCATACACACATACTCAACGGTGCTGGAGTTTTTCAACCTCATACACACATACCAACATTCATTTTTATCTATAACCAGTGTCATTATATATCCCAGTCTCAAATAAAATCCAGTTTCAAATCTAAGCCTCGCCAAAGTGCCAACATATGCCATTTTGCAAGCGTTTTTTCAGGAAATCATTTGAAGCATTGACTTAGCAGCAATCAATATGGGAAATGGTTCGACCACGAAAAAGTAAAGCAAGCCTTTTTTTTTTAAAAGTGAAATCCCTTAATACAGCCGAATTTTTTAAAATTATCAACTATAACGTGTTTTATTCATCGTTACTCCGATGTACTAAATGAGAAGATTTCAATTTTCTGAAATTTGGCGGAATTCCCCCTACTTAAATACTCATTTGGCGAGAATTCTGCAGATAGTTCGCTTGAAATCCCTTAATAACTGCATTATTTCTTCACGGATCATTAAAATTTTACGATGTATTCTAATAAAACCTTTGCACTTGTTTTCAAAAATCTATTTCTTTAAGCTCTCAATAAATTGCGCCAAGCCGAAATCTGTGCAAACCGCTAGAACTCACTTCCTCAAAATCGGCATTTGAGCCATTTTGTTTTTTCGCCAAACTAAAAAAATTTACCTTTTAGCCTCGGAAATCTTCAATTCTTATTGTTTTGCGTATAAAACACTTCATTCCTGCTCCGATTTCCCATGCACACGATATTATAATAAAAAATTATCTTACAAATATAAACTAACAAAAAAAAATCATTATTATTATTCTTTTATTTTTACTTTGAGAATTTAAAACATTTTATTCGGCAAAATCGCCACACATGGCAACCACGATCCCTATTTCACACTTTTTTCACTACGTGTGTTACAATTACGGAAAGCTTTTTGCGTGGAGAACATAAAAAAATCTCTTAAATTTTGGGAACGGGTGGACTTTCAAATTTTTAAAGTGGACTATGATTTATTCTATATTATTTTACATATCTGTGCAAAATTTCAGGCCGATTGGTCCATTTTTGTGGATTTGTATACGAATCAAATCCACAAACAAACAAACAAACAAACAAACAAACAAACAAACAGAATTTCATTTTTATTTATAAGGATATTCTGGAAAACGAGAGATTCAGTAACTGTTCTGAAGCAGTGTATATTTCTTATAAATATCCATGTTGAGATTGAAATAAATAAAATACATAGTTTTGGGTTTTTTATTGTTCTAATTTCAAATAATTAAAAATTCCGTTAAAGATACGATTAAAAAATCAGATATACAATAATATAATTATGTAGGTGCCTAAAACAACGAAAGATAAATATTTAACCATATTTCGCCTTTACTTAAAAGAAAAAAAAAACTGAAAAAATTATGAAAACAACTGATATATTTTTCATATTGAGAGTTGTGAAATAAATTCAACTTGAATATGGAGTGAACGCTTTTGGTAAAGATTTTGCCTTAATGAACATAATTTCTTACGATTAGAGAAGAACAATATTGCAGTTGTAAAAGAAATGAAGTTATGATTACTTCAACTCATAAAAGTCCATAACCATGATTATATTTTTGCATTCTCACTGTACTGTGAATTCGTTTTATAACTAAAGATTATAATGGAATCATATTCTATTTATTAAAAAAAAATATTTTCTATAGTGTGTTAAGATATATGTAAAGTATTTGCCTTCATTGAAAATTTATTTTCTCAGGCTAGTAATCATAGGTCATATCTCTGATAAAAAATGAAGAAAACGAATAATTCAAACATATTCTTAATTGTGCACCATTTATATAATGTTATATGTACGTGTTTATACACTTATTAAATCAACTCAGGTGATTTAGCACACATGAGACCTCCCTTCCCAAAAGAAAGACACACACACATATATATAATTAATAAGTAAAACATAAAAAATATTACTGCAAAAATGACGTACCCCGTAAGAAAAAAGTTAAATATATATCACAGCAGAAACACAGGGCCAGACAGTATGAAGATCGAAAAAAATGAACCCTAAATTATACAAAAATTTTTGGAATGGAAATTATAACCTCTAGGATTCTCATCAGGGGCCATACCCAGAAGATTATAAACAGGGTATCCAGTGCTAACGGTAACCAATGGTTATTTAGTCATTCGTTAGTCAGAGACACATAGTTCCAGTTGCAAAAATGATTTAAATTATATAATCTACTAGCTGAAGTACCCGTTCTTCGCACGGGAATGAATGGACTTTTTGATATTACGATTTGTGGTGATTACTATTCATTGTAATTAAGAGATATAGCAAAATGGATATCGCTTTATATTGTGTTCAATAACCATGCATACCGAATTTTAAGGCAATCGTTTGTACGGTGCAGAAGGCCATGCGGCGTAGCGCAATCTAGTGGAGAGTTTTAGCAAAACGGATACGGCGGAAATATTCTTCGCATTCAGATAGCGATGAATACGAAATTTCAGGACGATCAGCTGGACAGCCCTGCAGTTCATGTGTTGACGCGACATCTAGTGTCAAATTATATAGGAAAATGGATAGCGCTAAACTCTTCCCCGTGTTCAAATATCTATGTCTACCTATTTTCATAGCGATCAGTTGCACAGTCAAGAAGTGATACACTGCAGCGCGATCTAGGGGTTAATTAAAGTAATGATTTGCTACAGCGCCGTCAAGTGGCGAGTTATAGCAAAATGGATAACGCCAAAATATTCTCATTGTTCAAATAGCTATTTCATAGTGTACTGATTTTCATAGAGACCGTTTGAATGGTCAAGAATTTGGCCTGCTGCAGCGTCATCTACTGGCGAGTTAAAATAATAATGCATTGCAGTGCCATCTAGTGGTGAGTAATCAAAAGGAACACAGTTAGAATATATTCTTCGTGCTGATATGTGTAAGTATGAGAAATTTTATGCCGATTAGTCGAACGGTATATAAGTTGATGCGTTGCAGCGCCATTTAGCGGCAAGTTACAGAAAAATGGATACTGAAAAATATTCTCCGTGTTCTAATATCCGCGTGTACCAAATTTCATCGAAATCGGTTGGACGATATTCGCAAAGCAAACGGCTAAATGGAATAGAATTCGACGTTGTGCTGCGGCACCAAGTGGCAAGTTAGAGGAAAATGGATAGCATAAAAATCTTCTCAATGATAAAATACTTAGGTGAACCAAATTTCATGGTGCAACGGAGTTTTTCAACCTCATACACATGTACCAACATTCATTTTTATCTATAACCAGTGTCATTATATATCCCAGTCTCAAATAAAATCCAGTTTCAAATCTAAGCCTCGCCAAAGTGCCAACATACGCCATTTTGCAAGCGTTTTTTTTCAGGGAATCATTCGAAGCATTAACTTAGCAGCAATCAATATGGGAAGTGGTTCAACCGCCAAAAAGTAAAGCACGCATTTATTTGAAAAGTGGAATCCCTTAATACAGCCGAATTTTTTAAAATTATAAACTATAGCGTGTTTTATTCATCGTTACTCCGATGTACTAAATGAGAAGATTTCAATTTTCTGAAATTTGGCGGAATTCCCCCAACTTAAATCAATGTACTCAATTGGCGAGAATTCTGATGATAGATCGCTTGAAATCCCTTAACTGCATTATTTCTTCACGGATCATTAAAATTTAACGCTGTATTCTAATAAAACCTTTGCACTTGTTTTCAAAAATCTATTTCCTTAAGCTCTCAATAAATTGCGCCAAGCCGAAAACTGTGCAAACCGCTAGAACTCACTTTCTCAAAATTGGCATTTAAGCCATTTTATTTTTTTCGCCAAACTTAAAATGTTACATATTAGCCTCGGAAATCTTATCGTTTTGAGTATAAAACATTTCATTCCTGCTCCGAATTCCCATGCACAAGATATTATAATAAAAAAATAATAATTTTACAAATATAAGCTAACAAAGAAAAGTCATTATTATTCTTTTATTTTTACTTAGTGAATTTAAAACATTTTATTCGGCAAAATCGTCACACGTGGCAACCACGATCCTTATTTCACACTTTTTTCACTACAGGGGTTACAATTACGGAAAGCTTTTTGCGTGGATAACATAAAAAATCCCTTAAATTCCGGGAACGGGTGGACTTTCAAAACTTTAAAGTGGACTATGATTTATTCTATATTATTTTACATATCTGTGCAAAATTTCAGGGTGATAGGTCCATTTTTGTGGATTTGTATACAAATCAAATCCACAAACAAACAGAATTTCATTTCTATTTATAAGATTATACCAGAAACAATCAAAGTCAATAAATCAATTCCTATGAAAATAACGAAATTTAAATTTTTATAAGGTCCCCCAGTCTTATCAGTTATATTTAGAAAAAAAAATTATACAAATTCACGCAAAAAAAAAAAAAAAAAAAAAAAAAAAATCGTCCTTCTACGACCAAAATTCCCGGAGTTACAACTGCTTAAAGTTAGAGCACTTTTCGAGCTGTAAAATAGGAGTTGTATGCAAAATGAATTTCAAAAGAATTAATGCACATGGTTTTGAGTCTTGTAATATTTATTAGCAATTTCATTGACTATTTTATGAACGTAGATAGCGATAAAGAAGATTAACGTATTACTACATGTATCCAGTCCAGTAAATTAATATAAAAGTATAGCCTAGACTGGAGAGCTTTTTAAATGAACTGAGGTGTTAAATAACTTTAAAAAAATACAAGGAAATGAAACATTTCATTAAACATTAAATTAGAAAATGAAACATTTTAAAATACTAATACGTGCATTTCAGAAACCTAAAATAATATTACAAATTATTTTAGTGTAACATTTGTTCAAAAATAGCTTCCTTCGGCAGCAATACAAATAGGCACCCGTGTAGAAAACTCTTCCTGTGCTTTGTGTTACTCGGTGCTACACATCTGCATACTACACGCATACGATTTAGTAAGTCTGACCCCGGATAGATTTTTATAACGCCTGACTATAACCCTCTGCTTAAAGATTAGTATTCTAAATTAGTTTTGCTTCTTTCTCCACATTATCCCAGAAAATGAAACTGAAATCTATAATTTTAAAATTTCAACATTTAAATGGTCTCTTAACGGTTTACCGCAACGGGATATTTTTAAACGTAGAAAAGTGACTTAAGTCAAACTGTTTGCTGCTTTGTAACTACGTAAATTTTTGAGTAAAAAAAAAAAAAAAAAAAGGTTTTTTTTTTTTTTTTTTTTTTTTTTTTTTTTTTTTTTTTTAATTGCGCATGAAATCGCATAAAGGAAAATGTTCTAAATATAACTGATAGGGCCGGGAGACCGTATAAAAAATAATTTCGTAATTTCTATAGGGTTATTTGTTGACTTCTATTGTTTTTGATGATAATACAAATGATGATGATTTATGCATTTTTGAAATTAATAGATAGATACTTGTGTAATACGCTAACGTATTCGGTACCAAAATCGACGATATTTCCACGCTGCGAACGGCAACAGCTAGATATAAACATTAGTACAATAACAATAACACATGCGTGAAAATCCAAGTTAACAGTTCAATGACGTCAAATGGAGCAAGCATCTTCTAATACATTAACGTATGCAGTACCAAAATCGACGATAGTTCCACGCTGCGAACAGCAATAATTAAGATGTAAACATTAGTGCAATAACAATAACGCATGCGCAAAAATCCAAGTTAACAGTTCAATGACGTAAAATGGAACAAGCATCTTCTACTTATATAATGCACTAACGTATGCGGTACCAAAATCTGCGATAGTTCCACGCTGCGAACGGCAAGAGCTAGACGTAAATATAGTGCAATAACAATAACGAATGTGTAAAAATCCAAATTAACAGTTTAATGACGTCAAATGGAGTAAGCATATCACGCAGTAGCTAGATTCATGGGCGCCGGCAGCATAGGGCAAGGGGGGAGGGGGCAATGCCCCCCCTGGATTTTTGTGTGCAGTGTTTTCCCTTGCTTTTTTGCTCTTTCCAACATGGTGACCATACGTTGAAGTAGTCTTTGCCCCCCCCCCTGGGAAATATTTTGCCAGTGCCCATGGCTAGATTACAAAATAACAATAATGGATACACAAAAATGCAAGATCTTTCGGACTTTTTCACAGCTTTAAAGTATCGAGTTTACAATACTTGGCGCATTCATCGCCCATCTAAAAAATGTCACCATGCATCGGACTAAAGCACATTTTAGCCATTTGCTGTTTCAACATCGGTTTTTAAGATGACACCCAAAATGTGTAGCAACCCTAACCTAAATAAATTTAATGGCAAATACTGTTAAAACAAAGAAACATGATGTTCATTGAAATGAGTCCAGAAATTTAGTCAACACTGTACTGAGTATAAAGAACATTAAGGTACGGAGTGGCTAGTATATACAGGGTGTCCAGTGCTAACGGTGCCCAATGGCTATTTCCTAAACCGTTTGTCAGAGACACATCGTTTCAGTTGCAAAAATGCTCTAAATTTTATAATAAATTATACTAGCTGGAAGACCCGTTCTTCGCACAGGAATGAATAGATTTTTTATATTAGGGTTTGTTGTAACTACTATTTATCATAATAAATAGATATAGCAAAATGGATATCGCATAAATATTATCTATGTTCAATAATCATGCATATAGAATTTCATGGCGATCGTTTGAACGGTGAAGAAGTATGCTGAATATTTAAATGGGGTGATTTAAATTACTATTGAAGATTTACTTTTAGAAGCGTTGAGGTATATTGGAGAGCGTTGTGCAGTCATATAAATAATCCAGGTAAACGCCACTTTGCGAAGCAGTTATAAGAGACAAATTGTAGAAGAACCAAACTTTTATTTGATGACTTGGAAAAGATTACATGATGGTGGTGGCTGGGAGACCGTTAGCTATGATGGTTAAAAGAATTCTGATTAATCGGAAGTCAAATTCAATCGAAGAATGATCAGGAGGTTGGCGAGAAAGTTAAACTTGGCATATTAAAAGAACGCCCAAACAAGAGCCAATAATGATTTAATTATTAAAGACGCCGAAATCTGTGAACGAACGTTCATCGAAATCTGTGAACGATATTTTCATAGCAAGTGGTTTAACGGTACAGAAGGCGGGTTATAGCAAAACGGATGTGACGAAAATATTCTTCGCGTTCAAACATCTTGTATACGAATTTCTATGGCGATCAGTGGAACTGTCCTGAAGTTATTGGTTTGAAGCGACATCTGGTGGGGAGTTATAGCAAAATGGATAACGCCAAAATATTCTCAATCTTCAAATATCCGTCTATATCAGTTTTCATAGCGATCGGTTGAACAGTCTTTATATGCTGCTGCGCCATGTAGCGGCGAGTTAAAGTGAGAAGTTGATACGTAGCAGTGCCATCTAGTGGTGAGTTAAAGTAATGATGTGCTACACAATGAACTGGCAGGTTATAGCAAAATGGATCACACAAAAATATTCTCCATGTTCAAGTATCTGCCTATCAATTTTCATTAGAGATCAATGATCCAATCAAGAAGTTAGTGGTGAGTTAAAGTAATAATGCGCTGCATTGCAATCTAGTAGTGAGTAACAGCTAAATGAATAGTTAAGAATGTATTCTCCGTTCTTAAATGGGTACGGATAAAATTTTTATGGCGATTAGTCGAACGGTATACATGATGCGCTGCAGCGCCATCTTGCGGCAAGTTATAAAAAAATGGAGAGTGTAAAAATATTGTCCATGTTCAAATATCCACGTGTACCAATTTTCATCAAAATCACTTCAACGTTATTTTCACAGAAAGCGCTTGAACGGAATAGAAATCGACGTTCTGCAGCGCCATCTAGGCTATCTAGCGACGAGTTACAGCGAAATGGATAGTGTAAGAGTATTCTACATCTTCAAAAATCCGTATGTACCAATTTTCATCAAAATCGGTTGAATGGTATTTTCATTGCAAGCGGTCGAACGGAATAGAAATCGACACTCTGCAGGGCCATCTAGCGGAAGTGATAGCAAAATGAATAGTGTAAAAATATTTTACGTGTTCAAATATCCGCGTGTACTTGTTTTCGTCAAAATCGGTTGTGTCTACATAACAGTGTCTACTTAATTTATTATATTTTAATTTGTTTATTTCTGTGTAGTAGTTACAACTTTGATAATTTTTAAGATGGGTATTTAAAAATATTTGCAAGAAGCATGTTTAGCTAGTTACTAGCTTGCTATTTGTAAAAAATTCTAAGTCCGTTATCTTGAAAGAGTAACTGAAATGCACTAAGTTGAATAATTCAATGTTTCTAAAAAGACAATTTCACATATATAGCACTTCAGAAAAAATGTATCAAGTTCGTAACATTCGAAAAATACCAAAGTTCGTCACTTCTATAAAATTTTCAAAGTACAGATCTGTTAGTTTATTTCAAGAACATATTCAACGACTTATCAGAACATAAAATATACCAATGTGCAAAATTTCTAAAAGAAAAAAAAATTACAACTTACAATCTATTAATACAGTTTACTAAGTATTTTGTAAAATGCTTTACTTGATAATTCTGAAAAATAGTCTAGGTCTCTCACTTTGTACAGACATAAATTGTATTAATTTTAATTAGTTAAGGTTTAAATAAAGATAAGTTTATACATCTATGCTAAAATAACTGATTATTTCTGTACCAAATTTAAATCCATTTTATCAAAAACGTGTTAAGCATACTACTTCTACGAAATTTACAAAGTTCTAATAGCTAAGTTCCTTTCGAGAAATAATTTCAAAACTTATGAGAACTCATAAACATATACAAATCAAAAGTATACTTAGTTTGAACAAGTACCATGTATAAAAGTAAAATCATATTTATTTAAAATTTGTAAGTATAACCATCTCAATCAGTAAAATGTGTAACACGTGCACTCAGTTGATATTTCTCATAAAAATATTCAAACCCATTACTTAATAAAAATTACAAAAATATGCTAAGTTAATACTCTGATGTTTTAAAAACATAGTGTCTGATTTAAAATATTCTGTTACTTCAAGTAAAATGTGGTAAAATCTTTACATTAAAGAACACCTAAAAAATCTTTATTTAAAAATACTAAGTTCCTTTATCTCACTTAACTTTTTTTGAAAAACATGTAAAATCGATTAAGTTATAAAATTATGGAAACTGACATTTTTAGCTAAGTTCATTTTATAAAAAATTAGTACTTTGTGAATTCTCATGTAACACAATTTACCTATCACACTTAAGTTTATGATTTTAATCAGAACATTTTATTTCTATGTAGTACATTAATGTTTCCATAGTACATGCTTCAATAAATTTTGTTAAATTTGTAACTTTTTACCTTGTAGTGTATAAAAGATAAGTATAACATGAAAACCTTAAATCTTGACTAAGTATGCTAGCTTTACCACTTTTTGCTGCAGTAAAATTTGATAGATTTTTATTTTGCAAGTAATCAACACACACATGAAGAAAACATAGAAAAGTTTTCGTATTTAAACTTATTTATTTACAAAAAATGTATTTTAAATTGTACAAACTATTTACACAATTAAGAAAATAATAACTTTTCAAAGTGTAATCCACAATTAATAATGCACAAATCAGTAAAATCTTACTGTTGTAGAAGCAAGCATACCTTTTCTACATAATCACAATGGTTTTAATATATATATTTTTTTACAATCGCAATACTAGTTACACACCAATAACATCACATAATTACACATGTTTTGCCCTCCTTGGAATTAGCAAAATCTGAGAACGGTTGAAAAAATGAATTAAATAGCACATTTTGAAGATACTTCATATAGTCTTCAAAGAAAATGTTTGAAAAAAATTCTCCGTCATAATGACAAGTACATTTGTTCTCGCATATCTCTCTTGCGATATATGGCATGTCGATCACGAACCATGCTTTACTACTTATAAGATCCTCTCTCTCATCAACATGTGTTCTATTCAAACAAGCATGTATCCTTTGTGAAGGATGATCCTGAAGCAGGTCTATGTATTTAAGAATTCCCCGATATACTATATCCATTAATTGCTGTTTAGCCTCATCATAATTACAATGGGGTTCACGGTTACATTTTTGCGGCTTTAATTTTAATATTAAACGTGGTAATGTTGTCTCAAATTGCGCTTTTAGAATGCGTTCTGATATTTCACTTCTTATTTCACAAAGTTTTTTTACTTGATCACTTAATAGTTTTAGAAATATTGGATTTAACGTAAATGAATCGCCGGTTTTGTAAATTTGTTGTAAGATGCATTTTCCTTCGTCATTAAATACAGATAGTTGATTATTACAAATAAACGAGCTATCGTTATAACACAGATTAAAATTCAAAAGTTTTTCGCAAAGTACCATCCATACAGAAGCGTGCATCATCACCCCCTGACTGGTTGGTATATAGTCTAATTGGGCGTTCTGAATAAATTGTCTAATATGAATCTTCAAGTCAGTTTTTTCACCGTGAAGTGAAACGTAGATGAGTCCCTCCAAGTGCCATGTACTATTTATAGAAGCATATAAGCTACGGTAAAGATGATCCGTTCAATCGTCCAACTTTGCCCTTTTCGGGGAAGGCTCATAAATGCACATTTTGGCGAACGTTAGGTTAATGTGCGGGTCTGTCACTTGAGGTTCAGAAGGAATACCATGCGTTAAAAGTTTATTGGTTGGGGGATATATCTCACACATTGAACCATGTTCTAATTTATTGGTAGTGGTTTCACAGTTCGCTGGTTTAAAATCTAAAGTTCGTTTAGATCCAAAACTAAGAATGCATACACATAATGATAGGTCCAGAAAAAAATCTTTGTAGTTACCGTCTTCAATTGGAGATTGGCCGTCAGAGGATAAGTTCACTTGTACCAAATTAAATTCATAATTTGTTGCTTTCTATAGATCATCACGTAGTTTTTGCAAAATGGGTAGCCAAGAGGAAACAGAGACTGCCGCTCCCGAAAAACTATAATTTATTCCTTAATCTGCAAAAGTAATTACTTTAAGGGTCGAAGTAATTTTATTTTCACTGCTTTCCAGAGGCTTTGCGTCTAAAGGCAATTGCATCAATTCTTGCAGCAACACATCAGCATCACTTTGAGTATAAAACTCGGGAGTGTATTCAATGTTAAAGTTATTTTCGATCGATTCAAGCAGAGTCATTTTTGAAACTCGGGGAAAAATGAATTAAAACTTAAAACATACGTCTGAAATATAGGCGTACACAGTGTAAAGGGAGTCTCGCAACACAAACCTGGCCACTTTATCTAACTAAAATGTCTTCATACCGGTTCTAAAAAAATCACGTGATCACCTAAGCGCCCTCTACCTTAAAACTTTCTCAACCCTGTAGATATTGCATCATCTAACTTGTCTTAGTCTGTTAGAGAGAGTTGCCACTAAATGTAAATAGTACATCCTGCCAGCAAACCTACCGGATATTGAATCAACACAGATTTGCACACGTCACTATCACGTGTCTTCATTCTGCGCATGTCACTTCCTTATCTCTTATCTGATCTGTGATGCCTGATAAGAGAAAACCAGTTTTTCAGTTGCCGTTAAATTTCTAGAGTTTGTAGGTTGGATAGTTAAACTCTCCTGCAACGGGTACCTAAGAATTCTTTAGAGGAGCACACAGATGTTTTGTCCGCATGCAACAAGAGTATTGTCTCGTATTTTTCAGGTATTATAATTGCTTATATTTTTTGTGATTAGCTATCTTTTAGAGTAAAAATTTTAATAAGTTTAATTCATTAGCAGGTTTAATTAATAATTTCAGTTTACGACTTTATTAAATAAAAAATTTCAGTTTATTAATTTATTATTGTAAAACTTAAGTATATAAAAAAATTGAGTGCCTTTCATCGCAAGTGAAGAATCTTAACCCCGTTTTTAATATTAGAATAATCATAATGGATTTAGTACAAGTATAGCGTTTGTTCAATAGATATCCTATACAAAATTCCAATGCATTTGTCAAAATTAGATCATGTTTTTCAATAGTAGTAAATATCTATTTTATAAATGAATAATCCTTCATCTGCAATGAATATAATTTCTAACTGCACTGTTCATCAAAACTTAACAAAAATAATTTGCTTTAATGCTTATTGTTCTATAGTATAATGGTCTTTGCTAATTGTTTCACAGAAATTAATTAATGATTCATTATTTTCCTAAACTATGTAAAATACATTAATCGTTGTAGCTTAACTTTGATATTTTAAAACCTTTTATTTTAATTATATATTCTATTAAATGCCGATCAAATACATGTTTACTAAAAGGATAGGTTTCTACTTTCTGAAACATTGAAATGGCTTTAGATTAAGGAGATCCCCATTTTTGAACGTAGAATGAAGCACGTGTTCCTCATTCTGTACTGCGGCGTGCATACTCCACTAACTCGTATCGGCAAACTTGCCTAGCGATAATTTACCGGTTCTCTCGATCTCAAGACACTTCCGCACGTCACGTGTAGGCATTCCTTATCTTATCAGTAGTACTTGGGATATTCAGTTAAGCACGTGGGTTTTTTCTGCAGCGAATATATTATATTTGTGCGTTTATTTATTTATTATTATTTTTTTTTAACCTCTCGCGCGTGCAAGTCCAGTCATCACCAGGGTAAGTACCCAAGTTTAACATTTTCTATGTATTATTTTAGTCACATATAGGATGATACCATAATTCTAATTTGCTTTGGCTGATTATCACAAGTATTAATAAATTTTTACACGTGAATCATTGCTTGATTAGCTCTTACTTACATTTTTTTCAAACTGCTTTAATTGAAAATAATTATGTGGTTATTATAGTTTGGTAATTATATTTTCCACTTTTGAGATGTTGTAATTTTAAGTGTGATTTTTTTGTTACTGTTAAAAGATTTTTACATGTTTTCCTGTCTTTTGATGTTTGTAAAATTTTAAGTTGGTAATCCAAAGAGTGTATTTTCCTTACTAGTGTAATTAATAGCAATAGGCATTATCAGCCAAAGTACTTTAAGTATTTATGCTATTTGTATACGAAAACTGGGGTTTGAGAGATTTCTCCTAATAGAAAATAAAGCCTGTATGGTATCTATATTTCAGCAAATGTCTAAATAATACATAAGATTAAATTTTCGCTTGCTAACTAATTTCATCCTACATAAAATGGTTTTCATTTAATGTGAATCTGATAAATTGTTATAAGAAAAGAAAAAAATTACTTTTAAAGCGTTTAATATCTTCAAATTTGTTATTTTATTGGTATTTAATCTCAAAATAATATCCCTATTTTCAGCCAAGAATTGATGTACTGATATTTTGGTAGCTGAACCGGGAAGTAGGGCTATTGTATTTTTAAATCATTACTCTATTTTCCGGACTTGCTAGCCTAGTTTTACCGTCATCCAAGAAATTTGCCGTAGAAGATTTAACACGATGTGCCTACAAGTAAGTAAAACTCTTTGCGATTAAAACTATCATTTTATCTAATAATTTGAAAGATAGTTATGTGAATGCAATTGTCTTAGTATGCTAAAACGGATTTTCAATTTTGATTTCCAATAGTTCAACTTTCTATCAATAGTATTATTATCCAGTCTAAAAGCTTTTGCAAGTTAAATCCATACTCACCTTTCTATAAAATATGTTAACTGCATATAAATAAAATACACTCAAAAGGTTGATGCATGAATAAAACGATGCTTTCAAAGTCAAACTGAAATTAGTGTTGCACATAAAGTTAAAAATATCTAAGTCGTATCGTATTCAAATTCTATAAATCAAGTTAGTCTACTTGTGATGTAAAAAAAGTTTTGTAGGATTACTAAAAATGCAATTTTTTTTTCTCTAATTCATCTATATATAAAAAAAAAAACTAACAGTAGAAACATCTCTCAAAAATGTGTTGGTAATCTCTGAAGAAAAAATGTTTAGATAAAAAAGTTTCATACACTATCTAAATCCTTATTTGTAAAAACTTATAGGTACTAAAATCTTTCTATGGTATAATTTTCTCACTTCCCTAACAGTAGAAGAAATGTTTAAAAAACCCTACTTTAATCTTAAACGGCTACTTATAAAATATATGCTATAATCAGTATACAAAAAAAAAAAAAATTAACTAAAAATTAAAACTCTTGGTTAAAAAAATTAATTAACTCTTGATTAAAAAAATATTTGTTGTAAAATTAATTATTAACTTAAAATTAAAACTCTTGGGAGATTTCTTTTGTTCGTAGGCCTCCTGGGGATGTTGTACGTTTCTTTGCTCCACATAGTTTTATTATTTAAAGAAAAAAAAACAACATCGCATCTTCTGTGCTATGCCCTGTCTCCATTTATGCGAGGCTAGCGTGATGGGGAAAGGCACAGTAAAAATTTTTATTTGAAAAGTGAACGTTGAAATGAGGCGGTAGAAGTTCTACCGGGTGGTTGGTGGGTCCTCATTTTTATAATAATATTCTTTATTTCAGGTTTAATTTATAAAGTATAGCTTATTTAAAGTATGTCAAAGTCCCTTACTTTCATTAGGGAATACATCAGTCTCAAAAAAATTTTCTAAGTCCCCTTATTTGAAAAAAGGAAAAAAATTCTTATCAACCCTTCCAACATCCGGTCAACTTCCTCTCTCAACATCCGCTCCCCATCCGGTCTCAACACAGGAGCAGCACCGCAAAATTAACATGGCACCGCATGGGCAGAACTCTCCTTTATCTACTACTAACAGCAAATTTTCAGAAAGAATTGAAAAATATCAAATTCAAAGAAATTTTTGTCAAGTTTTTAATTAATTCATCATTGAGCTGATCAGGAGATGCTTACTATTATCAGTAACAAAACAATATATCTAAGGACGAGATTCAAGTGAAACACAATTCGAACGTTTTCCGCGTCGAACAGGGGAAAACTCGAAATATATCAATGTTTCTTATTCAACTGAAACAAACAAATCGTGTTTTGATCACGTGACAGCGCGATAGGTTTGTTCCTTGGAAGCATTCTGCCAAAACGTTTGAACTGTAGACTGAAAAACGTTCGATTCGAACTCGATCGCCCGTGTTTCACTTGAATCTCGCCCTTAATCATGATATGTGTTATGTATATTCAGTTACCGATAATAAAGTTACCTGAACAATCGACCATGAACTAAGTTCTGATCATGAAGAAGCAGATACGAAAATTGTATTTTTGGCAAGTCAAATAAAAGAAGATTCCAGAGTTACAATCAGAACTTCAGACACAGATATTGTTGTCATCATGTTGGTCAATATGGAACATCTCCAAGTATCGGTTAAAATATGGATGGATCTTGGAGTTAGCAATGTACGCTGTTATATTGATGTATTTAATTTCAAATGACTTGGTTTGTTGGCAATCAGTTACCTGAGGCATACAAAGATGTTGTCATAACACCAGTTATTGACGAAACTTCAGATTTAGGTATATTTCTTTTTAATACCTTGATAACATGTTATTCATGAAATCAATAAAATTGTGTTGACGGTTATAATGATTTCTTGTTACAGATACGAAAACTGCAGACAATATTGAATTATTAGATTTGGAGTATGATAATTCTTCGGATGACGACGAAGATCGAAACAATTTTTTTCAACAGATGTATTTTATTTTTATATTAGCTTCTAAAAAAATTAAAGTCGAAATATTTAAATAATTTTACGTGCTTTTATTCGTCACTTTTTATGGTTATTGAAAAAAAATTCATAACTTTCTTCTAGCCGTCAGATTAATGATACCCCTCAAAATAATCGTCAGATTTTAGGCTGCCATGACTGGAACATCAAGCTAAACCTTCTGTATAAAAATCTGACACCTCACCGTGGCACAGTGGTTATGCCACTGAAAATGGTAGATAGCTGAAGTGTAAAGGTCCCGGGTTCGGGTCCCATCGCGCGGATGTCGATCCAACGGTCTGGAATTTTGGTAGGTTTTTTCCAGATGTAAGGAGACTATTTCAATACGTGCACCCGCTCTATGTTGAGCATTACACGATTGGTAGCCCCCTAGGGGAGTACCAATGGTCCGCCGCATTGACAGCAACCCTCTCGAGGAGTCTCAAAGAGGCCCTCATCAGGTTGCGAGAGGGCTTGGCCTAGCGGCCAACCAGGCAAGGGTGGTAAACGGTAACCCTTGCCTGCCTCCCCACTTTAGGGGAGGCAGTGCTGGAACCCAGACCAGCGGGGCAGGACGAGCCCGGCCCACTGTCCACCCGTCATCACTACAACAACCGTCGCACCGTTGGAAGAACTCAGGACACCAGAGAGCACGAAACTCGTGCAGCATAGACACCTTAGGTTTCCTCTGTCTGTTGACAGGAAGGAGGTCACAACCACGGTCGGAGGGACTCGTCTTCCATTCTACGTGGCTCACCTGTTAGTTCTTTGCTCCATACTTGTGCATGGCTTGCAAGAACCCTTTGCGAGGTGGAACACCGCGAGAACCGCGGTTTTCCTGAAATACATGCACCACCAGTATTTCGAACTTTATGCACCACCATTGGGGAACCCGTGGGTCCTTCCCTGAAATACATGCACCACCAGTATTTTAAATTATGCGCCACCAGTAATAGATGCCTACCTACGGCCGGCTGGCCGAGCACCTTGGGAGATACATGCACAACCAGTATTCCCTAGCAATTTCGAAAAGCAAAATACATGCACCACCAGTATTTGACTTTGTTCGATACATGCACCATCAAGTATCTATCCCCCACCAGCTGTCTCTGGTTTGGGGAGCGCTCGCTCTTTTCTCTAAGTTGCCCGTTAACTTAGTGAGTCTCCTAGCGCGTCGAGGAAGCGGGACAGGGCCTCGCGCCCTTTTTCGCTCCGCACGTAGTTATTGAATGTCGAGGCATCCAATTTCGGGCAGAACCGATTTCTCAGTTCCTGTAACCGGGGTCGCCGCGACTGAAGAAAGAGAGAGGAGAAAGCAAGAGGGGGTCTGGGTACTGGTTTTCGTGACGTCACAAGAAAGGATGGGATTTGGAACAGTTTGCATTGAGTTCAATGGAAGAAATGGAATTAATAATGCCAATAAATACGAGTAGCTTAATTTTTTATGACGCATTGAAATAGCATTTTCGTTTTACAACACTTTGTTCTTAAATAATAGTGAATCAACAATATTTTTTGTCAGAAATTAATGAAATAAATTGGTACTGAATTTAAAGCAGTTTTAGCATTGTATGCAGTATGTTTTGCATTTCGGGCTAGCAAATACATTCTAAATAATATAATGGTTACTCAATGTTATCATTTATCTAAAATAATATGTATATGGATTAAATTTATACGTTGTATAAGCATAAAGTCACATTTTTAAGTAAGTAAAAGTAAATATATTTTTAAGTAAAAATAATAATTTTTATTAATTTTACTTAAAAACTGAAATACATTATTTAGTTTTGGTTCGTTTTAATAAGCTTTTTGAAAGAATTGATGTTAAAAATATCCAGATTCATAAATAGTCATCTTAAGCCATTTCGTGACGTCACAAGAGAGGATGGGATTTCAAAGAGTTTGCATTGAATTCTATGGAAGAAATCTGATCAATAATGTCAATAAACACTAGTAGCACGAGGAATATAATCAGAAATTTCCACAATTAATATTTTAAAAACTTGTACAATACATACTATATATAATTATGTTATACAGACTCCTAATGTCAAATTTTATTAGAAGCAATTAAAGCACAAAAAACAAGAAAATAAAAAGTAAAAGCTTTTACCCAAACCTTACAAATACTATAAAGTTTTTCATGAAAGCACTACAAGTGTTTGCTTTAATTTTTTCTAGATAAGACTTTCAAATATCACATTGAGACATTTGAAATATACATAATTAAATATTTTTTAAAATTAGTGAGTATAACTCTTGAATATGTAAAACTGCCTAAATGCTCTCAGGGGTTTTCATGTAAAATATATTGCAGTAATACATATACTTTTTTGTTATTGTTTTTAGCATTGCAGTAATACATTTTCTTTTTTGAGTTAATTTCCAAATCTGTGTTCATACTTAATTTCAGAATTTTCAACAAATTCCGATAAACCGTTTAGTTGGAAATATTTCTTTAATAAATACCTTCTATATTTTTGTTTTTCTAAGTATCCAGCAAATAGATTTCTCTCTCTCTCTTTTTTTTTTTTTTAAATAAATAAATCAACCATAAGATCCGCATTGAACCTTAAGCTACTTGGTATGTGCAGTGGAAGGGGATCTGCGTTTAATTTATAATTAAAGGTGAAATTTTCTGAACATAGAATTGCCATGAAACTCTTGATACATTTCTTAATTACAAAAGAGTTTATATTTTCCTTTGCATTATTTTTTTCGGTTTCCTCAATATCTTTCTCCTAAACGTTTTCTCTTGTTTTAGTAGGATCAGTTCTTTCTTGTTTTTTGGTAATATCGGATATATAGGCTGGTAAGCTCGAAAAAATGCACGGGATAGCATTCGGTTCTAATTTATAATGCTTTCTTTTTACAGTTAAAAGTGCCCCATCTGATTTTAAAATAGCATCGTCTATTAAAAGATCTTCATCTCGAAAATGCTCAATACAAACATACGCATTTTTTCCTGGGGACCAATTTTTTCTTGGAATATCTTTAGTCCATTCGGCCCGCTTTTCTTCGTTTTTTGGGAAAAGTGAAAACTTTTACATTTTCTCCTCTTTTGTAATTAGCTTTACTTACAGCCTGGGACGCAGCAAACGGAAGCATAATGATTGCTAGAACAAAAGAACAGAAATCAATAAAACTAACGCAAAATACGTCAATTTTATATTTTTATGTACTCTATAGCTTAATAACTATTATCAAGTATGTCGTATTAAGAATAGAGATTGCTGACTTACCATTAGTATCCATAAAAGGCACAAAACATCTTAGTTTCTTCTACTTTTCCGTATGATTCTAATGCTTTTAACGGAGAAAAGTCCATCCTCTCTTGTGACGTCACAACACCTCCACGCGTTCAGTACCCAGGCTCGCCTTGTAATTGTCTACTCTCCCCCTCCCTTCCCGGGGGCTCCGCTGTAACCCAGGACAGTGGGCCACGGTGTGCAGACTGTCGGCGGGACTTGTCAGGGGGCAGAAGTTGCAGAGTCCTTGTCTCCTTTACGGAGAACCTTCGAAAATAGGCCGGGAAGGGACCATGGTCCGTCACGACCCAGTTCACCTTCCTACTTTTCCAAGTTCTCTTTTCGCTCACCGTTGGAAAGATCGAACGCGTGAAACGTCCGACTTCTGCTTCTTCCCACCTTTTCTGCCACAGTTTCCTGGCTTCAATCCTCATGGAGTACTTCACGCTCCTAATCGAACTCTTTACTCTTTCGTCTACTGATGGTTTCTGTGTTCCACTCTTCGCCAGAGCATCGGCTTCCTCGTTTCCCCAGGTTCCGACATGTGCCTTCACCCAGTGGAAGCGGATCTGCCTATCTCCGATTTCGGAGTGGATTGCTGCAACCATTGCATTTCTGCAATTCAGCCTTGAGAGAGCTTGGAGTGAGGGTTGGCTGTCTGTATAGACGTCCAAGGTTTCTGTGCTTCGACAGAGTGGGTCCTGCAGACCTTTCAGGATTGCGACGAGTTCGGCCTGGAATACACTTCCATTGTCCAACAACCTGTAGCGGCCGTCAGAGATTCTCTTCTGACCGCTGTACAGGACGTATCCTGATCCCACTTTGCCATTGAGCCTAGACCTATCCGTGAAGAGCTCTAGTCCCTTCCTCCGTGGGCCCAGGGTGTCCCAGCTGATAAACGGACTCCTACTCGGGTGTCTACCCCATCATGGAAGTTCGCCCTCTACTTCGGAGGGTTCTATTCTCGTATCTCCGAACTGGATCGATTGACCCTGCTTTCGGAGTCTCGAGATGAGCGCTTCTTTCTCCACCTGCAGGTCTAGTGGTAGGAGGCCAGCAAGGACACAGAGCGCGGCACTGCTTGTTGTGCGGTAACATTTTATTATCGCCAGCAGTATAATCCTTTGCACCTGTATTAGGCGCGTCCGCAATCGCTCTGTTCCTCCGTCCCACCAGGCTCCGCAGGCATAAAGAGCTACGCGCTCCATTCCACGTTTATAGAGGTTCTTCAACACAGTCCCGCTAAGTCCGTTGCCGGGCCTCGTTAGGCTGTGGAGTCTCACTACGTATCTCGCCAACAGTTGCTTGAGATGTGCGACGTGTGCCATGGAATTCATATTTTGATTAAGCACCACTCCCAGCACCTTCAGCTCTGACTGAAACCTTACTACGCTACCCCCGAAGCGGATTACTGGGGCAGTGCGGGGAGGCCGCACTCGCCCCATTCGACGCAGGGGTCGTACATGAAGCCCGACCGTTTTGGCTGGGCTGAACTCCAGTTTGTGGAGTTCGCTCCATTTCTGAAGGATAGTGAGGGCTTCAGTCGCCTTGCGGCTGCACTGATGCGTGTTGGGAGCATCAATTACCACAACGAAGTCGTCCGCATATGCCTGCAGATAGACTCCAACAGGAAGCTTGAGCTTAAGAGCCGAGTTAGCTACGATGTTCCATAGCAGGGGGCCAGAGTTGGATCCCTGCGGACGTCCTCTGTTGTAGCTATGGACAACCTCCGATCCCCCTGAACGGTGACTACCTCCCTCATTGTAAGGAAACTGCTCACCATCCTGTACAGATTTTTCGGGCACCCTGTCTGACACAACAGGTATAGTATGGAAGGCCACCATACATTATTGAAGGCACTTTTAACGTCTAAGGAAATTAGACATGTGTCGTTCCCCAGAGCCGCGTTGACCTCGACTGACTTATAAATGGCAGAGATGGCTTCCTCCGCACCCGTTCCCGGCGTGAACCCGTATTGGGTTCTCGCCAGGTGACCCCCTTTATGGAGGTGGTGCTGGAGGCGTTCCACCACAAGCCTGTCTAGTACTTTGCTCCATGCCGACAGGAGACAAATCGGTCGATAGCTCGATGGGTCCGAACTGTCTTTTCCTTCCTTGTTAAAAAGAACCAGACTAGCCCTTTTCCATACAGGAGGGAATGTGCCTAGTTCGAGGCACTTATTAAAGATTTCCAAGAATAGTTCCTTGTTGGTCTCGATGGCCAACTGAACAATTTCTAGAGGTATACCGTCCAGTCCCGGAGATTTGCCCTTGTTGAGGGCGCTCAGAGCTGCTTCGAGTTCCTTCATGGGGAACGGTGGATCGTCGTCTCCGAGATTCGGCTTTGACGCTCTTATTTCCGTCTGTTCCGGGATGTCGTCCTCCGGCCCGTCCTGCGGGAAGTGGTGTTTGAGAAGCTTACCTATGGCTTCCGCGTGTGTGTTTGCAGTACCATCCCACGTGAATTCGCGTTAGAACCCCTTAGAAAGTCGTCCTAACAAGGCACCCCCCCTTGGCAGATCGCTCTACTGTAGCGTTGCCGTAATCACACACAACCATAAAAATCTGACACGCTCGAGAATTTCAATATAGCGATTTTTTTTTTTTTTTTTCATTTTGAAAAATTCGCTTCCGAAACGTCAGTCTTTTGAATGGGAGCATTTTTAGTGTTCACTTAACATCCCCTCTGAATATCTGACGCGCTCAAAAAAACATTTTTTTTTCTATTTTCTACCCTTCCGGATAGCCACCCCCCCACCACGCAAGTCGGCGGATGAACAAACCTTTGGTATCAAACACGCTGGGGCATCTAAAAAATCAATATCTGACGCGCTCAAGTATCTCCAAGTAACTGGGTTTATTTTACATTTTTGAAAGTCTGTATACACTTTCCCCACCACTGAAAGGAAACATTATATAACCTTTTATTCTTCTTATTATCTAAACTACAAAATCTAATAGGTTCTCACGACGATTCCCAATTAGCATCATGGGCTCCCCTTCTATTATTCTACGCGTCATACAGTTAAATTTTGCTTTCTGTTGCATCAACATCAATCAACTAGAAACAGAAGTACGGAGGTTTGGGTTTCCCCATTGATTTCTATGGCAATTTCTAGAAAGCTTGAGAAATATTCGTCCTAGGCCTTCGGTAACTTCACTTTGGAAGACTTATTTTTGGCGATATTTCGCCAAAAGCCACCAAGCTTGGCGACATTTCGGTCATTGGCACGTTTTTCCCAATGGGACTTGTAAAGTTAGTTTTTCTGCATTAACATGCATAATTGCCTGATATTGTGACATAATCAAAATTCCAGCGAAATCTTCGAGAGATACACTCTTCTAGAAGCTCCTTGTAGCTTCTGCGACACCTGTAAATGCCAGCATGATAGACCCCCCAGTGTTATCGAGATACCGATGAGTGTGCTGCTTTGCTCTGTGAATGGTGTTACAGTTTGCTCCCTTGTTTTAAAGTGCTGTCTGTAAATTCTCTATTGCTGAGTCTTGAGGGATTGCTTTCGATATCCCTCGTATATTTCCACTGAATTTTTGCCTGTGGAAGAGTTTTATTTTCTGTGAGAAATACAGAATTTGTGAAAGTTTCTGATCTAAGCGGACTGTTAAAAGCACATTACTGCAAGATTGTGCTTGTGAATTTTGTACAGCTGATTGTTCGACGAAGGTCTACAAGCAATAAAGTTCGTTTTACATCCTGACAAGTGGACTCTTTACTAGAACTTTCTACACTTACTGGAATTTAGAACGATGAACCCAGGAAATTTGCAGAGTTTTCTTCATCAATATGTATGCAATGTATAAAAAGATAGTTTGGGTTTTACTAGTTTGGGTATTGTTCAAGCGGGTACTTTCACTGTAATTTTTGCTTTCCTGTTATACTTGCCACGCGCGCTCTGGAGCTATGTTTTATTTCTTTAGTTAATAGCCAGACACCAGGTCCTCGATTCTGGGTTCTTTCCAGTGCACGTGTGTTCCCACGCCTTTGTAACCCAGGATGCAGGTCATGTTAATAAATGTATGTAATTCGATTAGAGATAAGAGAGAGGCGGAGTTACGTCTTAGCAAACCACGGAGTGTAGTAAGCGTAAATACGCCTGCACCTCGAAAATCGAGAGACTTCTGCCACTAGAACTGCTTAACTACTGCTTAACTAGCTACATAGTAACTTAAAGATAATGTTCAATAAACCGTTTTAACTGCCTTAACTCTAAAACTTTACTGCAATATCTGACACTTCATATATAATATACATATAAATGGAAAATTTGGAACTGGACACCATTTTCTTTTTTATTCGCGTATAATAACAACATGCATAAAGTGCTTCAATTTCTATTTGTATGACGAACTATAACGTTGGTTTCATTTTTAAATGTATAAAAACTATATTTTAGAGGGTAAATATATTATTCTTTGGTAGTATGTGAGTACCCCGTTTTATCCGATACTGTCGCTTAATAGAAAAAAAAGGAATAATATGTTTCAAATGCAGCACAAAATCTGAATCAATAATTTTAAATACCTAAAATCGTTCTTTGCAATATAGGGAAAAAAAGAAAAATATCTTTCTCTAATGAGGGGGGGGAGAAGAATTTATTGTCTGAAAATAACAGATTGAATCTTGTTTTGGGGGAGCAGAAAATAACGAAGATTTTAAAGAAGAAAATAACGAATATTCAGTGACTGAAAATAACGAAGAGATACCGACTAGTTTAGTCCAGTCAAATTAGGAAAAATGGGGGGGGGGAAATTATATATTTTTGAAACTTGGGGAAAACACTAATTGTTTATGTAGTTGTATGAAACAGAAAAGTTCCCCCCTTTTGGCCCCCCAAAAGGTCACTTTTTTAGATTTTCACTTCTATCTCAAAAACCGTTCATCTTAGCAAAAAAATTTCAATCACAAAATGAAAGCTGATAAAATTTCCTACAAGATTGTAATTGGTTATTTTTTTCTATATGCAATAGCTTTCGAGATATGTTTTAGACAAAATCGCAAATTTTTGGAAAACGCTTCTTTTTATCCCGATTTTTAACCAATTTTTGTCTTTTAACCCTTCAACCCCCAGTTTTACAGCAATTGTTTTCGTAACAAAGTTGTAGAGTATTCAATTACCTTTAAAGTGAGTTATTATTTGTAACTTTATCTTTAAATGATCAAAAGTTATTGCAATTTGAAATTTTCAATAAATTTAGCAAATTGACATTGAGAGTAACCGTTTATGACATTGAGAGTAACCGTTTTCTCCGACAGCAGAAATGGCAACACGGGAATTGTTTGTCAGCATTGCTGAAAGTGCTCTTGTGCGTTTATTTTAATAAATATTTATAATCTGTTATATAATATTTTAAAAGAGCATTGTCATATTATGCTGTTAGCAAGAATGTTGCAATTCATTTAATGCAGTGATCGTGCTATTTTTGGAGAAATTTATGCGCAAACGGACACTATAAATGAACACTAACTATATGCCTTTTACTCAATATCAGCATGGCTCTCATTGTACTTCTCACCGTGTGCGTGGTTGCAGTTCTAGGGGAAGATGATGATTACAGGTACATAGTAAGTCATTATTTTCATTTTTAATTAGTATCTCAGTATATTTTCTCAATCAGACTTTTATCAAAGATCTTTTAAATACTCAAGACCCCTTTTAACCCTTTGAGGCGCAACCCTTTCCCAATGCTGAAAAAAGGGCAGCCGTTGCCATCGCTCGACTTAACTACCAGCAAGATAGCGGACGATCGAAACGTTCATCGCGTGCGACAGATCTAGAGACCCTTTTTCGACGACAGCTGGCTGGGCGCGGGCGCTGCGTCAAAAAAAGGGTCTCTAGATCTGTGGCACGCGATGAACGTTTCGATCGTCCGCCATCTTGCTGATAGTTAAGTCGAGCGATGGCAACGGCTGCCCTTTTTTCAGCATTGGGCAATCTATCCAGCTGTTCTCGCATTCTTCCATTTTTCAGCAGATGTCAGTGCTGTTAAAAATAATCGTGACCATTTTTTTACGGGATATGACGTGCTAAAAAGTAAAGGTTTCTCGTGGAGCTATGTCACCCGCAACTATTTTTATAGACATCCAATCTATTCTTTGTGACTGGCAACAGTCAAAACGTCAGAGTTTGGTGTTCCCAGAGCGGGAACACTGCGCATTAAAGGGGTTAAACTGCACCAAATTCTCAAAGTCGAATTTTTTCATGATTACAACACTTCCTTTTCAGGGCAGACATTCGAAGAGTAAAAATTAGAAATGCTTTGAGATACTCTTTTAATAATCAAGAGTTAGAAATGAGTCCTAAGGTGTGATATGTTATCCTAGATTCGTAGCAGATTGGAGCAAACCGAAAAGCGTATGATGATCCCGAAGAGAGGCATTTCTGATTCTGCAAGGAGAGAGAGAGAATTCAAAAACGAACTCTAGGAAAGAGGGCCTCAATTTGAATGAAGAGTCATTATGAATGTAGAGTCTGTTCTTATAATACACAAAAACATCTTTTATCAAAAAAAAATATACAGTTTTTATTTTACAGAGCCGTCGACAGATGGCACAAACTTATAGAATACGTAGTTTTAATAAATAAAACATCAAATTTCCTTTTCTGCAGTTGAATTTGAAATAATTGTTAGACGGTTTCATTTTATGTTATAAAATCTTAATTGAATGAGTCACGTGACAAACCATCAGCATGCTTTTTTTTCCACGGCGTGCAAAAATACGACCTTTTTTAACACGTAGATCTGCAGCATTTAATATGCATTTGTAAGAAACCCACTCTATCACGTGACTAATGCTCTATCATCGTTAAATGATGCTAAAACAATATTTTATCGTCTGCTGCGCCTTACTTAGATAAAGAAGACACCTGAATAAGCTTTTGAACTTTCATTCAGTTCGAATTGTGCATTTTTCTGCGCAGCTTTTTCCCGTTCAATTTCTATTGTATTACATGCAGGAAAAGAATGTTAGAAATATCAATTTTAATTTTGTTTAATCACATTCATGAATAATGATACACTTCCCAACTTAACCCTCCGGCTGAACATCTCGCGATTTCCACGGGCAACTAAAATGTAGCAAAACTCGCTCATCCCGCGATTTTCGCGGGCAGGTGTTTTTCTTCCTTTATTGAGGAGAGCATCCCGCGTTTTCACCGTTTAACCAGTGAAATAAATTAGATACAGTTTTAGAGGTTTAATTTAGGTTTTGACCAACACATGTCGTTAGCCGTCCACTAAATTGCAGCATTTGAAGGTAATACTCGGTATGTAATGCTCGAACTTCTCTTGCTTGCCGCCTTGTCTAATCAGAAATGGCTGGTAGAAATCGTTCAGCAATTGACAGAGTGTATATTACGGATGATTTATGAGATTCTGAAATAGATTTTAGTTTTGATAGTGATAGTGATTTAGATTTTTTGGACTGCTTTCCAGACGGCGATGAATCTGACAATGATTCAATAAACCTGCAAAGCGTTAGGCGGTGGTGCATTTTCTTATATTATGTAATAAAAGGAAATTAACTGCAATTCATTTGAAATTTATTTTTACATTTTTTTTTATGTAACTAGGGGCCAAGGCCCCCAGACTCGCTGCGCTCCCTTTTCGTATGAGGCATTCGGCCCCTAATAAGGCTTATTCGTAAAAAAGACATAATTTCAACAGACAAAACCCGAAGATTGGATCAGATAGAATGTTACTGAGCTACACATTGCTTGTTCTTTGCATGTTCATTGGTACATACAAATTTAAACTTCACACTACACCCCTCCCCCTCATAACACGGAAGATATTTTGTTATGGGAATCCGTGTTGTACGGGTCCTGAGCTATACTCCACCTGGAGTGCGGACTCCGCTTATAATCGCTGGAAAAAATTATTTGCACTCCTCAGAAACACAATGATATTTAATGTTGCCATTCAAAAGTTATATTAATTAGGAGCTAAAGCGTAATAAAATCAGAACATCTGTTTCAGCTGTACTTTTAATAATGTAAAACCTATTGGACACCTTGCGAATTTGTCACCCATGGCGATTTTTCATTATTTGGCTACTTGCGTACATGTAAAGATAATAAAAGCTACGGAACAAATAGGATAGCTTTCCACCAACGGCCACTTTTCATTATTTGCACACATGCTCACAACCTATAATTACTGTTCATTTAAGGTTACCGGAAAACCGTTATCCCTATTTTCATTTACATAACCGTTTGCAGATTGGCGTACTTAGCACCACGAATTATACCATCTCGTCGCGCTAGCAAATATCCAAAGTGTACTATAACTGGTATAATGGCATAGTTAACGCCGCCAAATATTTCTACTGGTAGCCAATAAACCAGCTGGACCGTACCGGCTTTAAAATAATCTGCATTTTAATTATTTTTCATTTTCAAGATATTAGTTATTCTGTTTTGGAAAAACGAATAATCACTCATTCTAAACTCCTGTTGTCTAAGCGAACTTACTATTTGAAAGTTGTCAACTTTGTGTAACACATTTTGAGTTACTTATTTCGTATAGTTTTTATTTTGGCGTAAAATGGGTGTATTTCTACTTCATGTTTGACAATTTCACGTGATACTACATACTTGGAAACGCTTTGTTGCAAAGGAATGAATGATTTTATGCCAAATCTGGCAACCATTCTGTTTATTTTTTCAGTTTTTTATTAATAGCTTCTAAAATAATTCGATTTTCGAAATTTAAGTCAGCTTATCAGGTTCCTCGGAATTTTTCGAATCTGTGGGCACCTTAGTCGAAACTTAAATCCCCACGGTTTAGGAGAACATAGGCCAACAGGCTTTGACAGCGGCAGCGGCCTTTACTTTTTTTTAGAATAGAGAGATAACATCTGAAATTGGTTTTGCTGAAGCTTAGTTTCTCATGATAAAAATCTATATTAAAAATCTTTTCTAGAAAGAAAAAATGCACACTTCAATTCTCCAATGCATATAGATTTGAAATATGAAAAAAAAAAAAAAAATACACAATCTTTGAAGCGATTTTGGTCCAAAAATTGAGCAGTCTGAGGGTTAATGGAATAAGGAAAGAAAATAGGAAAGACGCATGGTTTACTTCATGGATGCATGGATAAACTTTTAATACATTGCACTTTAGTGCGCATTTAAAATCTGAAAATGTTGAAAATTACACTAGTCAACAAATTTAAACTTTTTTCTGCCTCTGGTTTGTAAATGGGTGGATTTACTTGCTGAATTCACTGATAAAAACAATTTATGTCTATCACGTCACATTTCCAAGAGAGACAGGAAAATCAGAAGCAATACCGGCAAAATTTGATAGAATTGAAACTAGCAAGAAATTCATATTAAGAACTTCATAATTAAATACTATTTTATATGTATGCATTGGTATTTATATGTATAGACATGCCAACATAGATATAATCTTTTTTCCTGTCCAAAATGCCCTTCCCACTTGGTCTGAATGAGGATCAAGCCGCTAACTCGATATTTGTCAGTCTGATATCAAACGATGGATCGCTGAACAATTTTTCTATTTGTGGTCCAATAAATATACTTTCTTTTAACTTTGCTTCACTCAGTTTGAGAAACTTTTCTTTCAAATGATTGAAGACCTGATCCCATTTATCCAGAGCTTTAACAAAGTTCTTCATAAAACCCAACTTGACATGAATCGGAGGCAAAATGATTTTATTGGGCTCAGCCAGTGGAGTATTTTTCACATTTTCCTTTACAGTTACATGCGATTTCCTTATAAGCCACTTTACTGTATAGTGGCCAAAGTTTCATAAGTTTCTTTCACGTCTACTGCATGAGCCAAAGGCACAGATAGAAAAATATTGCCATTTTGCAGTATTACTGTTTTCAATCTGGTTTTTCTAGAGTCAATAAAGAGTGACTATTCCTGATGGTTATGTTGTACACCTAGCTGTATCAGCAGACCATTGACATCTCTACAAACACACATTGAATTCTGCATGTCAAAATATTGAGCGAATGAAGTACCTTTTGATCTCTCACAGGAAATTTTTGTACCTGGAACTAGAAGGTTTCGTTGTTGCAGTCTCGACCCCGAAAGTTCAGCTTGCTGTTTTGAAAGTTTTAGGTCGCGAACCAAATTATTCAACTCCTTTTGATTAAAGATCTGAGGCGAAAAATCTTGAGAATGAAGGGAATGTTTTCTACAGGTTCTTGATCAGCGTCTTCAGATTCACTTGACATTGTTTCTGATTCTATGTCTTGCAGATTACAGGCAGGAACAGGCAACCTTTCATTATGTCATCGGCAAATGCACTGAAGATTCATTTTATACTTTATGTCTAGTTTTGATAGATAATGCCCTGCAATATTCGTGAGAAATTATAGGCTGAAAAATTATCCTTAGGCTAATTCCACACCATAGGAATTGAGAATTGCATAGCTCGGCATTTTCCTTTCAGTCACTGGTTAAAGTAGTAGTACATGTTATGCATGAATATGAGGCGCAAAAGTTTTATCTTGATCACCAAGAAGACTATCAAAATATAATTTATAGGTCTTCTTAATCAATAATTGTTTTGGGGGGATTTGGGGGGGGAAATTTTCACAGACATAACAAAAGTTGTTGGGGTAGTTAAGACAACAACTATGTTTACTAGTTGTTATTTTTAGTAAATGTAAGTTTTAAATATATGTCTAAGGCAATTTTAAAATAAAAATTCCTCTCAATAGAAACACTCACTTATTAAAAAAATCTCTCAATACATTCTTTAGATGAGATAAATGCAATAGTAATTGCACCATGCATGTTTTAACATTCACTAGGTCATAAAGTTTATTTTGCACTACCGGATTATCTGACCATCTAATGTCCATCTAAATAGTGTAATGAATAACACTTGCTTGTGTAACATCTGACATCAAGTGACATTTTTCTGATCTTATAGCACTCTTGTACCAAACTTGCGAAAAAAAAATTAAAATTAAACATTAAAATAAAAGAACGGAAAGTAGTGAAATTAAGAAAAATAATAAAAAAAAACCTTAAAAACTCAAAAATCTTACGCGCTGGAGCATTTTGAAAGGTAGATTCGGATTCTGCCACCAAAATACATTCTAATTGATGTATCACACCCCAGAGGCAAAATGGCTGTTGAGTAGTGTTATTTGTACCTTTTTTGTAGGTTTTATCACCATCTTATTTTTGTAACCAGGGGCGGCCCGACACGGTAAGCAATGTAAGCATCGCATCATGGTACCGGCTTCGAAGGGGCGTCATTTCGAACGTAAAAACTAAGTAGAGCATAAAAGGGGCGTCTTTTTTACGTTAACAGGGGGTGCCACTTACCCTGAGGCTACACCTGTTTGTAGCCATCTTAATTTTAAATTCCATTCAGAATCTGAGAGATTTCAGTTCCAAGGAAGCCGGTGAGGAACAGGATTCTCTCCGAACAAGATTTATTAAGATGGCGAACCAACTGGTCGCCGGAGGCGGCTAGTCAATAAATAAATATGTGAAGAAAAGTCTTTTTTGTACTACTTTTTAAGCGCATTGCGCACACTTTGGAGAGTGAGATTTGGTATAGTTCAAGTTCTATAGAGAAGAAGTGCTAAAAGATAAAATGTATGTATATAATACGTTATACACTAAAAAAATTATCGTTGTAAATTGGCACGCAATATTTTGAGCCAAATTGGGCGATGGTTCCACAGTTGAAATAACAGCATAGATTGCAGTAATACAAGGGTTCTAGTATTCCAACAAAATTCGCAAAAAATGAAATTATCTGAGAATTATTGTACACGACTGGTTCAGGGACGTACCCAGAAAAAATTTTCGGAGAAGGTCCATAAATTTCGCAGGGGTCCAAACGGTAAAAAAGGCAGATTTTTTTCAAAAAAGATTTCATCATTATTATTTTGTTAGCAAAAACAGAAATTTCGGAGAGGGATCAGGACCCCCTGGACCACCCCCCTAGGTACGTCCTTAGACTAGCCTTGTAATGAAAAAAAGTCAAAGTTAGATTCCATATTATCCTCAATTGCTATTATTCAATGCTACCTTCTGAACAGAACTTATATCAAAAGAGCAGAGGTTATTCTAAATTTTTGGACGTAAAATCGTACGGCTGAATTTAATTTCTTTTAATTTTATTATTATTATTATATTATTTTTATTATTGGATTTGCACTAGACGTATATGTTTTGTGTTTTTATTTATTTATCTGTTTATTTTATTTTAGCTCACTGAAGATAATTTTTGTGTTTTAAATAACACATGCTCAGAGGATCAATGCTGTACATATCATCAGACCAGAGACAGGATGTTTAGATGCCAACCATATGCAGATATAAGTACTAAATTCATATAACTTCATATCCTTTCTTTTTAGAGAAATTAATTGTTAATTAATATAGATTATGTTTCCGTCTTAAAAGTGTAGATTATTTTTCGTTCTTTATGACACTACACTGTTGAAAGAATTAATTCCAGATGCGTACCGGGTCCTTGAAAAGTTAGATCCGCAAATACGGATCTGAACACGGATCATTTGTTTCTAATATCCGTGCACCCGGATATGAAAACGGATCATTTGCTTTCATATCGCCGGATACTGATCTTTTTGTTTGGAAATCATTTTTAAGAATGCATCGTCCTGAATCGATAATTTCATACACGATGTGTGAAATATTCTGCCACAATGATGACTTTCAGATCTTGTGTGACGAATGAATTAAAATAATATTTTAGTGGTTAAAATCATATGTTTTTTAGCACTGGAGTGATATTTCGTTCACGCCCAGATTTTCGTCTACCCGATTTTCTAGACACGATTTGTAGACATGAACTGTCGCGGTGGTGATCTTTTCAAGTGTGTTTGCCAGATAAGGTGAAGGTTGGGGGGGAGGGGGTGATGAAATGTTGAAAGGAAAGAAAATAGGGAAGATGCAAGGATTCTGATACGCTTTTAATATATAAGCACTTTAGTACGTATTTCAAATCTGAAAGTGTTTCAGATTTTCTTACTTCTTTTTTATTTTAAGTGAATTTTATTTGCCTGAAATTGTCGAATCGCTACTACCATACCAAGAAGGCTTTCGAATTTACAGAATCTCTTATTACATCTTATTAAGACTGTAGTTCTAAAAAATCATGCGATTTTGGCACGTAAATACGACTAATTATGGTCAAACTCTTGGAACTTTTTAGGATATCTCTTCAAAAGCTGTACTAGACATTGCAATAAACTATTAACCTCTGCTAGTTAAGAAACATTCAGAAAAAAAAATTGTGTTGAAATATGATGCTGTTCTTGTACTGTAGCATTGAAAATCATTAATAATTATGTGTAAATACCACCGGGGTAACTAGGAAGGGGCTAAGCCCTTCTTCCTAGAAAGATTTTAACTTCCTATACCCTGTAGGAGAATGGCACTTTCTATATCAAGAATAAAAGATAAAGGCCTTTACAGGTGTGTGAGGGGGGGGGATGGTCAAAAAAAGTTTACCAAGTTACGCCAAAAGTAAATGCATGCAAATAAAAATAATAATCGATAATAAATTAAGTTTCAAACAATAAAATTAGGAATGAATGCGAGACCAGTTAAACTTTTTTAACATTAGAATATAAGGATTTTGCAAGACGAACAAATATTTTCGACTGTTTGGCGAGACGAGACAGCCACTTCGTCGCGTCATCTAATAAAATTTTAATGCAAAATTAACTAATACGAATAACTGTCTTTAAAAAATCTCGCTACCTGAAAATCCATTAAAAGATCCGAGGAAGATTCGCTGAATAAAATGAGGATCCGGATAACTTTTTTTAACTCAGACCGATCCGGATCCGGATAATTTCTTTTTGCTCAGACGAATACGGATTTTTTCTTCGAATATCCGCAGATAAGTACATGGATACGGATGAATCATTTCTTTTTCTTCGTATATCCGCGGATACGGATATCCGGCACACCTCTAATTAATTCTGAATCAGACATGCTTAAATAATTAACTCAAAATAGCTTACTAAGATATTGTAAGTATCCGTAAGTAAAAAAAAGTTAATATTTACGTAACAATGTTAGGTATCGTGAGATTGACGTCATATTGATGTCACAGTTAAAATACGTGACGTCACTGATATTTATTTTAGGTCAACTCGGATATTTAGGGATACAAATCCACGTTTTCGGCCAATGACCATTCTCAAATCAACGAATGTTTGACCAAAATAAGTTGGTTGCTAAGGTGTGACGTAGTGATAATAACGTAGGTGAAACAGCTCTATTTAGCTGTAAGTTGTGACGTAAAAATATTTCCACTGGTGAAGTGATTCCGAAAATTCTCATTTTAAATTTGCCGTGATTGTTCGCTTCAAAAAAGCTTCAAGAATAGTTTATTCCTCCGCAGTTCATAATATCGTCTGCTAAAAAAAAAAAAAAAAAAATGAGCTACTGAAATTTTTATATAAAAAAAAGTTTTTGCTTTACTTTTAGGTTTTTCAACTTTTACCGAAGTTTTGTTTTTCTTAAAAACCGTATTGAATTTGCTTCCTCCGATTCTAACTAAATTTTACACCTAGTCTTTAAGCGTACTGCTCTTGTCCATGTGTAAGTGTAACTTATCTAAATTGCTCCCAGGTAGCGGCGCCATTCACTACAGTTATACTCTTCCGTAGATGCTCAAGCAAACATCAAAATATTAATTAACTTCGTATATCAAAAATAGTTATCCTAACTAATATTATAAATGCGAAAGTGAGTTTGTTTGTTTATGACGCTTTTACGGCTAAACCGCTGAATCGATTAGGATGCATTTCGGTTTAGATATAGATGGGACCCTGGAGTTGGTTATAGGCTATTTAGAATTTTAGATTTTTAATTACTTTTTTAATTATTAATTAAAAACCGTTTTTACGTTGCCATGCTTGGTGAGTTTCGCCCGTATCATATGATTCGTGTTTTGACCTAACAAGAATGCTATTACTTCAACAAAGAAGCGCGTGCATCTGAAAAACATTAAATAATACGGAAATTATGCCAGTTTTATGCCAAATATATCTATCTCTAATAATAAAAATGAATGTTCTCCAGACAAATCTGCAGAAAGCAGAGCTTTGAAAATTTGAGCATGCCTGGACCCATGACTTCGGTAAAGTGTACCTGAGGCTCGGAAATTTTAATTACTTTCCTAACTATTAATTAAAAACCGTTTTATCGCCCGCACAAAGTGATTTATGTCTTTTGATATAAAGCAGAAATTCTATTTGCAAAATCACATGCATTTGAAAAACATAAATAAGTATGAAAATTATGTTGATTTTACGCCAAATTAAAAAGCATAAATAAAGAAAAGTGTACTTACGTATTATCCCGGCGGTCCACCAAGACGAGCGATTTTTAGCCGAGATAAATGCCGGGCACATGAAATTAATGGTTTTGAATACGATTGGCAACAGTTTGGCAACTCATTTGACGAAAAAACAGTTTAGCGGTAATGACCGCCGGGATAATAGGTAAGTACCAAGAAAAGTCCAGATGTGTTTCTTAAAGTTCGTAAATTTCCAAATCCTACAAATAATATAAATGTGTACGTTTATGTGTTTGGATGTTTTTGACTGAATCACGCAAAAATGGTTGGAAAAATTTGTAATGAAGATAGCTTATGCCCTGGATTAACATACAGGCAACCTTTCAAGCATATAGCATAAATAATTCTTTTATAAAGACACTCAAAATAATGCTAATGCATTGCGCTCTATGGAAATTTTGTAGCAACTAAACTAATTTTAAAACTTTCGTCACTGATTGAAAGTCCTAGGCCTGTATGGTCCTAGCCTTTAGGGTCCTAGGCGTATATGGAGAATTCCTCTGTGTGGAATTTTCTAAGGGATCCTAGCCCGTATTTTCGCGAGGTTTTTGAAAAAAACACGGAAAACTGCGAGCGGCTAGGTCGACAGGCGCGACCGGTGTTTGAGCCTGGCACCTCCCGCCTTCCAGGTTTGAGAGCAGACCCTCTTAGACACTGGGGGGACCCTGAGTGTTATAGGCTACCTTTTATGCATATATCACAAATAGTTCTTTTACAGGGATACATAAGAATTACATTACCCTCTATGTGTATCTCTGTAAGTACTGAACCGATTCCAAAACTTTTTTCACTGATAGTAAGCTACACTATTCTTGAGTATTATAGGCTAAAATTAATGCATGTAGCGCAAATAGTTCCTTTACAGGAACACTCAAAATAATTCTAATACATTACGCTCTATGGGTATCTCTGTAACTATAGAACCGATTCTAAAACTTTTTCGCTAATAGAAAGCTGCACTATTCCTGGTTAACATAGGCTAGAATTCATGCATGTAGCATAAATATTTCTTTTACAAGAACACTCAAAACAGTTCGCAAATACTGTCGTAACTGTCTCTATTAGCCAAATGCCTGAAAAAATCTAAATTTAGTAATTTTACATACTCTGTTATTTTAAATGAAGTATACTACCATGCATTATACTTCATTTAAAATAAGTAAAAAGCAAACAATATTTAAATGCAGTTTCTTTAGTCGCAAACATATTTGTTATTCACACATGCTTCGTTTCTCTCGGGACCTAATTCTAAAGCCGACGCGGATGAAGTCGCAGGTAGCCGCTAGTTTTCATATAATCTGAAGATTTCTCAACAGAAAATTACATGCTAACATAAAGAAATACCGTAACCACTAAATGTAAAACAAAGAAAATCAAAATAACGACGGGAGTGTCTCATGGGAGGGATGAAAGTAATTTTCACCGTAATTATATGATCACACTCTCTTGAAAGAGAGGTATTCCAGCGCACAATTACTCAGCTACAGTGACGTAGCAATTAGGTGACAGAACCATAGAAGAGGAATTGGTGGAGAGAGCCATCGTAACATTTAAACCAAAAAAAAGCATATGAGTGACTTATAGTGCAAAGTTGAGTGACTTATAGTGCTGCAAAAACTGTTCCATCATTTCCCTTGTCTCGTTTTTCTTTTTAACATAGTAAAATACTAACAGATGGCGATAAACAGCCAGATCAGTTAATTTTGTTTCCCTGAGACGCTGTTATCTTACAGCTTCAACTTTCTCCGAATAATACAATAGGATGCTCTCTCCATCTATTATTCCTCCTCTATGCAGGACAGACAAGACGACACAGGCCCACGGCCGAGAAAGCAGGAGAATCCAAATTTATTAATTTTTACTTTGCGAGCATGTTTCATGTAAGGAAGGTATTGTAATCACGAGAAAATTCGACTTTGAAATGTTTAAGTATTTACGCGTTTTAAGGTCTTCTGAATTCATTTATGCCATTTTTACTAGCTGTACGTACGTGTGTGTGTGTGTGTGTGTGTGTGTGTGTGTGTGTGTGTGAACACGATAGCTCCTAAAATGTGCATTCGATTCAGCTAAAATTTGGTATATATGTTATAGACCACCGTGGCAAGACCATTGTTGATTTTAGTATGTATAGAAATTACAGCTTTTTTACAGGGCTGCAAAAAAGAATTGTATTACATTACGGTCTACGGACGGAGATTTTTGAAAGTGCGCTAGCGTATAAACAGTGCATACGATTCAGCTTTAGTATATGTATTAAAGAACACCGTAACACAACCGGTATTTATTTTGAGGTGTATAGGAATGACAGTTTTCTTACAGGGCAACAAAGAAAAAATCTTCTACATTATGGTCTATGGGCGGAAATTCTTGGAAGTGCACTAGCGTCTAAGCGGTGTATTCAAATTGATTGAGAGCGAATTGGGTATGTATATTATAGGCAGTGGCGTAGCCAAAGGGGGTCACAACCCCCCCCCCCCCATGAGGAATTTTTGTCATACAAAATGTATATTCTTCACTCCCTTATCACACACACGTATACATATATGTGAGTTGCAGTAGTCGTAACCCCCCACCCCATGAAAAATTTCTGGCTATGCCACTGATAATAGGTTACCGTCACACAGCCTGCATGAGTTTTGGTGAGTGTAGAGCTGATAGTTAGTTCAGAGGGTGACAAAAAGTAATTCTCATACATTACGGTCTATGGATTCAAATCATTGAAAGTGAGCTAGTGTCTAAATAGCTAATTTGATTGAACTCAGATTAGGTACTCATATTATAGGTCATTGTCTTACATACTACATAAATTTCAGTGTGTACAGCTTGCAGTTTCTGTATAGGGCTACAAAAAGAATTCTTATACACTAAGGCCTATCCCAGATAGCACATAAGCTTAAATCAAGTTTGACATTTCTTTGAATTTGACGTATTAATACAAGCTTGACGCTTCAATTCATTTTAAGCTTGCAGCAAGCTTGGAGATTACAAAAAAATGAGTCAGCAAATATTTTCCCGCCGAATTTAAGTCATTTGAACTGTCAAGCTTGAATACAACTTGATTACTGCTTGATTTAGAAAGCCACATCCACATAACAAATAATTTATCATCAGTCATAAATGTACTTCACCATAGAATTAGAAAAAAAAGATTGTATATTTACAAATATTGAAATTCTTCAAAATAAAATACAAATATACTACGAAATTTATTTCAAAATCAGTCGTTTGTCTCGATTTTGGCCAATGTTGCTCAACATGAGTGTTGCGATATTGAAAGTTTTAAAACGTGTGCTCCTTTTAAGTTTATATTATGCTTATTTCCCCTATTAGTAGAGTCTATAAATCACACATAACATTATTTTAATTTGGATTCATCCCAAGGAAAAATAAAAGAGGCAGATCGGCATCAGCCATGGGCGCCGGCAGCATAGGGCAAGGGGGGGGCAATGCCCCAATTTTTGGATTTTTGTATGCAGTGTTTTCCCTTGCTTTATTGCTCTTTCAACATGGTAACCATACGTTGAAGTAGTCTTTGGTGGTTAGGACGCTGGCCTCCCACACTTTAGGTCCTGAGATCGATCCCAGCCGCGGACGCTAGACGGAAACAGATTAAAATAACTTGAAATTTCAGTGTAGAGGGGAAAATACGTGGAAAAATAAAATATATGGGGCGAGTTCGCCGAGGGGCGCCCGTGTATTTAGGAATTTTTTTTAAGATTGATTCAAGCTTGCTATGCCAAGCTTAATGCAAGTTGGGCAAGTGTAAACTTGAACACTTGATTCAAGCTTGCATTAAACTTACACGCTTGAAATTTTCAAGCTTAATTCAAGTTTAATGACTTGATAAATTAAGCTTACTGGAAGTGTGCTGTCTGGGATAGACGTATTTTATTTGAAGTGCACTATCGTTTGAACAATGAATTCGATGAGATGAATGAAATTCATTTTAAGCGCTTGATAAAAATAAACTGTTCGGAAAGTCGGGTGGATTTTTTTATCTTTGTATTCAATAAATTTAAGTTTCCTAATAAAGTACACGAACAAATTATACAAACTCCTAATATCAATAATACTTCCTAATATCAAAATTTGAAAGTATTTGTAAGAAAAACGTATCACTCGGTTTTAGAATGCGTTATAATACCGCGTGTCCAGAAAAAGACTCCCTGATTTCAAGTTTAAATATCTCGAAAACAAAGATCGATAGAGGAATGCAGTAAACGGTATGTTTATTGTGAAAGCTGTAAGAATTTTATACAGCAGTTTGAAATAATAGTTACAAAAGCTGCTAACAGATGGGGCTGTACGCTGGATTTTCGGAACCCCAAAATCGCCAGTTCCGTTTATTCACGAATCCATTCAGGTGGAAGTGGGCTTCATCTGTAAACCAGATGCAGCCAACATCAAATCCTTCACTATCAATCATTGTGAGCATCTGATTAGCAAAGTTAACCCTTTGTTGCACAGCTCGTACGCGGTATGGCCTGGTGAGTTTGAATTTTGAATGAAAATATGTGTAGGCTCTTTCTCAGTATTTTATGCGTGCTGGAACGCTTCAAACCAGTCTCAGATGCAATTCTACGGACGGATGACATTGGATTCTGCTGAATAATTCCAGAAACTGTGGCGACATTTACAGGCGTAACTGCAGTTTGCTTGCGGCCAACATTCCCCACTAGATCATCAATTACGCTGCCTGTTCGTTGAAATTTGGCGAAGAGCGTACGAATAGTTTTTGCATCAGGTCCTTTTGGAACATTAAATTGTGCTTGAAAACTGCGCCTTGTTGCCGTAGGACTCTCTTTTAACCTGTGGTACTCTAGCACCAGAAAAACGCGTTGTTCAATGGAGTACATGGTTTTAATCTCTTCCTTCGGTACGCTAACCTCCTTTCACGCTTCAATAGAGGAACTGATCGCTCCCGCCGATAAGTCCGATAAGTACATGTTGGCTGGATAGTGGCCGGGAAAAATTTATCCCACAACTCTCTTTCAATAACATTTGTGTTTAATAAGGGAAGTGGGGAGAGTTGAGAGTGATTTTAAATTAAATAATTGGTGATAAAAAAGAGCTAAGTAAATTGACTTAACGCAAAATTAAAAAGAATTAAGTTAAGAAAAAATAATTACAGTTAATAATATCAATAAGTGGTGCAGGCTTGCTTGAGTTTAGTGTGATGAATTGTGGGGAACTGATCGCTCTTCGGAACTTCGGATTTTGATTTCCAGAGTGGGCTCAAGGCCCTCAACTCCGCTCATAAAAAATTTTATTAGCAAGGAATATGAATTCAATAACTGAGCAATGGGAAAAATACATGAAAAATACACTAGAGAGGGGAGGGGGGGAGTTTGCTGTAAATAGCAGAGTGTATAAGGTTATCCCTAATATGAACTGATCGCTCTGGGCTTCAGATCACTATTTATACTAGGCATTACGTATGGCGATTACAGCGCCATCTGTTAGCAGCTTTTGTAACTATTATTTCAAACTGCTGTATAAAATTCTTACAGCTTTCACAATAAACATACCATTTATTGCATTCCTCTATCGATCTTAGTTTTCGAGATATTTAATTTTGAAATCAGGGAGTCCTTTTCTGGACACCCGGTAAAAGGGGAAGGCGGCCAATCCATTGAGAGAGCCCCCCCCCCTTCGATGATTTGAACTCAACAATAATTACGTCACTGCTCACCTGCAAGTATGTTTTTCCCTTCTCCTGATATCACGCCTGTATTACAGCCACATTTTTTCCTTTTTTTCAGATGAAGCCTGCTCAGCTGATTATGACGAAGCTACCTACAACAACGAAACGTTGTTTCCGTACGTGTGCCCCTGTAAGCCAGGCTTGCTGTGCGTAGAGGTAATGCTTGAAAAGCAGTTTCATTTCATTGCAATGCATAAAATAAATTGTTATAAAACATATATTGGGACACCCCCCACCCAAAAAATAAAAAACAACGACAACTTTATGAATGAAGGACGATGCCCTGACAGGCTGACTGGTCAACATTCAGTCCAAAAAATCTATTGGAAGTACAAAAATATTTTATATGCAATATAATAAAATATATATTTACAGATACAAAAATATTTTATATGTAATAAAATTTTAGGAAAATATTCCTTTTCAGCCGATAGCGTTATTTAAAATGCAATTTTTGAAAATTCGCACTAAGATTGGTGTTGGAGGAAGGGTTTTAATATCAAACCGAAAGTAAGAGAAATATATGTAGGGTAGTTGCACCAATCATTGACATTTCAAGGAAATTTTCGCGTTATTTTCTTAATCAATTTCTTATAAATCTTTAAACTTCAAAATTTTGATTTATAACTGAGGTCTACACTACCGATTCTGCTCATTACTTCAGACAAGTTTACGCATTTTTGCCTGACTCAGATAGTTCTTTCGAGCGGAAATTCAACAGCGATTTATTTTCTCATATTCTTGCCATGAATGAACTATAGTTATTGACATGGATAATAACCAATTATTGACATGCGTATTCAATTACTGGCTGGGGGGAAAAATCAAATTATTGACACAGTAATAAAATTTTAAACAATTTTATTTTGAATAAAAGAAGGTGACATTACGAAAGAAATTACAATACAGATAAGTATATTTTAAACCAATATAAAATTCCACTGCTTTCATCTGACTGATCTCGGGGGTTCCCACTCTAGTTCTTCAACGCCATCGCTAGAAGTTTCATATGCTTTCTTTGGTTTCTTGATCCTGGTACTTTTCTATTTTGACTACATCATTGCCTTTTTTTTTCCTCGCTCTCTCTGTTGCTTTCTGTGATTTAATATGTCCTCGTCGCTCTTTTTTTTAGTTCTTGAACGCTCGAGCTTTTCTGTTCTCTTATTTTTCTGCTTTCTTATACATCTTCCTCTTCAGGTAATTTTCGTAATCGGCTAAGATACTGCTCTAGGCATAACTTCTTAGTTACGATTTGTGTGATCTTTTTTTCGGCCTCAAGCCAACGAAGAACTCTCTTGAAAAAACTCTGTCAGCGGCGGCCCGACACGATATAAGCAAGGTAAGCATCGCAATAACTCAGTACTGAACCCAGTACTGTTAAGTTATTGGATTTTCCATGTGAGTTAGGCTGAAAGTGTGTTGTGGCTTTTATAGCTATCAATGACAGTCTCCAATTTGTTCTGATCGAGCTGATTCGGGAACACTAAAAGGAGGAACTTCGTGTGCCACTCTCTTGGAGGCACTTGGTATGACAGAGGTATTCGTTTCTCCATGTAAATTGGGATAAACGTTTCCAGTTGCATTGACCCATATTTCGATTGAAGTCGTTCTCTAACATTTAAGCTGTAATGTGTGGCAACATATTTTCCAAACTACCCAGAGCTTCCCCTAACCAGATGCCGCGCCTTCTGGTTCTGTCAGACTGTCAACAGAATCCGTGACGTTTTGAAAGTTTTCGACTCATAAAATGATGCACAGCTGCGGAAAAAAAACCCGCCAACTTGCGCTTTATTTGGCCGTCAATCGTCGAACAGCAAAGTTATATATATGTCATTCATTTTTAAATAACGTGTATCTTAATTTACTATTAATTTAATTTGCATAAGGAGCCGTCTTCATATTTAATTCTGCAACAACTTCGTTTTTCTCAATGGCAACACTCTATTTTGACTTTATTAAACCAAAGAAAACCTTCAAATTACCCTAAATATAAATTTCCACTAATTTTCTACGATAATTTCCGGAGGTATTGCGATTTCTTTTTTGCGCGATTTTAAGGGAGTATCTGCAAATTCAAAAAGCTATTTGTAGGTTCCGAACTTTTCGCCTTTCATTAATTTCGCTCGCGACAGTTAAAAGAAATAAATATGATTTACAGGGGAAAATACTGTTTCTAGTCTTAAAGTTTTTTGTACTGAGATTATCAAGAGTAGAAATTGGAATATTTTGTCAGCGATCCAAATGAACCATGTCTCAAAAATTTCCTTGATTCGTATACATAATTTAAAGAAAAAATGCAAAACGACTGCTTACGATTTTGAAAATCTTTCCAATTTTTTAAATTGTTATTGAGTATTTGAAGGTTCTTTTAGAGGTTCTTTTTTATTTAGCATTAGAAGTTTCTTTTAGAAATGTTGCCAGGACTGAGAATCTGTTCTCTGCTCTTCTGACTACAAGCATGAAAGCTACTCAGCTACGGTCGAAAGCGAAGAATGGTTTCATGATTGAAAACTTATTTGTTTGAATTTCATGTAAAAAAATCAACGAACTTGTTGCCGATCTAATATTATCACTGTTATTTCACTTTCTTCATTTAATATTATCGTCTGCAGTGTGCAATATTTTTATATGACTTTTGGTGGTATTTTAATATAATAGACAGATGAAAATTTGCCACGAGTAAAATGTAATTTTTAATGCATTTTGAATGTTTGATAAAATAGGGGGAAGTCCAAAGACCTGATGTTTCAGATATTAAAAAAGGTCACATTCATGCCTATAATGCTGAGAATGTTAGCTTTTCAGAAATAGGACGTTGTACTGGAAGGTATACATCTACAGCATCTAATTATATACATGGCAAATATTTTATTAGGGGGGGGGATAGTAGCGGACGCAACGTTGTTGACGCTGTTGTACGGACGGAAGCTGTTGTTGTTGTTGGAACATGTATTCGGATTTGTGTGCTTATTCACGGATTTATAAGCCGTTCCGTGGATTTATAAGCCGTTAACAAAAATTGGAAATATTTCGATCCCGAATGTATTCCCGACTGGCCATGCCACGAGACCGTGGCCCAGTTCCGACCTTACATGGAACATGATGCCTGACCGCCCACTTACTACAGGTTCAAGCTGGCTTTTGATCCATATTGTCCCATCTGTCGCGGCCAATTTGTTATGGATGGCCGGCACATTCTCCACTGAAGTGCTTTTCACGGAATAACCTGTGATGAAGCTCACATATCTAGTTTAATAATCGGCCTTTAATTTGTGTTTCTTTAATGTAATCTATCCAAAATCATGTATTCTAAATCATTTCTGTTCTCATTTTTCTGTCCCCTCGGCTTTTAATCTATATATTCGCTTTTCCCGTATGCATTTTTCTTAATTGTTTATTTGTCGCATCAGTGCGGTGTCTTGTGGAGCCGTTGTGCTAAAAATAGATTATATTACGTCCGTTTGCAATAGCAACGGCTTTTGCTTACCCTTCCTCTTTGGCATAGTGTTGGCGCTTGTTATTTTTTGTTGCCCTGCCTCATCTTTAAAATTATTTGCTCGCGATTCCGTTACTTTAATTTTATTAGATTAAGTTTTAAGGTTGCTCTGGGATTGGTGTTATTTATCTCAGCGAAGTTGTTATTCTCGACAATGTGTAATTCTCTGCTGGCGTAATTTTCAAATCATTGCATCTTAATTTCTCAGTCCATATAGGATGTATTTTTATTTCGCCGAGCCACCACCAGCCGTTGTAATGAGTTTATGTTTCAATAGTTTCTTTTAAATAAAATAGTTTTAGTATTTTAACGTCTTTTTCTTTATTGCAGCTAAGAGTATCGAACCTGAAATAATTCGTCACAATGCATTTTAATTAATTATACAATAGCCAATCAAACATCATCGTTACACAACCATCCGCTGATACATGGAAAGCAAGACGTGGAATGAGGAAATGACTGTTCTATGTTTATGTACTTGTTCTTTTTAGATTGATATTTTTGTCAAACCTCTCTGCCATTGAAAAAAAAAAAGTATCTTAAAACATGAAACTCTTTCGCATTTCATTCATCAACGCACTTCTTTTACTTAATCGTCTTTGTATGATATTTTACTAATTTGAATAGTGTTAGTATTTTTTCTTTGAACTGCATTTCTTTGTTTTTCTCAATTTTTTTTTAGAATTATGATGGTGCAGATCCACCCTATTTCTGTCTGCCAGAAGAGGAAGCTCTGAACCAGGACGAGTTTACACCAATAAAATTTCTCCGGGGCAAGAAGATACTATAAGCATCTTATAGCTTACTGTAATTATTAGAGATACATATGTAATGTGTGCAAACACATGTTTAAAAAATAGATGGCAGTGTTTGTAAAACTTTAAAAAAAAAAAAAAAGTAGTTCATAAGTGTAACTCATCGAAGGTGAAATGCCTAAAAATGCTCTGAATAAACTTCAATGTTTGTTGTTATTTAAATTCAGATCTCATTACTTAATTGAGAAGTTATTCAGTATGGTAGATAAATTTGTGTAACTAATGTGTAAACGAACTGAAGTTTATAGACTTGAAATTATAAACTATGTTTCCGATCATGACGCCTCTGACTTCGTCATATTCCAAATCCGCACATTTCTTCATTTGCAGAGCTGAATTCAGAATGCAAGCACCCCCCCTTTCTAGAATGCTGCTCGTCACTATGACGCCTCGTGCACCCTAAACGAGACGAGAAAGTCAAGCGACATTACAGAGGGCCAGTCGCCATGCAACACTTAACCCTTTGAAGCGCAAGTATTTTTACGTCAACATAGAAGACAAACTAGATCGACTGCCCAATGCTGAAAAAGTGCAGCCGTTGCCATCGATTCATTTAACTGGCAACTCCATGGTGGTCGATCGAACAGCCCATTTGGCGCCACCGAGCTAAAGAAGTTTTCTGACACAGCTGGCTGCGCGACCGCACAGCCTGATGGGCAATTCGATCGACCGCCATGTTGTTGGTAGTTAAATGGGTCGATGGGAACAGTTGCACTTTTTCAGCGTGGGGACAATTTAACCATATTTTTTTGCGATTAGCAGTGAAAGCGTTGAAATAATAGGGTTTCACCTCGCGTCAAAGGGTTAAAAAAATGTCACGGAAATGCTCTGAGGTTTGTCGCAAGGCATGTGCTCTGCGACTTTGTCGGTTAGTTTGTACAAGGCTTTAATATCTAGCTGAACACACAGGGAAAAAAAAAAAAAAGAAAATGGAGTGAAAGTACCTAAAGCGCTGGAAAACACAGATGCAGTTTCTTTTAGCAGTGCATACTGGGATACATTTGATCACAACATGAAATTAAATAATTACAGAATCCATTTTTCGATTTTTAAGATTCAATTTTCAATGTATGTATTCTCAAAGATAGTCCAAAGAAGACCATACTATATTCAGCTCAAATAATTTAGATTGAGTAACAAAGTTCGAAACAGGTCAGTGCCTTAATCTCAGCTATTTCTTCATTCCCTTTATGTAGCCAAGTTATGAAGAAGGACCCCCCCCCCCCCAGATAGCTGATACTTTCAGATACATGTATAACTATTTGTAGAAGTGTTGTTCTATAATAAAAAAAATAATAGTATTATTAGCAGGAGAGTTTCGCAGACCTCGCGATTCTCACTTGCTCAGAATATAGCTAAAAGTATTATTTTTTATTTGATTACTAAATTAATATAATTATTATAGCGTTTTACTTTTCAAAATCGGGAAAATTCGATGTAAAAGAAAATAATTTTCCCAATTTTCCGCTTTTACAGAAAATGTTTCGAGTCGCGCTAGATCATTTGCTTTGACACCTTCTTCAAGTACATAAACGCTTGGTATTCTACCAACTCTTTTAACAGAGTGATTGTGTTTCTTTTGGGGAATCCAATCCAGCACTGCTTTTCCCTTCGCGAGATTTCGGGGCTGAATTTTAGCGATACCGTTGGATTGACATTTCATTCAGCTTAGAATTCATTTAAAAATAACGAACAGAGAAAAGTATATAGAATTACCAGGTTCTAAGGACTATGACGTTTAACTTTAATAATAATAATTAATCTTAATTGCGTGCGTGTGATAACTATGTGACAATAACTTACAGAAGTATGAAAATTATGGTCATAACATTCATAAAAATATACAGTTATTTCTTAGTTGCTAAAAAAGAAGTAGAAAAGACAACCAGTCTATGAATTGTTTCTTAGCCCCGATTTAATTTTAGTAGAATAATCAAAAGCCTGAATTTTAAAAAAATAATAATAAAACATAAAATTAAAACTTTTTATAATTGATTCATGATTGGTCGCTGCATTAGTTTGCGATACTTCAGTTGAATTTCAGATTGGGAAGTTAAAGAAAATTTTCGATTATGCACACATTTTGATCCAGACTCCCACTGGAAAATAAGTAAAAAAACAACAAAAAAAACATTGAAATCTTAAATTAAAAATGTTTATTATTTATTGTTGGCTGATGTATTACTGGCTAAGATGTATAAATATGCGAATTTGATCAATTAATATTTGGAAGGCAGTGTAAAGTTGCAATAAAAGTAATTTACTTCTCAATTCCGATCCTACAGGATTAGTGTCCTAGTCCAGCGGAACTCGTTCCGCAAATATTCTTGCGGAATTCATCAGGATCCCGTTCCCGTGAGATCATTCCGGTTTGCACTCCACTGACTCTCCCATATCGTCGGAATCTTATTAGTATTATTAGAGTTTAAAAAAAAATCAAGTAAACAAGTACGATATACAGCTCTTAGAAAATAATTTTGTACCTTGAGACCACTTTAACGAGAAGTTTTATAAATTTTTTTTAAACGAAAAATATCAAAACAAAAGTGAAAATCAGAGTGCAAATGAATGCAATAATAAAGTTATACAATGCAACACAATTAGAAAAGGTTCATGCTTGAGTACTGACAGCAAATTAGGATAGAAAAGAAAATATTTAGTAAAAAATTGTCATTAAATATTAATTAGAAATTAAATTTATTTAGAAATTATTGCTGGGAGCTGGTATTTTGAGGCATAATTTACATCCCGTTATCACTATTTAAGCCTATAATTCAAAGCCCGTTGTGAAGGCAATTGCAGCGGTCGCTAGAAAAAATGTTTGACGAAAATATGTCTGCACTCAATATATTTAATCTTCGTCCACCTAAAATAAATAAGTTCCTATTCAAATTTTACTAGCTGGAACCCGTCGAATTCGACGGTCACTTTATTGACTGTAATATTCAAAAATAAATGGGAACGATCAAGAATGTCACCAAGGTCTTGAACAAAACTAACAGGAAAAATCAAAGAGCGACGCGGACGGAACATGACTTGTGACAGAAAGTAAACAAAAGGTTTCACGCCTTTTCTTAGAAACTGTACAATGACGATGAAATGATTGAAATCTTTAAAATTTGTTTTTAACTATCTTTATTAAGTAAAAAAAAAAAGAAGAGTAAATATTAAACGACGAATGAGCAAATACGGTTACAAATTATAATTGAGCATTTCGTTGAAGATGATATTTTGGGTAAAGTCATCGACCACGAAACGTCCAGGTGAATTCTCTTAAATGATCTTGACTGCCACAGCATTCTTTGATCTAACCATTGAAAGAGTGACCTACAACATTCCATGAGAAAATACGGGCGCAGAAATGTAAACGCCAAAAGTATGAAGCGAAAATAGTGAAAAATTTCGGAATTCTGCAAGAGACAAAAAAAATCTAATTCGCCAAATGGCGATCGCGCGCTCCCTGCTTTATTTGCCTTTTCTCAAGCTACCCTCGATGGTAAAGATCCAGTATCAGACAGAAAACTGAAAAATTAAAGAAATAAAAGATAAATCGCTAACTAAAGAAGGAGTTCATAACTGCCGTCAATGTCGTTAACAAACCACAATGTATTTGTATGGAGAAAAGTTTGAAAAAAATCAGAAACACTTTCATATTTTAAATACTCACTAAAGTGCTGTATATTAAAAGCGTATCATAATTCATGCGCCGTCCCTATTTTTCTTCATTGTTTCATTAAATTGAAAAGTGCATCATTATTCATGGCCGTGCCGTATTTTTCTTCCTTGTTCCACAAAACACTTCTTTGGAATCGAAATCTATAGCTGCTAAAACTGTTTTACAATCTTCGCCAAGCATATTCCAACTATACTTCACCATTTTAAATACTGTTCGGAATGAGCATCACAATCCATGAGTGTGCTATATTTGTCTTTCTCGTTGCATAAAACACATCTTTGGTATTAATATCTATATTAAATTTGCCTACTAAAGCTATTTTACAACCATCGCCAGGCATGGTTCGGTTTTTAAGTTTTTTTTTTTTTTTCCGCAAACTTGGCGATCAATTATCAAAAATCGCAAACCTTGTCAGACTTATTCTCCCCCCCCCTTCCGCGTTATGTGTGGCAAACACATTTAAAAAGATTTCCACCGTGACAGTTCATCTCTACAAACCTGTCTACAAATCATATCGACAGAATCGAGTAGACAAAGTCTGGGCGTGAACGAACGAATAGCACCTAGTGCTAATAGCGATAAAGCGATAAAATAAAGAAGGCTTTTTATGACAGCAAAATGTATTTAATAAACCACAATGTTATTTCTATGGCGAAAAATTGCACATTTCGCTACGCCTGATCCCTTCGACTTTAAAATTTTTCTCTTTAGATGACACATCTACGGACCAAGACCTTTTTTTAGACCTCTCAACCAAATTTTTACACATAGCTGTACTTTCAATTTAGTGGATACCGGAAAAACATGTTTCAAATTAATATATAGGAAAAATTAAGGAAATAAGCGATAAAGCGCCAAAATAAAGAAAGCTTTTATGATTCCCAGATCTATTTAATAAACCACAATGTTATTTCTATGGCGAAAAAGTTGCACATTTGCCGTTCCGCCATGTTTGATCTGTTCGACTTTTTCTCTTTTGATCACACATCTACAGGCTAAGGCCTTTTTTTAGACACTTTAAAAATTCTCTTACACCTAGCCGTTCTCTAAATTAGTGGATACAGTAAAAACACGTTCCAGATTTAGTCCAGTCATTTGGTCGAAAAAAGGGGGGTTTACCTGGAAAGTTTTCCGGGAGTTTTGAAAATGGGCAATTTTATAGATTTCGATGTGCTCTTTCCGAATTTCAACTTTGCCCCTTCGTATCTTTGCCGCTCGTGCCGCCACGTTCGAAAAATGGCGCCCAAAAGCAGTTTTTTGGCAATATCTCCTTTCCTAATCATTTCACGAAAAAAACAATTACAAAAAAGGAAACTAGAGAAAATTTCCTACAATTTATGTAATTACCTTTTTTTTCGTAAAATGAATAGTTTTGGCGTACGAGCGCCGCAAAGTGAAGTCCCGAATGCGTTTTGGCCAAAAAACGTATTTCCACACCACCTCGTAAGGTAGAGTAAGCGGTGTTTTTTTTTTCTTTTTTCCGTGGTGTCCCCAGTAGGCCTAATCCACGTGCATTTAACTCAGGGATGGGCAAACTACGGCCCGCGGGCCAAATCCGGTCCGCCGGAAGGTTTTATCTGGCCCGCAGATAGAATTTCGCAAGATGTGTTTTTGAGCTAGTTTGGCAGCTGTAAGACAACATTGCGTCTTTCTTCCATGAGAGACAATGTTCTGCGGAGTGCGAAATGTAAGAAGATACAGAATGGCTTTCGGACTATGCATTTTTCACAGATCTTCTTTGTCATGTGAGCAACTTGAATGTCAAGATGCAAGGGAAAAATCAATTTATCGACGATATCTGGGCCCATCTCAAAGCTTTAAAACTAAAATCTAATCTGTTTGCTGGGTAGCTAGCTAAAAACGACTTGTCTCATTCCTCATGGCTAAATTCAATACTCTCAATAAATGAATAGAAGCTTAAGAATTATGAAGATGGCTTGAAAGAACTGCATTTTGAGTTCGAACTCAGATTTCAAGATTTCAGTGCCATTCAAACAGAATTGGATATTTTTACCATGCCTTTCAACGTAAATTGTGAAGCAGTGAGGTCAGATTTGCAGCTTGAATTAATTGAGTTGCAATCTAGCGATCATCTCAAGCAGCTAAATATGCCAGAGTTTTACAAATCATTGTCGTTTCCCAAATTTAATATCTCACTCTCAGAAAATCAGTGCTATGGTTGCTTCATCTTATATATGTGAACAAGTGTTTTCAACTATGAACCTTAGAAAGAATTCTTTCAGAAGTAGACTGACAGATGAGCATTTAGCCTCGTTCCTTGGAATGAGTACATCTCACTTCGAACCTCAATATAAGGAACTTTTAAAAATGAAATAGCAATTTCATTCATCTCATTAACATATTTAAATTGTAATACTTGTATATTGTTTTTAAAATTTTAGAAAAATTTATCTTGGCCCGCCAAACTTTTTTTTTTCGATTTTTGGACCGCGACCGAAAAAGTTTGCCCAACCCTGATTTAACTAATCCAAAATTTAGCGCATTCTCCTTCGCTTCGCTGTTCTTGATGGACCAGGAGTTGCAAGTTCTTTGTCTCTAGTACCGATCGAAATGTCACAGCCCGAAATTTCTTCCACATCAGCCGCGATGGGATTATCAGTTTCATCGCAATGTTCTCCGTTCTCGATTTCATCATACATTTGCTCGAAAATAGTGTCCGATTCTTCCTCTTCATCAGTATCTTGTAATGGAACTTGCGAGTTATCACAGGTACCATTGCAATTCGTGCATATAACCAACACCTCCTAGACATAAAAAGCCTAACAACTGGTACGTCCCCAAGCTTTCACGTCATCAGTAGGCCTTCAAGAATGACATCATCACAATTTAACTCTCATAAAGTAAAACTACATTTAAAATTTCTGCTGAATTTACTCACGCACAACAGCATTTTACTGATTTGAGATAGAAAATTTTAATTTTACGGCAAAAAGCAAGTTTTTAACTGTAACTAATTATGTAGTGTAAGAAGGAAATAGATCATAATGAATTGTTTTGTATCACAAAGGTATTTTATTTTTTATCTTTAACTTATTTTCTAATATTTGTAGCATTCAGCAGAAAATTTAAATAGTTTTACTTTATGAAAGTAAACATCCTGCAAAATTCTATCTGCGGGCCGGATTTGGCCCGCGGGCCGTAGTTTGCCCCTCACTGAGTTAAATGCACGTGGATTAGGCCTACTGGGACTACCACGGGGAGAAAAAAAAGAAGACACCGCTTACTCTACCTCACAAGGTGGTGTGGAAATACGTTTTTTGGCCAAAACGCATTCGGAACTTCACTTTGCGGCGCTCGTACGCCAAAACTATTGATTTTACGAAAAAAGGTAATTACATAAATTGTAGGAAATTTTCTCTAGTTTCCTTTTTTGTAATTGTTTTTTACGTGAAATGAGTCGGAAAGGAGATATTGCCAAAAAACTGCTTTTGGGCGCCATTTTTCGAACGTGGCGGCACGAGCGGCAAAGATACGAGGGGGCAAAGTTGAAATTCGGAAAGAGCACATCGAAATCTATAAAATTGCCCATTTTCAAAACTCCCGGAAAACTTTCCAGGTAAAACTACCAAATGACTGGACTAATTAACAGATAAGCGATAAAGAGTCAAAATAAAGAAGGCGTTTTTAGCTGCCAACAATGAGTTTTAATAAACCACAATGTTATTTCTATGCCGAAATATTACCAGTTTTGGCGAGTTATCGCCAAGTTTGTCGTCAAAAAATAAGTCTCCAAGACTAAACTCAATTTGGCAATATCTGCTATACTTCGTGAAAATTTGGCCAAAGCCTTTTAATTTAGAATGCGATTAATTTTTATTTATGGTGAAGTAATTCGAAGTCGGTTTTCATTTATTTTTTAAAAATCGCTCTTACTCTAATCAGAATTTAGAACAACACATTTATTATCACTACACACTGTTGCCACATTTGCCACACAACATTTACAAACGGATGCAATTTCTAATAAATATTTTTCCAAATAAATCAAACCTTACGGAGCTAAGGCAATCGTCTGCGTTAATAAACCACAATGTTATTTCTATGGCGAAAATTTGCACCTTTGCCGTTCCGCCACGCCTAAACCGTTCGACTTTTTCTGATTTTCTCTTTTGATGGCACATCTACGGGCCGAGACCTTTCTTCAGACACGCCAACCGAGTTTTTACACCCAGCCGTTCTCTCAATTCGGTTGTCGAAAGAAAAACCTGTTTCAAAATAATATATAGATTATATACCAAAATCGAATTTCATGCTCTTCGGGAAACGCGCGGAAACGTTTGGAATTTGAAAGATTTCGTTTTGTGTGCGCAGCCTTTATTTATATCCATGCAGAAGATTTATTTGTGAAAAAAAAATTTAAACTATGTATTTTGACAAAACTATTTTAAACGAATTGAAATCACACTTTCCTTTCCAAGCCTGATGACAGTGATCAATATGACGTCGTAGCGATTGCAACAGATCATTTTGTCATGCAAATGATTCACTTTTTTTTTTACTCTCGGAAATAAAATGGAGTTCAAAAAAGCAAAAAAATCGCTTAAAAATTAGGGAACCGGAGGATTTTCAGATTTTTTAAGTAGCACATATTGTTCTTCATAATTTTACACACAATTATGGAAATTTTTAGGTGTTTTTTATATTTTTATGCATAATAATGTAAATTTTCAAGCGGATCGTATAAACGATATGGATGTTATTACTTTTTTTCTGCTTTTTAATCTTTTTGAACTTTTTAATTTTCTTGGAGTAATGGCGGTAAAACATTTATGTTGAAATGGTTCCCGGGAATGGTTACAGAGTGAGTCAGGGATCAGCGTAACTATATAGTAAGTAGGATGTAGCCATAAAACACTTGTCTATTTGCGTGTGGTGACGAAACATTTTATGTGAGGGTGGTAGCCCAGCGTTTAAGGTGCGTTTGACTCGTAACCGGAAGGTTTCGATACCGACATACCACTAAAGACCACCGTGTACGTGCACGTTATGTCTGTAATCCCGAAAATCCTCTCGACGGTCGCAAGCAGTTTCCGAGGGGGTGCCAATATCCAGAAGTCGCACACCTTCTGATGAGGATTCAAATTGTAGAGGAAAACTCCGGGAAGAACGTACGTAGATCCACATTCAGTGACGTGAGTTGTCCTCGCCTGGCAAACAAACATTTCATGCTAACGATTCGTAAAGTGGCTTAAAAAGATTATCACCTCTGCTAAAAATGCCAGCTCAAAAAAGAATACGAAGAGTTGCGAGGCAGTGGCGGCCCGTGGTCAAAAATGTTAGTGCAGCCGGAAACATATGACCCCCCCCCCCTTCTTCCTGAGAGGAATGGAGAATCTTTGTTACTGAATTCGAGAGCTGGCGGATTAAGCCCTCACCCAGGATTTAAAAAAAAAAAGAAATTACATAAAAAATGGAAGAGATCCTATTTTACTTTTATAAAATGGACATACATTTCAACCAGCCGCTCTTATCCTCAAAATTGCATTATTCCGTGTCTGATTCAAAGTTTCCTTAGAATTTTTTTTTGTAATGATAACTTGAGAAGAAAAGAAAAAAAAAAGAAAACTTACTTATTTTTTATAAGTCAAACCAATCCTCCTTTCTTTTAAACTTCCGAATAAGTCAGTGATGACCTCATAAAAAGGCATTGTTTTAATTCAGATATCATTAATTTTAAAAACTCTTTAAAATTCCCCATGTTTAAGGAATTTTCTCGCTCGCCATGTCCTCTAAATGCCAGTTCTTGCTTACTTAAAAACAATACTGCTTTGATGGGTAATTGCATGAAGCGTCTATTGAGGCTTACCTTCTTGATAAATTCAGCAATATAAAGTCGAGAGTTTTTCTTTAATGCGTCAGCAATTTAGCTCCCACTTTTTATCAACTCCTAAAATTTTAAAGAATTTTTTAAATGCTCGATTGAGCCTTCATGTGTTTTACATGCTCGTGTGATGGTGGTTAATCCATCCTATCCAGTACCATTCCAAACGCTCTTTTTTTTTTATCTCAAAGATTGAACACGGCCAATAAAACATTTTTTTGTAAATAAAAACTGTCCCATAGCCACGAGAATAGTGCATATCATGATGAATGGAAGCTACGACCATGCTGAGACGAAACTGCCCTTTTCTTATGAATGGACAATTTTGGTGTCGGTCTATTTTCTTTTAGGGGTTGTCGTTTATCATCTTCTTTCCATGTGTTAAACGGAGTTTCAAGCAAGACGCAAACTGGAAAATAACGGGGCACCATGTTTCAAAACGGTTAAATCGTCCATGCGTAGATTCCAATAACGCATGGACACAGTAACAAGTAAAGCTAAAAACTTTCAACCTTACCAGACAATAAAAACCCTATTGTTTCCGTTAGAATGGGCTAGAACAGTGGTTCTCAACCTTTTAACATCATGCCTCCCCCTCCCCAACAAAGGCTAACTTACAGTGGCGCTCCCCCCACACACACACATTTTTCAGCGTACATTGAGTTTTTTAATCTTTAATACTTTAATAATGAACATTTTAAGCGAAAATGAATCTATTTTTGAGTAAAAATGAGAATAAATAAGATAATTTTTTAAAAACATGCATCACTACTTGCTCTTTAGTTTTTCTCGCCCCCCCCCAGCAAACGTTCTGCGAGGGGCGCGCCCCTCTCAGGTTGAGAAACGCTGGGCTAGAACATATATTCTTTGTGTCTTATTCTCTCCCTCACTTCTCGTCCGAGCCAATCAGTTAGTCGAATTCACAAGTGCAGCCGTAGTTAGAAAACCTTTCTTCAGCTGAATCTTAGCTACATACCTCCTATGCTATCCTATGCCGGAGAGACTGCTTACATAGTCGTTACCATGGCAACGATGCTGCCAATTTCTTTATCAGCTATGAGGGCTGTACCGCCTCACCATGGCACAGTGGTTATATCACTGAAAATGGTAGACGGCCGAAGTGTGAAGGTCCCAGGTTCGGGTCCCATCGCGCGGTTGTCGATCTAACGGTCTGGAGTTTTGGTAGGTTTTCTCCAGATGTAACGTGAATACGCGTTAGAACCCCTTAGAAAGTCCTCCTACCAAGGCATCCCTCATCTTAGGCAGATACCCCTCGTGCAGGTTTGCCTTAATCACACACAATCACAATCTGAGGGATGTACCAACGTCTTTCGCAGTTGAATTGTGGGAAGATTAAAGGACTTTTTTTTCTGAATGAGCGATCCGGCAGTTACTACAATACGTTTTTTTTTTTTTTTTTTTTTTTTTTTAGATTTTTTTTTTAATTTACCATAGGAATTCCATAATTCTAATCTGAATTTAAGAAAATTTATAGAATAAATTATTTTAAAATATGTGCTGATAATTTCAAGTGCAGCCCGGCAGTACTTACTGTATCCCACGAGCCGCCACTGTTGCGAGGGATCCCTCATTGTAAAATAAACACGCCTTGCTCACTCTCACTCGAACATGACCAAATATATTAATTCTAGAATCTGCAAACCGTAAAATAATTTGAAAAAACTTTATGGCAAAAAGCTCGATAGGCGTTTCTGTATAAAACTCGAACCAGCACGATTTTATCTTTAGTCACAACAGGCAAAGCAGATGAAAAATCACTGTTCTAGGATAAATATTTCCTTTATACTTCGTACCATATATTATGTATAGTACTTCACATGTATCAAAATTAATAGCTTGTGTCGGCCGCCCAGGTGGTCAGTGCCGGATTAACAATATAGCAGATGTAGCAAATGCTACGGGCCCCGCGCTTTTGGGGGCCCCCGCGCCTTTACCTTGAAAGTTTTAGTCTTTCCCCTCAAGATCTAGCTTTTTTGACACTTTCCAACAAGGTAGAAAAGTGTTTAAGATTTCGGTTTGTCTGTCTGTCCGTCCTTGATATAACTCGCGTCAATAGCCATTGATTTCTACGAAATTTATATATGTTACTAGCTGCGTGCCCGTTCTCCGCACGGTACGGAACGAAACTTTTTCTTACATGTATAGTTCGAATTGGTTCCAGAGATGTGGAATCTAAAAATAAGCAAAATGATTTGACTCTTCTCGTAAAGTTACTCATTACTTATTCGTTAAGTTAGTATAAGTACTGACCTGTGACCCTTGTTAATATTATGACGCAAAAAACTATGTCGGTGTCATTCACGATCAGAAAAGAAAAGCGTGACGATTTTCAGTGAAAATTCCTAATTTTCAAAATGTCTCATTTCTGCATCATACTCTTTTTCAGATTTAAGTTATGCCATTAATACCTTAGGTACTACATGAAGTGGAGAACCGTTTTATTTTATAATTAAATAGTTGTGTACCAGCTCTTCGCAAGGCAAGAGAAGAACATTTTCCTAAAATGTGATCATAACTACTTGTGACAAAACAGAATCTCCAAGAAAAAAGAAAGTTCTGTTACAGTCTTTTCTGTTGAAACTACCGCGTGATATATTAACGCGACGTAGAATTACTTAATGTTTTGTTAGCTGTGATGTAATACGGCTGTTAAAAAATGAATAGACGACATTGTTTCACAAAATATTTATTAATGCGGTATATTGTGGTTTGATCAATATTGCCTTATCATATCTACTTACTATTAATGATACTATATTTTACTGATACCAATACAATATACGGTCGTTTTGCAGCCGTTAATGCTTAATTTAAAGAAACGGTTTAGATATTTGCCACGAATGTAGGCTTTTACTCTTTGGTGATTCTTTGCAATTTACGCATTAGCATAAACTCTAATCATTTCAGTTTATGGTTGCCACTAAATCAGCTCTCCATACATTTTTACGCATAGTTCTTCTCAGATTGGTGTATTTAGCACCAGGGCCCTATTATCGCATGGACAAATCAGGACTTTACCCAGGGGCCTCCGGCTCGAAATTGCCCCCAATTTCAAATGTTGTTCTGTTTTTATAAAAAAAATTATGAAAAATAAAACAAATTTTATAGACGGGGGGGGCCCAAATTCAACAATTCCCGGAGCCCCCTGATGGTCATAATCAGGCCCTGTTTAACACCGCAATATATTTCCTGCTATTCGAAAACGTGACCCGTATAAAATCTCAATTGAAAATAATGCTGGATAATTCACTTGTGAAAAAACAGCATTCAATTATATTTCTGGCAATTTAAAGTAAAATATAGAATTATTTCACATGCGCGGCGAATGTTTTGCTTGTGAGTCCGTTATTCTGATTGAGTTTCGAAAGGGGTTTTAAACTCGTGACGTCAAAGTGGCGCACATTTCACATGTGAAAACTCGGTTATTTTTAAATAATTTTATTTTTTTTTTTTCAACTGGCAATTTTAATCATTGTTACTGTCTCCAAGACAACCAAACCGCAAGATATACGGAAATTTTTAAGCTGCTCTGCGATTGAAATGAAAATCCTTCTTTACTTAAAAATTCGTAAAAAATCTCCTAAGTTATATTTTACTCTGGTTTCTCTTTTAAAAGAGGGCGAAATGTATGCTCCGTCATTTGACAAAATATAAAAAAGTTATGACGGATAGAATTTAAGATACAGCAGTTTAAAAAATATTTTACGAAAGTCAGCGTCAAATTTAATTTTATTTGAAAAATTCCCAAAAATCTGCAAATTATGCTACACAATCCGAACAAACAATTTTTAAAAGAAAATTTTCTCTTCTATCCGATGATGTAAATTTCGTTTTCTTGCGAGCGTAATTACCGGCGTTATTACGTATTAAGCGAGAAAAATCGCTAAAAATCGGACAAAACATTAAATAAAACATTTTCTAATTCGAATTTCGAAAAAATCGCTCCGAGGCGTGTTAGGATCTGTCCTAGTGAAGCCGTATGCAAAATTCGGTAGGTCTGCGACCCACCGTCTCGGCGCAATGCGATCGACAGACGCTCGCAAGAAGATCGGTGGTCACAAACTTGCCTACCTACATAGCTACATGCAATGTTTACTCTCGCATTTTATTATATACTAGCTGCGTACCCGTTCTCCGCACATTAGGGAACAAAACTTTTTCTTAGATGTATAGTTCGAATTGATTCCAGTGATTTGGGATCTAAAAATAAGCAAAATGATTTGACTCTTGGCGTAAAGTTACTCATTAGTTATTTGTAAAGTTAGTATAAGTACTGACCTGAGACCATTGTTAATATTATGAAACAAAAAACTATGTCGGTGTCATTGGCGATCAGAAAAAGAAAAGCGTGACGGTTCCTAAAAATTTCTAACTTTCAAAATGTCTCATTTCTACATCATACTCTTTTTTAGATTTAAGTTATACCATTAGTACCTTAGATACTACATGATGTGAAGAACCGTTTTTTTATAATTAAATAGTTGTGTGTACCCGCTCTTCGCAAGGCAAGAAGAGAACATTTTCCTAAAATGTTATCATAACTACTTGTGACAAAATAGAATCTCCAAGGAAAAAAAAAAGTTCAGGTACAGAATTTTCTGTTGAAATTACCGCGGGATATATTAACGCGACGTAGAATTATTTAATGTTTAGTTAGCTGTGATGTAAGATGGCTGTTGAAAAACGAAAAGAAACGAATAGTTTCACAAAATATTTATTAACGCGATATATTGTGCTTTGATCAATATTGCCCTAGCATATCTAATAACTATTACTTATAGTATCCTTTACTGATACCAATATATTTTCGTTTTTCCATCTTTAATGTTTAATTTAAAGAAACGGTTTAGATATTTGCCACTAATGTAGTTTTTTATTCTTTGGTGATTCTTTGCAATTTACGCATTAGTATAAACGATAATCATTTCACTTTCTGGCTGCCATTAAAAAACCTCTCCATACATTCTTATGCATAACTGTTGTCAGATTGGCGTATTTAGCACGTAAAATATTTCCTGCTATTCGAAAACGTGTCCCGTTTAAAAATTATATCGAAAATAATGCTGGATAATTCATCGTTGAAAAAACAGCATTCAATTCTTTTTCTGGCAACGTATTATAAAATAGGGAATAATTTCGTGCGTGGCGTATGTTTTATTTGTGAGCCCGTAATTTTGATTGAGTTTCGAAAGGGGTTTTAATCTTGTGAAATCTAAGTCATTTTGATCTCACATGTGGAAACTCAGTTATTTTAAAGTCATTTTATTTATGTTTTTCAAATGGCAATTTTATTCATTGTTACTGTTTCCCAGACAACCATAGCGGAAGATATCATACCGAAATCTTGAAACAGCTTTTATTAAATTCAAAATCCTTCTTTACATAAAAATTCGTAAAAAATCTCCTAATTTATATTTTTCCTCCGTTCTTCTTTTAAAAGTGGGCGAAATATATGCTCCGTCTTTCGCCGAAATATAAAAAATTTATGACAGATAGAATGAAAGATGCTACAGTTTTAAAATTACTTTTACGCAAACGTCGTCAAAAGAGAAATTCTTTTTAAAAATTCCCAAAAATCGGCAAAATATGTTACATAGTCAAAACAAACTGTTTTCGAAAGAAAATTTTCTCCTCTATCCGATGATGTAAATTTCGTTTTCTTGCGAGTGTAATTACCGGCGTTATTACGTATTATGCAAGAAAAATCGCTAAAAATCGGACAAAACATAAAATTAAACATTTTCTAATTCGAATTTCAAAAAAATCGCTCCTAGGCGTGTTAGTATCTGTCCTAGTGAAGCCGTATGCAAAATTCGGTAGGTCTGCGACCAACCGTCTCGGCGCAATGCGATCGAGAGACGCGCTCAAGAAGATCGGAGGTCACAAACCTGCCTACATAGCTACATATAATGTTTACTCTCGGATTTTATTATATATAAGACTAGCAGCGTACCCGTTCTCCGCACGGTAGGGAACGAAACTTTTTCTTAGATGTATAGTTCGAATTGATTCCAGTGATTTGGGATCTATAAATAAGCAAAATGATTTGACTCTTGGCGTAAAGTTACTCATTAGTTATTTGTAAAGTTAGTATAAGTACTGACCTGAGACCATTGTTAATATTATGACGCAAAAAACTATGTCGGTGTCATTCGCAATTAGAAAAGAAAAGCTTGACGGTTCGCAGTGAAAATTCCTAATATTCAAAATGTCTCATTTCTGCATCATACTCTTTTTTAGATTTAAGTTATGCCATTAATACCTTAGATACTACATGATGTGGAGAACCGTTTTATTTTATAATTAAATAGTTGTGTACCGCTCTTCGCAAGGCAAGAAGAGAACATTTTCCTAAAAAATGTGATCATAACTCTTGTGAGAAAACAGAATCTCCAAGAAAAAAGAAAGTTCTGTTACAGTTTTTTTTTAAACTACCGCGGGATATATTAACGCGACGTAGACTTACTTACTATTTTGTTAGCTGTGATGTAAGACGGCTGTTGAAGAATGAATAGAAGGCTTAGTTTCACGAAATATTTATTAATGCGGTATATTGTGCTTTAATCAATATTGCCTTAGCATATCTACTTACTAATACTAACTTTTACTGATACCAATACAATATATTTTCGTTTTGCAACCGTTAATACTTAATTTAAAGAAACGGTTTAGATATTTGCCACGAATGTAGTCTTTTACTCGTTGGTGATTCTTTGCAATTTACGCATTAGCATAAACGATAATCATTTCACTTTATGGTTGCCACTAAAACAGCTCTCCATGCATTTGCATGCTTAATTTTTGTCAGATTGGCGTATTTAGCACCACGGCCCTAGTATCTCACGGGCAAATCGGGACTCTGCCCAGTGCCTCCGGCTCGAAATGGCCCCAAATTTCAAATGTTGTTCTGAAATATTCTTTTTCATAAACATATTTTATGAAAAATAAAAGAAATTTCATAGATGGAGGCCAAATTCATTAATGCCCGGGGTCCCTTTTTGCCATAATCAGGCACTGTTTAGCACCGCAAAATATTTCTTGCGATTCGAAAACGTGTCCCGTTTAAAATCTCAATTGAAAATAATGCTGGATAATTCACTCGTGAAAAAATAGCATTCAATTCTTTTTCTGGCAACGTAAAATAAAATGTGGAATTATTTCGTACGTGCCGTATGTTTTGCTTGTGACTCCGTTACTATGATTGAGTTTCGAAAGGGGTTTTAAATTCGTGACATCAAAATGACGCATGCGAAAACCCAGTTGTTTTAAAGTAATTTATTTTTCAACTGGCAATTTTAATCATTGTTGCTGTCACCAAGACAACCAAACCTCAAGATATCATACGCAAATTTTTATAAACAGCTACTTTTGAATTCAAAATCCTTCTTTACATAAAAATTCGCAAAAAATCTCCGAATTTATATTTTCCTCTGGTTTTTCTTTTAAAAGAGGGCGAAATATATGCTCCGTCATTTGACAAAACATAAAGAAGTTATGACGGATAGAATTCAAGATGCAGAAGTTTTAAAAGTATTTTACGAAAGTCAGCGTCAAATTGAATTTTATTTGAAAAGTTCCCAAAAATCTGAAAATTATGTTACACAATCCGAACAAACAATTTTTAAAGGAAAATTTTCTCCTCTATCCGATGATGTAAATTTCGTTTTCTTGCGATTGTAATTATCGGCGTTATTACGTATTAAGCGAGAAAAATCGCTAAAAATCGGACAAAACATAAAATAAAACATTTTCTAATTCGAATTTCGAAAGAATCGCTCCGAGGCGTGTAAGGATCTGTCCTAGTGAAGCCGTATGCAAAATTTGGTAGATCTGCGACCAACCGTCTCGGCGCAATGCGATCCAGAGACGCGCGCAAAAAGATCGGTGGTCACAAACTTGCCTACAAACCTACATAGCTACATACAATGTTTACTCTCGGATTTTATTATATAAGACTAGCTGCGTGCCCGTTCTGCGCACGGTACGGAACGAAACTTTTTCTTACATGTATAGTTCGAATTGATTCCAGAGATTTGAAATCTAAAAATAAGCAAAATGATTTGACTCTTCTCGTAAAGTTACTCATTACTTATTCGTTAAGTTAGTATAAGTACTGACCTGTGACCCTTGTTAATATTATGACGCAAAAAACAATATCGGTGTCAATCACGATCAGAATAGAAAAGCGTCACGATTTTCAGTGAAAATTCCTAATTTTCAAAATGTCTCATTTCTGCATCATACTCTTTTTCAGATTTAAGTTATGCCATTAATACCTTAGATACTTCATGAAGTGGAGAACCGTTTTATTTTATAATTAAATAGTTGTGTACCAGCTCTTTGCAGGGCAAGAGAAGAACATTTTCCTAAAATGTGATCATAACTACTTGTGACAAAACAGAATCTCCAAGAAAAAAGAAAGTTCTGTTACAGTCTTTTCTGTTGAAACTACCGCGTGATATATTAACGCGACGTAGAATTACTTAATGTTTTGTTAGCTGTGATGTAATACGGCTGTTAAAAAATGAATAGACGACATTTATTAGTTTCACAAAATATTTATTAATGCGGTATATTGTGGTTTGATCAATATTGCCTTATCATATCTACTTACTATTAATGATACTATATTTTACTGATACCAATACAATATACCGTCGTTTTGCAGCCGTTAATGCTTAATTTAAAGAAACGGTTTAGATATTTGCCACGAATGTAGGCTTTTACTCTTTGGTGATTCTTTGCAATTTACGCATTAGCATAAACTCCAATCATTTCAGTTTATGGTTGCCACTAAATCAGCTCTCCATAAATTTTTACGCATAGTTCTTCTCAGATTGGTGTATTTAGCACCAGGGCCCTATTATCGCATGGACAAATCAGGACTTTACCCAGGGGCCTCCGGCTCGAAATTGCCCCCAATTTCAAATGTTGTTCTGTTTTTATAAAAAAAATTATGAAAAATAAAACAAATTTTATAGACGGGGGGGCCCAAATTCAACAATTCCCGGGGCCCCCTGATGGTCAGGCCCTGTTTAACACCGCCATATATTTCCTGCTATTCGAAAACGTGACCCGTTTAAAATCTCAATTGAAAATAATGCTGGATAATTCACTTGTGAAAAAACAGCATTCAATTATTTTTCTGGCAACGTAAAGTAAAATATAGAATTATTTCACATGCGCGGCGTATGTTTTGCTTGTGAGTCCGTTATTCTGATTGAGTTTCGAAAGGGGTTTTAAACTCGTGACGTCAAAGTGGCGCACATTTCACAAGTGAAAACTCGGTTATTTTTAAATGATTTTTTTTTTCAACTCTCAATTTTAATCATTGTTACTGTCTCCAAGACAACCAAACCGCAAGATATCATACGGAAATTTTTAAGCTGCGCTGCGATTGAAATGAAAATCCTTCTTTACTTAAAAATTCGTAAAAAATCTCCTAAGCTATATTTTCCTCTGGTTTCTCTTTTAAAAGAGGGCGAAATGTATGCTCCGTCATTTGACAAAATATAAAAAAGTTATGACGGATAGAATTCAAGATGCAGCAATTTTAAAAATATTTTACGAAAGTCAGCATCAAATTGAATTTTATTTGAAAAATTCCCAAAAATCTGCAAATTATGTTACACAATCCGAACAAACAATTTTTAAAAGAAAATTTTCTCCTCTATTCGATGATGTAAATTTCGTTTTCTTGCGAGTGTAATTACCGGCGTTATTACGTATTAAGCGAGAAAAATCGCTAAAAATCGGACAAAACATAAAATAAAACATTTTCTAATTCGAATTTCGAAAAAATCGCTCCGAGGCGTGTTAGGATCTGTCCTAGTGAAGCCGTATGCAAAATTCGGTAGGTCTGCGACCCACCGTCTCGGCGCAATGCGATCGAGAGACGCTCGCAAGAAGATCGGTGGTCACAAACTTGCCTACCTACATAGCTACATACAATGTTTACTCCTATATAAGACTAGCTGGCGACCATTGCATCAAACTCATGTTATGTATTCCATATATAGCTATTATAAATGTCTGTACACTTGCTGTATTCTGAAAGAACAGTATTTTTTGTAATTCTTAATAAATATATCATTTTGTTTTCTTTGAAATTAATTAACGTCCCCAAAAACTGCTTCATGCGAAGACTGTCCATAAAGCGTAATATCTTGAAATTCTTTTGCGTGCTCTTGTACAAGACACACAAATGCTGAATACACTACTTTAAATATATCTCACGGATATAGTCCGTAGATAAAACATAATAATTTTGTTTTAATCGAAGCATATTTTCGGTAGTTAAGAGCGTAAACTGATAGATAGACAAACCGAAATTATATTTTTTAATGAAAAAGTAAAAACTTTTCCGAAGCGTCGATTGTTTTATCGATTATCATTTTTTTATATGTTTGGGTCTGTAAACAAACATCCACCTAAGTTCATTCGCTTAGTAATAAACAGAATTTATTCCTATTGTGTTTGAAATCCTTAGTGTACTTCAGAATTAGAACACGAAATGATCTTCATTTGGGAACGTAAAATTTCGTGACTTTCTGGAGACCATTGCATCAAACTCATATTATGTATCCTATATCACCTACAACATTTCTACAAGTATTGATCTATCGAATAAAAAACACGAGAATTTTCGTTGTCGTAAGAAAATAAGAACTAACTTTAGAAAGTATGTCTAAATTTTAGTGCGCTTTGTATTAAGACTAACTTGTACATGAAATTACGACAAGTATTATATTTAAATTCTTTCTCACTTAAAATCACTTGTATGA
>JAWZYV010012309.1:0-190456 GCA_038373885.1 Cheiracanthium punctorium | reverse complement strand
TTTTGCTTATGTATGGCATAAAGATTTTAAAAGAAATTATCCCTTGTTCAAGAAGTTGACATCAGAAATTTATCTGTTATTTCTGTTATCAGTAAAATCGAAGAAAGTCGCAAAAATATCCAGGCACAAATGGGTTAATAAATACTTGTATAAAATAAAGTTAAATTTGGGTACAACATCACTGAAAGGATTGGATAATTATTTAACCCTTTAACGCGCAGTGTCCCCGCTCTGGGAACACCCAGCTCTGACGTTTTGACTGTTGCCAGTCACGAAGCATAGATTGGATTTCTATAAAAATAGTTGCGGGTGACATAGCTGCACGAGAATCCTTTACTTTTTAGCACGTCCTTTCCCGTAAAAAAAAATGGTCCCGATTCTTTTTAACAGTATTGACATTTTCCGAAAAATGGAAGAATGCGAGACCAGCTCGATAGATTGCCCAATGCTGGAAAAAAGGGCAGCCGTTACCATGGCACAGCCAGCTGCGTCAAAAGAGGGTCTCTAGATCTGAGGCACGCGATGAACGATTCGATCGTCCGCCATCTTGCTGATAGTTAAGTCAAGCGATGGCAATGGCTGCCCTTTTTTCAGCATTGGGAAAGGGTTGCGCCGCAAAGGGTTAAGACTCTATAACGACATCGATAGTGGGCTTATGTTCCATAGGCAAGTAGTAATGAATATTTTGACGTTATAAGAGAGTTGATTTCACGTAAAACATATAGTTTTTAATAATAAATGATTTATGTCATGAACAATTAAAATTTCACAGAATTCTTCCAAACTAAGTTTTTTCTCAAAAAATTAATAAGTTACAAAACTGATGTAGGAAACGTAGCTTACATTCGGGGCTATTGCTTGGTCGGCAGCGAACGTGTTTAAAATTCACTCTATTAAGGATTAAGTGAAGGGCCAGGCTGAAATTTCACCTTTTATTCTTGACGATCGAACCGGGCGTACATTGCTGTTTATTAATTTGTAAGTCCTTATAAATAATCGTTTTTCTAAGGCTAAAAGAACGTAACCACCAACATGTTTAATTGCGTATATTTGTCCCCGAAAAGCGTTAAAAATATATTTTTTAGTGCCATAAACAATTGCCGTATTTTCTCAAAAAATTAATAAGTTACTCACAAAACACTACGACAAACTCGTTACACGAGTTTTCGTAAGAAAACTGGAATGCGTGTGTTTAGTCCTGTCAGTGGTTATCAGTTTCTTTGGACTTTATGAACACCTTCAGTTTATTTAGTTTCGTCGCCTAGGAGACGTGTTTGTTTAGAATTCCCGAATGCTTTAATTTTGCTGTCGAGAGTTTTTAGTACATAGTCAATATAAAATCAATAGGATTTTTAAAAGAAAGAGTGGCCATCATTGAAGTGCACAGATCAAAATTTAGAAATTTCAACTTCATTTTTTCAAAAGTATTTAGCAAAAGAAGTTCAAATTTCGCTAATAACGGTTTGAATCAACTTCAATCTCAACAATAAAATCTGCATTTTTGAATTTACTAAAATTAAAAATACAAGTAAGTGATTACCTTTGAAAAATTATGTACCTTTGTAGCAGTTTCTAGCGCATGCATGAATTTCCTCCTCGAAAAAGTAATATTTGCAGCTTCAGCAAACGTAAAATACTTTTCATAACAGCATACATTTCCATAACAACAGACGCCATTTGTAAGCAGCAACAACGTGCAGCAAGTAATATTCTAAACAAACTCAATCAACCTAAATCGCTCTCGGTTTACTTCGTTTGAAACTAATTGCACTCAGTTTTGTATACGAACGTTCGAGTTTTTAAACTGAGTGCACCCAGTTTCCTTTACGAACATCTCAGATGGAAACTCGTTTGGCGTTTACGAATGCAGCCAATAAAAGTAGTAATTCGTGTAATCAAACTCTAAATGTATTCGTTTCGCCAAGCGGTGTTTTTTTTTTTTCTGCGGGAAAAAAAAAATTAAAAATTTATGGCTAGTTAGGTTCATAAAGTGACCCAGATCTAGTCATTTTGTGGCTAACTTGGCAACGCTGCAGTGACTGACTGATAGAATGTTCTTTCTTGTAGGAAGGCCCTGGGCACTTACTTGGCCAGAGTTAAACAGAGGGTGGCTGCATCACATGATCACTCGATTTTGTAGATAATTGTTCAAAAAAAATTCTACAGTTATGAAAGTTGGCTTTTGCGAACTTAGTACGAAATTGTCCAGTTTCTTATGTATGTTGAAGAATAATTCCGGCAATTTTCTAGCTTGAAAAGAATATTTTCCGCATATTTTCAAGCATATAAATGTTAAATCGGCTATTATCGAAAATCGATCGATGAAATAGCTCAATTTATTTAACAGTAGATTCTGAGATTCTGCGAACATCGTTTCAAGATATGTAAATCTTTGTTCGCATATAACGACTAAAATGCATGAAACGAAATTTGGTGACACTCAAACAATAGGTGTCCATTTATTTATTTTTTTAATTTTGATTGGATTTTGAGATTTTGCAAAAATTTATTCAAAACGTGAAAATATTTCTCCTTTAAGTGTAAAAACACTGAATCGAATGAAATAAAATTTAGCATCGTCTCAGATGGTCATTTAAACGAAAATTCATAGGCTTTATGGAAATTGGCTAACTAACCCGTCAACGACGGGCACTTCAGCTAGCACACATATAAAGCAATCTATAATCGGCTAAAGTTCTTCCAGCGGCAAATGATTATCAAAATTAATACGCAATTTTTGCTGTTTTTGCCTAATTATGTTATTATTAAAGCCTAATTAGGTTAATATTAAAAAGTTCACTCTTATTATCAATCAAAAAGCCACGTTTAACTTTTCTTTAGTAATTTTAAAACCAATATTAGCATACCAAATACATTTACACATTACATTTTCGTAAATCAGAAAAAGAAAACACAAAAAAGTACACGCCAAACAAGCCAGACCATGTATGCTTTAGATAGTGAAAAAACATAACTGGCGTTTTTTTTTTAAGTAATTTTTTTTAATAGATAATATTCACATAGAATAAAATGCGTGCACTTTTTCAATAAAAGTATTTAAAGAACTGGGAAGAGATTTTAATTGACGCCATTAGGTGGCGGGGTCAGTCACCTCTGTCCGCTATTGACGAGCGCATACTGACAAAATTTATTCTATCAAACGTGGAGCTTACTCTACCTTAAAAAACTCTGACATAACTATGTTTTTTCCCCATAAAAAGAACATCGAATTTTTTAACAATTTGAGGTGAAACCCTTTCCCAATGCTGAAAAAAGGGCAGCCGTTGCCATCGCTCGACTTAACTACCAGCAAGATGGCGGACGATCGAAACGTTCATCGCGTGCCACAGATATTGAGACCCTTTTTTGATGACAACGGGCTGTGCCGGCACAGCCAGCTGTCGTCAAAAAAGGGTCTCTAGATCTGTGGCACGCGATGAACGTTTTGATCGTCGGCTATGTTTCGTTCGTTTCGATCGCCGACTGTGCTGTGCCGGCCATAGCCAGCTGCGTCAAAAAAGGGTCTCTAGATCTGTGGCACGCGATGAACGTTTCGATCGTCCGCCATCTTGCTGGTAGTTAAGTCAAGCGATGGCAACGGCTGCCCTTTTTTCAGCATTGGGAAAGGGTTGCGCCTCAAAGGGTTAAGAGTCTATAACGACATCGTTAGTGGGCTTATGTTCCATGGGCAAGTAGTAATGAATATTTTGACGTTATAAGAGAGTTGATTTCACGTAAAACATGTAGTTTTTAATAATAAATGATTTATGTCATGAACAATTAAAATTTCACAGAATTCTTCCATTAGCATTTATTTAAAATGAAATATACCCTCACTTCTTTCCACTTAATTAACCCTTTGAGGCGCAACCCTTTCCCAATGCTGAAAAAAGGGCAGCCGTTACCATCGCTCGACTTAACTACCAGCAAGATGCACAGCCAGCTGTCGTCAAAAAAGGGTCTCTAGATCTGTGGCACGCGATGAACGTTTCGATCGTCCGCCATCTTGCTGGTCGTTAAGTCGAGCGATGGCAACGGCTGCCCTTTTTTAAGCATTGGGCAATCTGTCCAGCTGTTCTCGCGTTCTTCCATTTTTCGGCAGATGTCAGTGCTGTTAAAAGGAATCGTGACCAATTTTTTTTACGGGAAATGACGTGCTAAAAAGGTAAAGGATTCTCGTGGAGCTATGTCGCTCGCAACTATTTTTATAAAAATCAAATCTATTCTTCGTGACTAGCAACAGTCAAAACGTCAGAGTTTGGTGTTTGGTGCGGTTTGGCTTTATTTAATTTAAATGTTTATTGTTGATAATGTTGAATAAATTATGTTACTGTTGGCGATTATTTTCATTATGAGGGCGGAATTTCACCCACCAACGTTTTATAAACAGTTCGGGAAAAGAAAAAAAACATTCTCATACGTTATTGGCTAAATATGTGTTAGCAGACTCCCATTTTTTCCAGGGTCTATTGAGAAAAGTAAAAGTATTCTTTGGCTTGGTTATTCATATTTATATTAATAATAAAATCTGAAGTTTTCAGAGACAACATAAGCTGCGGTATATCTTTCGCATCTCAGTCTCACGAAACAGTGTAAACGCTTTAACGAAAATCATTCATTTTGTTCCTCCAAGTTTTCTGATATAGCTCAATCATTTGAGGGATACAACACCTGTGAAATTTTCTCATTAATTGAAGGTCATCCAAACAATTGTAACTGACGAGATAAAATCATCTACAGCTGCTATTTTCAAAGTCATATTCCTTCACAATTGACTTTCACAGATTCTTTATTCGTTCTGTACAACTAGAATACAGAAACAAATTTTACCTTCCCCCATCAGATATAAAAACAGAATTTCTAAGTTTCTGTAAAAAAAAAAAATTACATGAACTTGGGAATCGCAAGTTTCAGAACGTGCCAACATTTTGAAAAAAAAGGGAGGGAGCGAGAGATTATTTAGGGCAAAAATAAATAAATAAACAATAACTGAAGCACATTTTTTTTAACCCTTTAACGCGCAGGGATCCCGCTCTGGGAACACCAAACTCTGGCGTTTTGACTGTTGCCAGTCACGAAGAATATATTTGATTTCTATAAAAATAGTTGCGGGTGACACAGCTCCACGAGAATCCTTTACTTTTTGGCACGTCACTTCCCGTAAAAAAATGGCCGCCATTATTTTTTAACAGCAGTGACATCTGCTGAAAAATGGAAGAATTCGAGAACAGCTGGATAGATTGCCCAATGCTGAAAGAAGGACAGCCAGCTGTCGTCCAAAAAGGGTCTCTAGATCTGTGGCACGCGATGAACGTTTCGATCGTCCGCCAACTTGCGGGTAGTTAAGTCGAGCGATGGCAACTGCTGCCCTTTTTCCAGTGTTGGGAAAAGTTTGCGTCTCAAAGGGTTAATCTGACAGCTGGACAATGTTTACTAACCAATTTACACTGAAGAGCAACTGAATTAGGCATACCTGTCTAGTTGCATGTAATATCATCAACTTTCGTTTTGATGACGGCTGCTATTTGCCTTGGTATGAACTAGACAAGACTCCGAAAGCAATCGGAAGCCACAACTCCTGAACAACCTCCTACAGTTCAGGAAGATTAGATAGAAGGAGGTTGGAGCCTCGAGCATTTCTGTCAATTGCATCCCAGATGTGCTTATGGGAATGAGGTCAGGTGACTCTGATGTCTAGGGCGGGAAAGCAAATGCAGTGCAGGGGCTCTATTCTGCCACGTCCGTATAAGCGAACGTTCGGATTTGTGACACCAAAATGACGTTTTTCGCATCCTACTAACGTATGTTGGTATTCTGTAAGGTACGGTGGAGCTTTAGGTGCAGATACTTTCTACCGAATGTTTAAATTAGCATGCGTTTCAAAATACGTCACAAATCCGAACGTTCGGTTACACGATCGTGGCAGAATAGACCCCAAGGACTGTTTATTTTGCTGCTAGAAGAAAGCTTTTTACATTTGCAGATCTTAAAATTCAGGCGCACATGCGCACCTGCGTTAATCAAAGTCCTCTTGTGTCGGAATTTTTGAGGCCATTTTTTACGAAGGAGATTCCCATCCTTAAGTATTGATCCGCTGTTGGAATATTTCTTAAAGAAAGGATAAAAATTAATACTTTTTCGTTATAAAACAGTTCATTGCTATATATTTCCTCATTAAATCATCTAATTATTAGCTGCATTCGCAAACGGCAAACTCTTTGCACGAGTTTTTGTAAGAAAACTGGAATGCGTGTGTTTAGTGCTGTCAGTGGTTATCAGTTTCCTTTGACTTTACGAACAACTTCAGTTTATTTAGTTTCGTCGCCTAGGAGACGTGTTTGTTTACAATTCCCGAATGCGTTAATTTTGCTGAGGAGAGCTTTTAGTACATACTCAATATAAAATCAACAGGATTTTTAAAAGAAAGAGTGGCCATAATTGAAGTGCGCAAATCAAAATTTAGAAATTTCAACTTCATTTTTTCAAAAGTATTTAGCAAGAGAAGTTCAAATTTCGCTAATAACGTATTAAATCAACTTCAATCTCAACACTAAAACATGCATTTTTGAATTTACTAAAATGAAAAATACAAGTAAGTGATTACCTTTGAAAAATTATGTACCTCCGTAGCATTTTCTAACATACGCATGAATTTCCTCCTCAAAGTTGCAGCTTTAAAAAACGTAAAATGCTTTTCACAACAACATACTTTTCCATAACAACGGACGCCATTTGAAAACAACAACAACGTGCAGCAAGTGTATCTTCTAAACAACTGACGAAACTTAAGCAGAGATCAGTTTATTTCGTTTGAAACTAATCGCACTCAGTTTTGTTTACGAACGCGCTAGTTTAAGAACTCTGCACTCAGTTTCCTTTACGAACGTCGTAGATGGAAACTCATTGCACGAGTGTAACTCGTTTGGCGTTTACGAATGCAACCATTGATGATTAAAACCTGTCATTTGTTGTAAAATTTATTTATTTCCTATTATTGAAACGTTTTTGTGCACGCGTAAATTCACCAGATAACTTTTGGATCTTTATTTAATATAATGTGTATTGCAGTTTATAAGTAGCTTGAAAGAAGCTTGCCATGCCATCCATGTCATGTGAAGTAGTCTTAATACCCTATGTGACGTCAAAATGTGTACTTTGGCCTTCTATTCTAGGAAGTGTTGTTTATGTTCATTCAGTACGAAACGAAAGACGTATGCGTAATGTTAAGCAAAATGTTTAATAAAAGCTTCGAATTCTTATAAATGCATTTACATTGTGCAGTATATTTCGATATTACTGTCGCAACTATATTTACATAAGATTGCAACAGCAAATCTGTTCAGGGTATTCGGGAGCATAGATTTCTTTTTTGATGCCGTAGACGAAATAACACCTTGCTTTCTCCTTCCATTCGTAGGTGATGTAGTAGACAGGTATGGTACTAATGCTGTGCCGCTGTAAAACAGGAAGAAAAAAAGTCATGTACACTACTGGCCAAAAGTGCTGCAAGTTTGAGAAATCTCACCATCGTTTCAAGAATAAGCCCAGAAAAAATTGGACAGGAAATTTGCCAGATTTAAATATTTTTGAGAATTTATGTAGCATAATTGGAAAGAATACATCTGAAAATTACCAAAAAACAAAATGAGACCTTCCGGAACCCATCATTTTAGTTGGCACCATGAAACACCGAAGGAAGTGTTGTAAAGCATTGTGTATTCCATATCTAAAAGAGTGGCTGTTGTGATCCAAGTCAAGGCTGCTCAGCAACATAATAAATGATCTTTAGTTCAATCGCATTTATTTATTATCCTCTTTTTGCAGAATAACTTGAAATGAATTCTTTATTTAATTTTATTACGGCAAGACAAAATGGATTATGATTTCTATAATAACCTATATATTTTTATGCTATTTTTTTCAATAAATTAAATAATTATTTTTGTTCTTTAACATAATGCTATCTTTTCTTTGAAGTAATTAATTTAATATGTTGACATTAAAAAATATCAATTATATTGATTTTTAATTTTGACGGGGAAAAGGGGCCTTAATCTTGAAAAGAGTTAGATTTCTGAAACTTGCAATACTTTTGGCCAGTAGTGTAAAAGGATGAGTCATTCTCATAAAATGTTACATATTATGTCGCTTCTATTCCATTAAATTCATTTTTTCCTTCATTAGTTACAGATATACAGAGTGTCTCAAAAATATAGCAACAAACTTTTAGGGGAGATAAGGCACATAAAAAGGATTCAGAATCAAGCAGCAATGTGATGTTAAAAAAAAGTGTTGTTTTCAAATTCCGGTTCATCACTCCACAAAATATGTTGAAATGTTAGGGTAATTTTCTACTACGCTTTGCTGAAATTTTAATTATTTTTTCGCAAAAAAGTATTGAGCTAAAATTGATCAGCATAAATCATAGGGGAGGAATAGTTGGATTTCTCCACTTTATAAAGGACCTGTGCTTCCCGAAATTCTAGTCTTTGGGGGTCCAGAACGATTTTGTCAGGGCCTGTATTCAATGTACTATATACATGCTAACTTCGTATACATGACGATTTTTAAAACTGATTTATTATGAGTAGAAAATTTCAGGGCCGTTCTAGCCCAGAGATTTAGGGGTCGGACTCGTAACCAGAAGGTTGCAGGTTCGATTTCGACGTATCACTAAAGGACACCGTGTACGTGCGCGTTAAATATGTGGTTCCGAAAGCCCTCTCAGCGGTCGCAAGCAGTTTGCAAGGGGTGCCAATATTCAGAAGTGTATTAGCTTCTGATGAGGACCCAAATTGTGCCGAGAAACTCCAGGAAGGACGTATGTACCTTTAAACGACATCTTCAGTGACGTGAACTGTTCCTCTCCTGGCGAGCAAATTTAAAAATTTTGAAAAGCCTGTTACAAAATTCGAAGAGGTTTCTTTGGTTTGGCTGCACCTAATGTAATAAATTTCCACAATCGAGCTTTAATTTTGATGCTCAGTAATTATTAGTACAGCTATCGCAGCCCAATATATTGTAAAATTCTGGAATGAGAATATTTTTTTTAAACAAATGGGATGGTGGAGAGAAATAGAAAAATTCTGAAATCACTCTTACACACACACACGCACATGGGGCGCCGAAATTGAAACATCAAATCATCAAATGGTTAAATTTAATTTTTGCCATTGTTCAGAAATCAATTGGTATCAGAGAGCAGATGTAACAATAAGATTCAGTGAGGATCCAAGCATCAATTGATTTTTATATAACTTTTTGATACACCAACTGGGAATTTCGTAAAAAGGGTTTTGATGGAGAGGATTCCGGGAACCTTACTAAGGCAAGGGCATATAGGGCAGTTTCCCGGAGCCCCATGAATGAGAAACTCCAAAATTAATAAACGTCACTGTTGCCTATTGTAGAAACGTGTTAAATGACGCATAAGTACACATAGTATATGAATACATATGCTTATATGAGTTTAAAAGGAGCCCCCATGAACGATGTCTGCGCCAGGCCTCACATACTGGAGAAATTTCTAAACAAAAAAAAAAAAAAAAAACAAATAAAGCTTCTTTTGATTTGAGGTACCACTGAAACCTGGGCCCGGATGCACTACATCTGCAGTCATCGTTCGACTTAACTACCAGCATTGACTGTTTTGACACAACTGGATATGCCAAAAAAATTCTTTGAATCTGTGGCACGCAATTGGTGATTCGTTCGACCTCCATTCTACTGGTAGTTAAATCTAGCGATGGCAACGGCTGCTTTTTTCCAGCGTTGGGAGTCATTTGGAAAGTCTATCAAGTTGTTTTTCTTTATCGATGAGGTATACTATCCAGCGTTACTCTCGCTAAATGAATGCAGGGCTTGGGTCAACTGTCAACCTTTCAGAACAAAAATGGTGGCTCAAGGGTTATTACTCTAACTCCAGTTCTTAGTAATGTCAGCGTACCTGCAGTATTATTTTATCTGTTTCCAGGAATTCCTTATGCTTTTCTATCCGTGACATCGACAAAGAATACACCTCTTCGTTGTCAGGGAAAGCGACTGGAGTTACCTGCAATGAATAATTAAAAGGAAAAATATTTTTACAATTCATTTTTTGCAGCCGACAGTTTTCTATTTTTTTTTCTTCTGGACTTTCAAAATTATTTTGTAGGATGTGACACTGAATAATGCAATTAAACTTTTCATCATATGAAAGGAGGGAAAAAATTCTGGGGGCAACAGCTATCAATCAAATCGAGGGGGGGAGTTGCATAGGAATCCTTACCTTTCGAGTACGCCCCTCGAAAAATGCTACCGCTGGCCCTTTGCGACACCCAAAAAAAACATCACTGGGTTCGTCCACCGCTGTTTGGGGCCCCTTGAAAATATACTAACACCAGCCCTTTTTGAAGACCGAAGAAAACATCACTGAGTCCGGCCATCGCTGTAGAGGGCTCATCGAATATATGCTACCGCTGTCCCTTTGTGAGACCGCAGGGTTCCCCCTGCGCATTGTGCCAACGCCCCCCTACATAGGAAAGCCGCGGCGCTTACTTGTGACGTCACACCGAGTAGGTAAAGCAAAGCGTTTCCATTGGGGCGCTTAGCTTTACCTACTCGGTGTGACGTCACAAGTAAGCGCCGCGGCTTTCCTCTCTAGGGGGCGTTGATTGTGCCCCGCCCCTCCATTTCGCAGATGCAACTCGCCCGTGGATTAAATTCATCTGCGGTGCAACTCGCCCTTTTCTCACTTCGCCCGGTGCAACTAACCCATTCCCCCTTCTACATTACTTGGGAAAAACAAGAGGTGAATGCTGTCGTCGCGTTATTTGGTAGTGACAGTGATTGTTTGCATCATCTTTTACGATTTATTAACTTCCTTTTTGTTCAGGACTGCAACTTGCACTATGAAAATGGTGAATCGATAATTTTGATTCACCATAACAAATGTAGAAAGCTTATTGAAAAAACATCCAATTATACATTCAAAATTTACAATTTTGAATTCTCTTAAAATGATAAACCTGACCGAGACTCTGAGTTATGTCATTCATTAAGCGCAGTTCCATATTTCTGATGTTTTTTCTTAATAAAGTAAGAAGATTTATCTTTTCTCATATAAAAACCTAATTCGCGTTTCTAAAATATAAAAGCATTTACCTTTACCTGAAAGGCGTGCTAACTCCCAAATGAGATTATTTGCACATATATATATATTACTTTTACACGCTACACTCAGCAAATCTATTAAAATACTTATTTTTTAATAACTGTATTGTCATTGCTTCTATAGAAAAGTACATTACACTGATCAACATTCACTAGAGTCTCCTGAAAATCTATCAACAGGACAATAATCAAGCTTTCAAGAGTTTAGAAAAGAAAAGAAAATTTAGATGACGAATCAGTTGCAAATAATATTTCATTTTAATTTATTTATTGAATATAAGTGCTGATGAATGTGTACTAATTTTCTTTTAGAACAAAATTGTGTACGCGACTCACTGGATTTCTTTCACCATAACTTTCATAACAGAAACTTAAATACCGGGGGGGGGGGGCGTATGAATGGAATTAGTGGAATGAATTCCAGGTAAGTCCGTTATATGTCATACACATAGTCCAGGGACGTAGCCAGGAAAATTTTTTCGGGGGGGGGATATGCGCCTGAAAAAATTTTTTCGGGGGGGGGGGGATATGAACTTATATGTGTATAAATAGACGGAATTTCATCACTAATCCAAAAATTTCGGGAGGATATATCCCAATATCCCCCCCTGGCTACGCCCCTGACACATACATCTGTAGTCGTTAATCGCAAATCGCTCTTCGAATTTCGCGACTTCACTTTATCGCCATTATATTGGCAAACTTAAAAACGGGAGGGAGTTCTATACGATGCGTATGATCAGGTTTTTTTTTTTTTTTTTTTTTTTTTTTTTTTTTTTTTTTTTTTTTAAATAGTATAAGTTTACCGATTTGATTATCTAAAGCGTATTCTATTTAAGCACATTAGTCCCTAATACATTTTCCTATCACATGAAACACACCGTTTCTTAGAAATTAGAATTTTTTTAAAAATAAAAGTTCATCAAAAAATAAGATTTTTAACAATTACGATGCACGAACTAAAGATACTGTACAACCCGAAAATTCTCCAACTGAAGTTGTGCCTTCGAAGGAGTAGTAAACTTTTTTTTTTGGCATCCCTTAATCCTTAACTGAACGTTGACCTTCCTACAAGGTGCCCCCATAATAAAATGGCCAACATTCCCAGCCATTGAAAGAAAAGAAGGGAGTTCCACCCAAAAGACATTGCTTGTGGATAACATCTTGCGTCAATGTACACTTAGTTTAGGTCAAATGAACTTTTTCTATAAATTAGTACCTCCCAAACAAATTTACATGACTTTAGGATAAAATTTTGCTTTCTTATCCTTTTTGTTAAAGTCAAACAATGTTTTCATAAATAGCCCTTCTCCCCCCAAAAATTCTGGTATCCGCTAGTGCATTTATTCCGTGATTTAAAGCTCTTTTCCTTTTGCTCTATCAGAGTTGGTATGGTATATTTCCGCTTCCAAAATCCCTCATTATAACGAGCGTTTCAGATTAACGTACGAAACATTTCAATTAAAAAATATCATGCAGCATACGAATTCAGTCACACTGAATACCATACTTTAACGAACATTTCATAGCTACGAATTAGATCTTTTGGTGACTTGAAATTGTTCACATTGACATTTTTTTAAAACTATAAAATGGTAACTGTTATAATGCGAATTCGCAAGGCTAATAATGCTTACCATCGGCATTTCTTCCTCAAAAACTACGACTCCTTTGGCGAATTCCAACTTAGGATAGATCTTCGTCGATGCACCTGGAGTTTCGACCGTATTGCAATCAATATGAGTCGACCTGTGAGGGGGAAAATCGACCGTTTTATTAACAACAACAACAAAAAAAAGATAACTCATGCTCAAAAGCATGGACTATAAAAATCTTTCCAAGAAAGCCCGCTGACTAGCGTAGAAGCATTTGTACACATCCAATCAGTAAAACAGATCAAATAACAGCACCAATAAAATATATATTAGGTTGTAACGAAAGTTTCCCGCCACAGCAAATTTCGTCTGTGCAAACAGTTCGCGTTGGCGTGTTAGCTCATATTTTGTCATTTGAAGTAGGTGCAACCCTAAGGTACTCGGCGCCCCCCCTGAAAACGTAAAAAAGTGCCCTTTTATGCTCTAGATAAAGTTTTCTCAATTTTTATGCTCGAAATGGCGCCCTTTGGAAGATGGCGACCCGATGCGGTGCTTACCGTGTCGGACCGCCCCTAATCGAGAACTAGCTAAGGAATTAGACGTTAGTGCCATGCCTATTAGTCGTGCTATGCATCGCATAAACTTGACCATCAAGTTTAGTCACTGGCTGAATGTATTGATTCAAGTAGATTTGGCGGAAAACTTTCGTTACAACCTGATATAATTGGCCACTACTGTGGTCTTTACTAATTTCTTGAAAAGACTCACTTAAAAAGATTCCGTTTAACCGGCCGTAGTTTATTTAAATAAAAAAGAGTAAAAAAAATAAATAAGTTTTTTTAAAAATTACAAAAAAATTCAACCACAGTAGAAAAGACAAACTTTTCTACTAAGAACTTCGCTTGCCATTCACGTGTATTTGTGGTGCCAAGATGTAGATGTGGAAGATCTGGAGAAATGGTTGGTCCCAAGAAACTTTGATGACAAAATCATCGAAGATCTGATGCAGTTTACAATAACGATGACTCTGATATCCACGACCCGACAACGACCTTAGTCATATCACTTACGGATGGAGAAAAAGCAGTGGAAAGGGCTATGTGCTTTGCGGAACAGCAAGCGTCGGCTTCTTCCATCGATTCCACTCTTTTAAAATATGGTGAGACTATGCAGTAAGTCGTCGGACTTCCAGTCTTGAGCAGAAAAAAAAAATGATTGATTTTTTTTTTAACTTTCCTCCTAGTTACACCGAAGAGCCATTACATTATGACCACCCACACACTTCTCAATGAACTCATCTGGATGACATGGAGAGCACGTAATTAAGTGGAAATGATATTTAACTGTTGCTGGAGAAGGTAAGGAATCATTCTTGCACTTAAGTTTGTGATTGATGGGAAAGGCTGTTGATCGAAGATAATTGGATTTAGGGCAGATTGTAATGGCCCGAAGACTCGGAACGAGTATCTCCGAAGCTCTACGACTGGTCGGTTGTTCACGATCTGCTGATTTTAGTATTTATAAAAAGTGGATTAATGACCGTGAAACCAGCAATATACTCCAAGATGTTGGGCGTCCACGCATCATCGAAGAAAAGGACGCCGGAGACTGTCCCGCCTAGTACATCAAAATCGGCGGCTGACAGCGGCTCAGCTGACGACCCGATACAATGCAAGTCCAATTCCAAGAATTTCAGAACACACAATTCAGCGGATACTTTTGGATATGGGAGTGCGGAGCAGACGTCCCACTCGTGTGCCTCTGCTTACCAAGCGTCATTGTCAACTACGCCTACAGTGGGCAAGAGGACATCGAGACTAGACCACGGATATGTAGAAGAGAGTTGCTGGTAGGATGAATCCCAGTTTCCCTTCATCACGTCGATGGTCGTGTCAGGGTTCGCCGTCTTCCAGGGAATAGCTGCTCCCCTCTCCCCGGCAGCTTAAAGCTGAAGCACCACCGACCGTTCCAATATCTCGACTTTGCGAGGCCGCTGTTTGAATATTTGGTACAACCTGTCTCCAATATCAGCAAAGACTCGTGGCATCCATGCTCAGGCGAGTTGCAGCTGTTTTGTAGGCCACAGAAGGCGCAACGCGTTATTGAGTCGGTGATCATAATGTAATGGCTCTTCAAAGCATATGTAAAACTTTTGTAATAAATAACCGCATTTATTATAATGTATTTCAATCCAAAAATTCCCTCTTCAAGCGGAATTTCGCTTATCCGGCTTATTCCCAGTCCCATTTAGGCCAGTTAAGAGAGAGTCCACTGTACCATATATGAACTTCATAAAATCGATTCGCATTTGAAGCAGTTGGGAGCACGGACAGATGGATAGACAGGCAAAACAAAAGCACAAGTACTTTTCAACATTGTTGGAAAGTGTTTGGATTGCGCAGTTTATAGCCCAGTCTTTTGAGTCAATAAGGTTCCCTCCCCCCGAAAACGTACTTCTGAATTTGCTCATTTTCTGCGGCGCAGCACAATGTTTATACTCTTTAGAAATCCTTCTAAAGTGCACCAAAAATTTCTTGGAACAACTCACTAAACGAACCACATGCGCAAAAAGAAAAAAAAAATGCTTCTTTATTACGAAAATCGTTTGGAATCCTACTAAACATAAGTGAGTTTTTTTAAGAGTAAAGCATGTACAAGAAGTGCCTGTAGTTATTTCAACAGCGTTTTCTTTTAACTTTTTTCTCGTTTCTAAGCAAGAATCTTCTGTTTTCTTTTTCTCATTGTGCCAGCTTTCTCAAAATTAACTCCTTGACATCCAAGATGTACGATACGTAAATCCTGATTTTATCGTAAAGGACTACCCAGACGTACAGCACACATATATTATGTCCAGATTTATTGATATCTTGAGGTCAGTGGCGTAACCGGGTAGGGGACAAGGTGGGCTTAGCCCACCCTAGAAAAATTGGATTTTCTATTGCAAGAATAAGGAATGGAGCCCCTACCCCTAGAAATATCCAAAACGCCTGCCCAGTTACTCTAATACTTGAGGAGGCATTTTCTGGTAAGGTTCTCCCTCATACGAAGAGACATTTGGTTTTGTTAGACCTGTCACTCACTAATTTGAAACTAATTAATTGAATTTACACTAAACGCTAAGTACATGCGTACATACTTGAAAAAAGCGGTCTGGGAGCAAGGGGTTCATTTTAAGGCGTTAAAACGAAAACTAACACGGCAAAATTGTCGTATAGGCGTGGTATCTGAGTTAGGGAATCCAATCCTAAACCCACGGGAATGGGATCCTGCGAGATCCGTACAAATGTTTGCGGGACTATAGTCTCGCTGAATTAGGAAATTAATCCTGCAGGATTGAAATTAAGACATAAATTATATTTATTACAATTTTACGCAGTCTTCCCAATCATCAATTGAGCACAGATTTTTTATACTATCTTGGCCAACAATACATGAATCAATAATTTAACAATTATCTTCCAGCAGTGGTCTGGCTTAAACGTTGTAATCTAAACTTCCCTATCTCTAATTAAACCGAAATATTTCATACTATGTGTTTTAGCAAACAAGGATGAATGAATTGTAAAAAGTTTTAACTTTTGAATTCACGCTTTTAATTACTTTACTAAAATTAAATGAAGACCATGAAACAATTCATTGGACTTGTTCTCTTTCTAAATTTCTTTTTTCAATAATTAAGAAGTAACGGTAAAAATGTGCCTATAATCTTCATATTTCTGTAAATTATTTTCTTCACAAAAAACTAAACTTCGAATTAAAATCTCTTGCTTTTCCTTATTTCTCTCTGTAATCAGTTGTTAAATTAATTCAAAGCTGGAAGGAAATAATACTCAAGTTTGTCAAGCAATGTTCTTCTGGGACCCATCAATAAATCTCAATCGCCAAATACCGTGAAACCAAAATGCGATCCACTAAGGGATCGCATTCTCTAATCGTCAGTGGACCAAAAAAGCGTGATAAAGATGAAAACAAGAACCAGTTATGTCTTTAAAATCTAAATTTCAAGTAGCCATACAAAAATGCATGCTTCCCTCGTTAAGATTAATTTTTATTATTAAGTTAAACTTCATAGTGTTTAAAATCGCTGACTTTTTCATACATTTCTCTGTCGGCAGTTTTACATGAATTCTAAGCTGAATGAAATGTCAATCTCGCAGGATTTCTGGATCCCGCGGGATCAATCAATCTTAATCCCAGAATCCCGCGAAACAAAAAGCTGTGTGGGATTGAATTCTCTAATCTGAGTATAAATATTTTTTGGCCAAACGAGCCAGTCCCACAGTAGTCGAGCCGAGAGGAAGGTGACCCTCCCAAGCAGTGGCCAAGCCGGATGATGCTTCATTTTTCGCGTTCTAATGGGAACGGAGTTTAGCGCCCAGACGACTGCGGGACTACAACTCCCTTTAGATTACACGGTCCCACAGCTGTCCAGGCGACAGAGATGTTCCTAGGATGACTCGCTTATAAGTCGATAAATTCTAAAATTCTGGTATCATTTTACTATCCCCATGCCGATTTCAAAATTTTTATTTTGGCAATTAATACAGTCGACGATTTTTATAAGCGATATCGCAATGTCTGCAAACGATAAATAATCGTATTGACTATAGTATTCCTTATGCTTTACGATCTCAAAATACGAGTCAAGGAAAACCTGAAATATTCCGCACATTTTATTTTAATAGAAAATACTAGAGAAAATTTCAAATTTCCGCTAAAAACCTGGAAAATCTTGAAATGTGATCTAGAAAATTTAGGATCGTTCGGTTACATAAGGGACTGTCGCCATATTTTACTACTGTATCCCTCATTATTATTTGCCCCGTTTTCTTCTTAAAACTCTGCTTGAAGGAATGGATCTATGGAATTGGGATTAGTGTGTGTAGCAATACATTGTAAGGTCTCCCAGGGGCGTAGCCAGAAATTTTTCATGGGGGGGGCGGGGTTTACGACTACTCCAACTCATATATATGTATTACGTGTGTGTGATAGTGTAGTGAAGAATATACATTTTGTATGGGAAAAATTCCTCATGGGGGGGGGGGGGTTATGACCCCCCTAACCCCTCCTTGGCTACGCCCCTGCTCCACACTGTTTAAAGTTTCTCTATCTGAAACAAAATAAAATTAATACTTATTAGTAAAAAATTTTTTTAATATAGCTTCCGCCGAAAACAGTCGAAATAATGCGTACAGTTCTTTTGCACGCGTAACTAAAGAACTATCTAAGATTAAGGTTCTAAAAACTCTGCGATTAAAGCAAACACGTCTGTATCTGATTGGCTTTAAAAACTGTTCACTGCTATCTTTGCAAAGACGCAATAGCACGACTCCCAATCTGTGACCATCGTTGCTTAACAGTGGGTGTATTTGAATATTCCGGTGGCTACTCATTCAATCACTCATGCTGTGGATGGTAACACTGGCCGCAGAAGAGGAGTTTTTCTCTACTGCGCCTTTTCATAGTGATGGGAACGAACATGTTAAACGTGAATTCAAGATTCAAAAGTAGAAAAAATAAAGCTTCCCCCTCCATGCAACATTTCTGGATTAGTACAAAATACGTTTGAAACTCTTTCTGTTTTCAATTAAAATTGGTGTGTATTCTCTCTATAAACATAACCTCATTGAAATTGTTCTTTAGGTCTCGATTTGTAAACAAATTTCCATAGATTCTCTCATAAATTTTACGTATGTGCAAAACATAGAAAGCAAGAGAATCTAACAATCGAATAGCTTACCAATTCACCGTCACTGCTATGTTACACTTTATTTGTCCCGTGCCTCCGCAACCTCTGCAAACAGCTATGGTATCTCCAGCACATTTCCAACATCTGTTATTATAAACAAAACAAAAATTAGCAGTGAAAAATAAACTTCTATAAAAAGCTTTATAAAGACTTCCGAACATATCATGCGAATATCGTCGACCATAGCTAAAGGCCTTATTACACGGACAAAATTTAGAGCAATTTTGGTTGCAGGAACCAGTTGCTGCAATTCATTCCCGCAAGTCAGAGAGCCCAGATGAGCACGCAGGGTTGCCATAGTAAACAAACCCTGCTGTGTTCACAAACGTCAGAGATTCACCGAATTGGCAGTTGCTAAGCATAATTATAAATAGCATATCGTTGGTTGCTTATACCTCGTGTATCTTCGGATCGGATTGATATTTATTTTTCTTTCAATCAAATCAATTTCCATGTCGATATTCCATTTCACGGACATTTTGTTTTCGCACACGCTCATCCCTTTCACTACGAACGGTATGGCTGACGCTGACTCTTCCGCCATCTTGTGCTGTGACGTAGAAATAAGAAGCACTACGATTGGCTGGATTTCCTGCAACCTGCAATTTTTTCGCCTCTGAACGAAAAAGTTGGAGTTGACTGTTCCCTAGGTAACCGATGGAAATTTCCAGGAAAGAGGTTTCTGCAACTGGTTGCAGCAGCCAAATCGCACGAAAATTCCTTCATGTAATAAGGCCTTTAAGAACATTTCCATTAAGCCAGCTTTCAAACAAAACGAAGCATTAAAATCGGCTCCTTCGATAGGGAGCTGCGATGCCACATCCTCATAAGCAGGAGGCTTTAATCTTGCATATGTAACTTACTAGAACTTACTAAAATGTAACTTAATCGTTGTGGAGGCAATTACAACGGGCGCTAAAAAGAAAAAAATATATATTTGACGAAACATTCTACACTCAATATATTTCATCTTCGTTCACCTAAAATAAATAAGTTCATATTTTTATTATGTACCCAAATCGAATTTCATGGTCTTCTATGAACGCACGGAAACTTTGGGCATTTTGGCAAAAGGTTTCGTTTTGTGTACACAAGCCTTTCTTATATCTATGCAGACGATTTATTTGCGAAAAAAAAGAAGTACACAAATAAACTATGTAATCTGGAAAAACTATTTTAAACGATTTGGAATCAAACTTTCCTTTCAAAGCCTGATGGCCGTGATTAGAGGTCTGCGCCGCACGGAAATTCGCGGCGGCGGCGTAACGACCTCAGAAACCCGGCGGCGCGCCGCGGCGTGAGAATATTTTTTAAAAAGAGCATAAAGAAGATAGGTGTATGCGTACAGACACACGAATATATGTATAAATTGGAGCTAAAATGAGACCTTTCGAGACTAGAATGAAGACTAGAGTTTTTATGAAAACTAGTCTTGAGTATGATGTTGTGCGATTACGGCCAATTAGCTGCACGTGGGCTCTTGGCCAAGGGGTGGGGTGTAGAGATCATTATTGTGTTCGGGCTCGATTATATTTGTTTTTAATTTGTACAAACGGTGAAATTTATGATATTTTATCAATGAAGTAAGTGTCTTTTACTTATCTAATAGCTGAAATGTCGGGCTCGGGCTCCGACTTAAATAATATCACTTGGGCGGGCTCGAATTAAGTCCTCGGGCTCGGGCTTTAAAAAATGAGCTCGAACTCATCTCTAGAAGAGTGCCCTCCGTAGGGGTCTTTCTAAGGGGTCCTAACCCGTATCTACGCTAAGCTTCGAAGGAAACCACGGAAAACTACGAAGGGTTAAGTCGACGGACGCGACCAGGTTTAGAACCAGGCCCCTTCCGTGTCCCAGTTCAGAGCGCTGAGCTCGGCTAGAGATGGACGCGAGACGAAAAATAAGCGTCTCGCGTCTCGCAAAATAGCCTAAAAGCTCTGTCTCGTCTCGAAAAAATCCCTATATCATAATGTTAAAAATGTGTGTCTCGTCTCGCAAAAAAGTTGTAAATCTCTGTCTCGTCTCGCAAAAAGTCGTCTCGCGTCCATCCCTAAGCTCGGCCACCGGTAGGCTCCAGAGTATGAGCTTGCCGTTGTGGTACACTGTTAAAAAACATTTCTATTGCAAAACTGAAACAATAGATTTTATCAAAATCGAGTAGGTTTATGTTGTTTATATGCACATTCACAATACATTTAGTTATCACTATACGAATGATACGTTATTTGCTTAAAAGCATTTTTTTCTCCAAAACCTTCTCATGAATCATTTCAAACCTATAATGTTCTGTTGAGGTACGATGCAATGTTTAAAAAGTTTTTAAAGAAATCAAATTACGCCATTTACTCAAAAAATTTAAATTCTATATTTACAAGTTACTAGCGTTAAGAAGTATCCAAACAAAAATAAGCAGCTGAAAGTTTAGGTACAGTTTTTTTTTTTTTTTTTTTTTTTTTTTTTAAGTTTTGAAGCGATTGTACGCGGTGGTGTAAAATCAGCGTTTTCGATGGCGCGCCGGCCTAGACCTCGGCGGCGGCGTGGCGCAGCGTCACCTCTAGCCGTGATGAATATGACGTCCTATCGATTGCAACAGATCATTTTGTCACTCAAATGACTTACTTTTTTAACTTTCGTAAATGAAATGGACTTGAAAATAGTAAAAAATAACTTTAAAATGAAGGTACCGGTAGATTTTCAGACTTTTAAAGTAGCACAGATTGTTTTTTTTTATATTTTTATACATAATTACGAAAAATGTCAAGTGGATCGTATAAACGGTGTAGATGTTATTACGCTTTTTCTGCTTTTTAATCTTCTTGGAAGTAATGGCGGTAAAATATTTATACTGAAGTGGTTGCCCGTAATGGTTACGCAGTGAGTCAGCGTCACTATTTAACAGATTTCCATCAAACACTAGAGAGTTTTTGCATATGCGGTTTCACTCACGGTAACGTTAACGTTAAATGCTGTTGTACGGTACAGCACATGCGCTCGTTTGTAGTAAGTTTCATGATTGGCTCGAAACGCCGAATAGCGGATAGCGTTAACGAAGGAAGAAAACGTTATGAAAATCTCCCTACTGCTAAAAAGAATCTCGATTAAAGCAGCAGCTTCCTACTTTAAGAAGTTAAAAAAAAAAACATTAAAATCCGTCCACCCTCCTTCTTTCAAGCCCCAATGTCACAGAGAGATCACGTTTTAATACTTTATCTATTAGGGATAAGTTGGCAATGTAAATTGAAAAAATGTTCAACATAAGGTCCGAAATACGACTCCGTTGAGAAAGAATTTATCTCGTTCATTTACAAAAGGTTACTTTTTTTCAATTTGTATACGACCCTCAGTGCAGAAACAAATTCCCAACTTGTAAAATGGGCTCCATACACTGATGCGGTGACGTACAAAATTTGAAAAATATATCCTAGAAAGTGTCAGAGGTATGAAGATAAATATATGCTGTCTTAAACCACTTTTCAATGGCTTTCGAAAGGGAAAAACTATGTCGAATGATCGCATTTCAGGGGTCGTACAGAAATTACGAAAGGTTTTTTCTCCCCCCACTCTAGCAATAAACATTTATATTCAAATACACGTACAGCCCCCAATCACCTTTCTTTAAAGATATCTCCGCGACATTGTATGATGAAAGGCTGAAATTTTGTAAATAACCCCTTTAGTGTATGGGGACATGGGCGCCGGCAGAATATTTCCCGGGGGGGGGGGGGGCAAGGACTACTCCAGGGGGGGCAAAGACTACTCAAGGGGGGGGCAAAGAATACTTCAACGTATGGTTACCACGTTGGAAAGGGAAAACACTGCATACAAAAATCCAGGGGGGGGGGAGTCATAGCCCCCTTGCCCTATGTTGCCGGCGCCCATGTATGGGGCACATTTTACTAACTGGGAATATTTTTGTACGGGGGTTTTATACAAATTTTTAAAAAATGTAACTTTCTGAAAACTAGCGAGAGGAATTTTTTCTCAATGTAGCCTTTTTTTCATACCGTATTTCGAACATTTTTTCAATATACATTTTCCACTTCCATCTAATAGTTGAAGCATTAATCTTGTTACCACCCAGTATACTTCTGTTTTCCTTGATTTGACTTGACCATGCCTCGCTGAAAGGACCTCTGTATTTAACCCTTTAACGCGCAGTGTTCCCGCTCTGGGAACACCAAACTCGGATGTTTTGACTGTTGCCAGTCACGAAGACTAGATTTGATTTCTATAAAAATAGTTGCGGTCGACATAGCTCCACGAGAATCCTTTACTTTTTAGCACGTCATTTCCCGTAAAAAAATGGTCACGATTATTTTTAACAGCACTGACATCTGCTGAAAAATGGAAGAATGCGAGAGCAGCTGGATAGATTGTCCAATGCTGAAAAAAGGGCAGCCATTGCCATCGCTCGACTTAACTACCAGCAAGATGGCGTACGATCGACTTCGTCGCGCCATCTTGAGTGCTGGTAGTTAAGTCGAGCGATGACAACGGCTGCCCTTTTTTCAGCATTGGGAAAGGGTTAAGGATTTGAAAAAAGAAAAAAGATTGTTAAGGTATGTAAATTGGAAATTTAGCCTTGAATAGCCTAGGTGTTCCATATAATAAAAATTCGCGATGTCGTGTCGACAATCGTATAACTTGCACATAATACACAAATACTTGCTAATAAATGAAATCGTTAAAAAGAGCAACTTTTTAGAACGACCATAAACAAACTTACTTTTTCCTTCCCGTTCCTAAACATCTGAAGCACCGCTCTCTCTGTCCTTGCAGCGATATTTTGTGGCCGTCGCCCAAGCAGAAAGAACACCTCTCCTTAAGAAAAAGAAAGAAAGAAAGTGAAAATGTAAACAGATGTAAACAATTCGGATGTCACCAGCGTTAAATAAAACGAGCATTAACGACAAAATAAGAGAGTAAATAGATGTTTAACGCCTCTGCAGCATCGGTGGAGGGAACTTTCCGTGAATGTGATAAATTGTGAAAGGCGAAAGCACAAGATTTAGTACCAAGATAGAAGGCCAAGTGATAGAAAAAATAATCTCCCTGTCAACCACACATTCTCGTGGTATTTTCAATGTACACTTAACACTCGAGTTTTGAAAAATATTTGCAAATTTTGCCTATTATGGTGAAGTCCTAGTAAGGAACAGCCCCTATATGCTCTATGTTACAATCATCTGGACCAGCTCATTTACAAACTATCTTGTATAAAGTCTTGAAATTTAGTGAAAGCGTACAAAAAATGATCATTTAATAAAATGGCATAAATTAAAAAGACGAATTCAGAGCCTGATACATTTGATTTTTTATTTGAAATATTTATGTCACTGCCTCATTCTCCAGATGGCACCACTGCAATGGCATTGACGGAAGGATTTCAAATGAAAAATAAAATGTAGAAGCTATCTGAGTATTTTTAATTTATGTCATTTTATTAAATGATCATTTTCATACCTATTCACCCAATTTCAAGGTTTTATGCAAAGCAGTTTCTAAATGAACTGGTCCAGATGATTGCAACATAGCGAGTACACGGGGCTATGCCTGACTAGGACGTCACGTTATATGGAAGAATAAGCCAGTAATATTTTCTTTGCAATAACTTCTTGGTGTTAAGTGCTTTTCAACCTTCTAATTATCTTTTATTTCTGTATTTCTACAACTAATACTACTGATATTTCATAAATATTTCCACTAGAGATAATATAATACAATAAGTAAACATTGAGATCGTTTAAAGACTTCATAATGTAGGTAACTCAGGTTTAGTTACTTTAAAGTGTCATCATTGGGTTCATCTCGAAATGTTGGTGTCAACTTTAGGCACATTTCAGGAGTATAAAAAAATCATTTTTTTAAATTATTGTTTATTTGCAAATAGTTTCATGGATGGGTCGCCATGTTGCGCCGTGCACGTGGCGCTCACATCTTTCAGTTTCTAACACTTTCTAACAAAGTTGAAAAGTGTTTATGATTTTGGTTTGTCTGTCTGTCCGTCCGTGCTCTCACTCGCGTAAATATGCATGGATGTCTACGAAATTTATGTATATTATTCCTATGCACTGTACTATGCAGCCTATTGAAAATGGTGTATGTAGCATGTATAGTTCTCCTACAGGAGGATTCAAAAGATTTCCTATACATTGCGCTCTATGGGCAGTGGTTCTTTAAAGTGTATTTTAGAGATAGTTGGCTATTGGGAATGATACAAAATCGATACATGCTATTATGGATTACAAGTTAAAGCTCTCCTTCTAAAATAGTCTCTGTGTCATTAATAGTTCTTCTATACAGGAGCACTCAAGATATTTACAATTCTTTATGATCAATAGCAGTTTAGAGACAGACATCCATTTAAAGCACAATACTATCTTAATATATAATATTCGCTAATGTTCAGACGGTGATCGTATGTTTTCCTTAAGAGTTGCGCCAAAAGTCGCCAATATTGGCGAGTTTTGCGATAAATTGCCAAATACAGAGAAAAATCATTCAGAAAATGAACCCAGCGTGGCGGTATTTTCATTATTTGACGGGAAATCAAAAAATTTATAATGTGGTAATATTAAGGTAAGATTTCAATGGAAATTTTGAAAATTCACTACTTTCGCTCTAAGTAGCCGATTTAGTGTGTTGTGTTGTGTCAAAGCAAAGCTACGCAAGGGCTGTCTGCTCAGGGGATGTGTGCGTGTGAGCACGTGCGCTAGTGTGTTGGAAAGTGTTTCATAATCGATGAGTTTGGCATGATTTATCTTTCTTGTTTCTTTTGGTTGTTAATTCTTCCTTTTTCTCTATTCCTTTCTGCTTTTTCTTCATCCTGTGATTTCTTTATTGGTTTTTTTTCTTTCGTGTGTGTGTGTGTTATATTTTATATGTAATGGATCGAGTTAATTGGAACAAGTGAGATAAAAGGTATAAAGCCGTAGATCTCCAAAACTCTCTCCATTACAGGGGGGAAGCGAAACGAAATGGTTTCAATGAAAATTTTTGGCAATCAAACGTTTTTCAGTCCCCAGTCCCCAGTTCAGTCCCCAGAATGCTTCCAATGAACAAACCTATCGCGCTGTCACGTGATCAAAACACGATTATTTTGTTTCAGTTGAATAAGAAACATTGATATATTTCGAAGTTTCCCCTGCTCGACACGGAAAACGTTCGAATTGTGTTTCACTTGAATCTCGCCCTAATTCATGAGTTTCAATGAAACAATTGACTGACTGATAGCAGGTTTCAAGAGAACCCTTGGCACATCGCACTCATAAGTCACACACTTGACAGGTCGTACGTAAAGCAATTAGGGTAAATCCGCTTGAAGAAAGATTCCGGTAATACTGGAGGTGATAATAAGCATAGAATCAGTTCAAGGGAAGCGAAGGATATTAGTAGTGTCGTCATTAAAATGCACAGTATTTCCGGTTGCTTGTGATATGGAGGTGACGCCATTTTTTATCTAACACGAGTCAGTAAGTCGACTGCAACTAATCCTTCAATATGATTGGCTCAAGTGAATCCCCCGACACTTTATTAACCCTTTAACGCGCAGTGATCCCGCTCTGGGAACACCCAACTCTGGCGTTTTGACTGTTGCCAGTCACGAAGAATAGATTGGATTTCTATAAAAATAGTTGCGGGTGACATAGCTCCACGAGAATCCTTTACTTTTTAGCACGTCTTTTCCCGTAAAAAAATGGTCACGATTATTTTTAACAGCACTGGCATCTGCTGAAAAATGGAAGAATGCGAGAACAGCTGAATAGATTGCCCAATGCTGAAAAAAGTGCAGCCGTTGCCATCGCTCGACTTAACTACCAGCAACATGGTGGACGATCGAAACGTTCATCGCGTGCCACACATATCTAGAGACCCCTTTTTTGACGACAGCTGGCTTGCGGTACAGCCATGTCGTCAAAAAAGGGTCTCTAGATCTGTGGCACGCGATGAACGTTTCGATCGTCCACCATCTTGCTGGTCGTTAAGTCGAGCGATGGCAACGGCTGCCCTTTTTTCAGCATTGGGAAAGGGTTGCGCCTCAAAGGGTTAAGATATCCTCGTACAGATATCGTCCATAGTGGACGCCCTCCCTTGTAAAATAGCAACTTACCCATCCCACTGCGGAACAAGCGTTGCACCGCTTGCTTCCCACGCCGCCGCAAGCGTGGCACGTCATGAGAATGTCCGTGTGCGGTACCGTTTCTGTGGTCGTTTGCATGTGGAAAGGCTTCGGTGGAGGCACCTCGATGGACCAAGGAAATGGAATGGGCTGTGAAGAGCTGTACTCGTCAAGAGGTTCGCCTGCGCGTAGAAAAATGGCATCGAACAACAGTTGTAATAAATATTTAAAAAAAAAAAAAAATGATAGCGCATGAATAGTTAATGGAAAATTACAAAAAACGAAAAACCCGATCGCAATCTTATTTCTATAAAACAATTCACAAAATTCTAAAAACCAGAAATTTGAACCGACATTTTTTGTAAAATAAAAATTTGATAGTCGCAGACGATAATTTGTGGCAACAATTCCAATTTATCTGTCGTAGAATAAGTCTTTTAAGCATGCTGGAGCTCAGGGGCGGCCCGACACTGTAAGCAAGGTAAGCATCGCATCAGGGTGCCATCTTCGAAGGGGCGCCATTTCGTATTCAAAAGCTTGAAAAAAATATGAAAGGGGCGCCTTTTTACGGGTGAAAAGTGGGGCGCCACGTACCGAAGGGCAGCCCCTGCTAGAGCTACAACGCAATTACGAGGGTTTCTCTGAAATTTTTGAGACAGTGGCAGGCGAAAAAAAATGTTTAAAATGTAAATTTGAACACATTTATAGTCGCAGACGACAATTTGTGGCAACAATTCTAATTTATCTGTCGTAGACACTGAGATATACTATAGGAGTGGACACTCTCCATAGCTGTAATGTTAAACTTTTGGTACCCCAAATAAGTTTCAATTATGTAAACATTGGAAATCTAGTGACGTGCAGCGATCCTAGCGGCAAAAGAATAAAGCATTTCCCGTGCTGATTGATAACTAATTTTACTTGTTTTTAATTATCCGACCTAGCATGCGAGCGAGATTATGAACGCGAGCACTAAATTTAAAATATTTCTTTCGCTTTTGCTTACATGGTTGCCTTAGTAACAAATGTATAAAAAAAGATTAAAAAAATGTTCTATCTTAAGATTATTAAAATATTGAGTTTATATTTGTGAACGAGTGCGTATATCGTGGCTCACAGAAAAGAAGTTTTCGTCTGACGCGGTATATATTTACATTAGAAAATGGTGCGAGTTCTTAATGTAACATGAATTTAACATTTTAACATGAGTTTTTTAGCGGCAATTTAAAGCTGTGTTAAAATTTGTCACAGCATGAAATAAATGTAAATACTGCTTGTTTGAGTGTGATCGTCATAATAAATGAACACTTTTTAAATATTGCATTCACACATACAACATTCTTCTAAATTTACTACTATTTCTTAAAATACAGCTTTTGAGCAAAATAATAACACGACATTACATACATAATACTACTTCGCTTCGAAATTATTGCCTATATTAATTACGAAATAATATTCTAAGACAATTAGGTAATTAAAACACACCTGAAGACAGAGATTATTATATATCATAACAGTTTTCATAAGCTTGATGCTATGTATTTCATATTTTTTTGAAGTTCCGCTAATTCAACGATCTCCATTTGCTTCGCCTCGATGGAAATATAAACAACCAGGATGCGCAGAAGCAGGAGATGCGCAGTTACCCAGTGTGCGTAGCGCCATCTGTTTGCAACAACAGCGTTATCCAACTTTCTAAGAGAAGTGTCCCCTCCTATACATTTACCTTCGTGGTCGTAGAATAAACTTTAAAAGAAAGGAAAATGGAGTTGACGCGAGAGCATTATCGTGCTTTGATTGTGTATGATTTTAAAGCGGGGTTGAATCAAGAAGAATGCCTGCAACGTTTACAATTAGCATTTGGGAACAAAGCTCCATCTCGAGCTACTGTATTCAGATGTTTCATGGAATTTCGTAGAGGTCTAAGTTCTCTCCTGGATGAAGAACACGCAGGAAGAATATTTTCAGCCTTAGTCCCCAAAAATGTGTCGGTCATACGAATAATGTTAATAGATGATAACCGCTGCACTTACCAAACGGCACAGAAGGAACTTAACATTGGATCCTATACATAAAATTATTCATGAAGACCTACATATGAAAAAAATTAGTTTGTCGTTGGGTCCAATTTAACAGAACACCAAAAGGCAGGGTATGTCAGAATCTGCAAAGAAACCCAAAAACTACTCAACGACGGTGGAAGCCGCTTTATTTCTAAAATTGTAACTGGTGATGAAACGTACGCACCGTTTTATGACGTTCCAACACGTCAAGGAAGTAGAGTGTGGGTCTTTGAAGATGACCCCAAACCAACAATGGTGTGACGACAACCAGCGTAAAGGTAATGTATGCCGTTTTCTTCAGAAGTTGGTCAAGCTGGAGTGACAGAAGACAGTTGCAGCTAACTGGTACACAATAGAGATGAGACGGGCTCAGCCCGAGCCCGAAAGCCCGAGCCCGAGCCCGGGCCCGACTCGGGCTCGGGCTCTGTAATTCACGATTGCGTTCGGGCTCGGGCTCGTGAAAAATTTCTCCTTTGTTGAACATACTCCTTGAAACAGATTTTAAAAAGTGATTCATGGGATAAATAGACGCACTTATTTTAAAAAAATGGCGGCGCGGGGGACTAGAAGGTGTGTGAAGCTCCAAAATTTATTGTATCCTATTAATGAAGTAGTTAATTTTATTTGTCTTTAGCTGAAATTTCGGGCTCGGGCTCCAACTTTAATAATATTGCTCGGGCTCGGATTAAAAGTCTGCGGGCTCGGGCTTCAAAAAATGAGCCCGAACTCATCTCTAGTACACAACTAAGTATCTTCCAGAAATTCTTCAAGAAATGAATGTGAGGGGACTCATGCTTCATCATGACAATGCATCTTCTCGTACGGCAAGTGGAACGGACAGTGGAATTTCTTGAACAAAAACACATCAAAGTGATAAAACATCCACCCTATTACCCTGATCTTGCTATGTGTGACTTTCTGCTATTTTTATTCTAAAAAAAATTTACGTGGTCGCCATTTTCATTCCGATGATGAGATTGATGAAGCTGTAAAAGCATATTTTGCATCGATTCCAAGAAATAAATGGCTTGAGACTTTCAAACTTTGGAAAACTCGCCTACAAAAGTTATTGGAGTTGGAGGGTATTACATTGAACACTTCTAAAATTTGGTAGCTTTAAGCTGTACCATTTAGCTGTATCTCAAAAATTTCAGAGTGACCCTCGTAAGAAAATCTCAGGCTGCGTCGAATAAGTGACGGGAACCACTGTCACAGAATGCAGCACCAGTTCGCGAAAAACGTAATTTTACGTGATCCGCAAACAATGTGTGTGTCAAAGCAGCTGCATCTTTTTAAAATTTTAAAAATTCTTCATGGGACTAAGTTTTCAAACTCGAGTTGTGTGCCTATTTTTATGAAATATTTAATACACCATAAATTACTAAGGAAGGCTAGCAAGAGCACTCTACAAAAGTTGGTGTTAGAATGTTTAAGTAAAAAAAAAAAAAAAAAAACGTAAATAACACACATAAATGGTACTTATCAGCAAAATATCGGCCCGAAATGATAATTTTGCTGATAAGTGTATCATTTATGTGTGCTATTTATAAAGATTTTATTAAATTTACTAAGAAAGGCTGTTAAGCAAACAACATGTAAGCTTACCTGAATAGGGTTCCCAAATCCAGGCAACTTGTCGCGATTCTGTAAAACTTTCCAGCGTGTACTGAAATGGAAATAAAGTTTAAATAAGTACATAGCACTTTTTTAAACTCATTAGCGGAATCTCCCTTTAACGAAATTGCTTGGTTGTATTTAAGATTCGATTTACAAAGATCTTACAAAGTCTTGTGATCAGAAAAGTATTAAGGCAAGCAAACTTTTTGATGACTAGAATCAGGGGCGTAGCCGGGGGGGGGGGATATCGGGATATATCCCCCCTGAAATTTTTGGATTAGTGATGAAATTCCGTCTATTTATACAGATATAAGTTCATATCCCCCCCCCGAAATTTTTTCTCTGCGCATATCCCCCCCCGAAAAATTTTCCTGGCTACGCGCCTGACTAGAATAATATGATGAACCTTTAATTAGAACTTTTCTTTAAAAAAGAAATAATACAAATTAAAACATTTTTGAAATCATTTATCAGTAATTATTGCATATTACGCGAGTGTCTCACGCGTATTGTGTACCAAAACTAACGCGAACTCCTTGCGTGCAAAACAAGATTTTTGCGCCAACAGTATGCAGTATTTAGACTGCACTGACACAGCCAGCTGTGTACGAAAAACTTCTTTAGCTTTATGGCGCCCATATGCGATTCTATCGACCGCCATGCTGTTGGTAGTGAAATGGATCGATGGCAATGGCTGCACTTTTTCAGCGTTCGGACCATTTAATCATATTTCTTTGCGACTAACAGTGAAAGCGCTGAAATATAAGGTGGTTACACGGCGCAAGCACCTCACGTCAAAGGGTTAAATGCAATTCTGTTGCGTCAATCTCGCAGTGTCTCGCAATACCCTAGAGTGATGCAATAATTAATTGTGTTGCAAGTCACTGACTGAGATGCAACACAACAGAAAAGAGAAGTATATTAGACAGCCAGTGCTACCCCTTTAACGCGCGCAGTGTTCCCGCTCTGGGAACACCAAACTCTGACGTTTTGGCTGTTGCCAGCCACGAAGAATAGATTTGATTTCTATAAAAATAGTTGCGGGTGACAGAGCTCCACGAGAATCCTTCACTTTTTAGCACGTCATTTCCCGTAAAAAAAAAGGTCACGATTATTTTTAACAGCACTGACATCTGCTGAAAAATGGAAGAATGCGAGTACAGCTGGATAGATTGCGCAATGCTGAAAAAAGGGGCAGCCGTTGCCATCGCTCGACTTAACTACCAGCAAGATGGAGGATGATCGAAACAACCGACGAACCTGTCGTCAAAAAAGTGTGGCTGTGCCCGCGCACAGCCAGCTGTCGTCAAAATAAGGGGGTCTCTAGATCTGTGGCACGCGATGAACGTTTCGATCGTCCGCCATCTTGCTGGTCGTTAAGTCGAGCGATGGCAACGGCTGCCCTTTTTTTTTCAGAATTGGGAAACGGTTGCGCCTCAAAGGGTTACTGTTCATTGTTCAGCAAAGCTCCCGTATAGTTATAATATAAATTCCAACTTACCTGGTACCTTGGCTGGTATTCCATGCTTGTAATTTTCATATCCCTAGCAGCGTCCTTGTTGTTTATACACTTCGAGTCTGCGTAACGGATGAGCAGCACATGTGCGTCGGCAACTGACAGAGTTGGCAACCTATGTTGTAAAAACGGTGGTTCTTGTTGTTATAATAAGTAATTAAAAAGACCTACATAAGACGTTTACATAAACTCAAAAATACAGTCCCGCAGTGGACTGGGCGCTAAACTCCGTTCCCATAAGAACACGGCAAGTGAAGCAGCATCTGGCTTGGCCAGTGCTTGGGAGGGACTTCCCCCTCTCGGCCCGTCCGCTGTGGAACCGTGTACGCTCATGGGAGCTGGTGCACGTAAAATCCGTCGTGGCTCCAAAGTCCTCCAAGTTGTTAAACGATACCTCTGGGGGTGCCGATTTCAGGGGGTGGGTCCCTCCTCTGGAATGGGTTCAAAATGACGGGACCCCGAGCTAAGACGGACTTCCTCCCACTGGGGCTCATTGAAATGGAAGCCGCTCCTTCGGCCCATCGCCTGCCTATTTAGGGGGATCTGTCACCGCAACGCGGTTGCCAGAGGGCATTAGCAACAACAACAACAAAAATACATTATTTCAAAAGCAATTCCTCAGAGCTAATCCTTTTGACATTGTGTCCCTTCAAACACCAGAGAAAAAGCAATGTAAGTAAACACCCGAACCATAAATCGAGGTATCCTACTATATATTGGGTTGGCAACAAAGTAATTGCGTTTTCTTGTATAAAATTCAAGCAAATAAGTTTTCAACAAGTTTATAATTACAGGTAAGCTGTGCCTGAACATACGATTCATATTTGTTACATTTTAAAGTAAGAATTTCACTGGCAGTATTTTTTTTCGTCCATAAAAGATGGCCACCCTCCCCCTTTTTTCGCTTCTATCCTCCTTAGAGGACACTATTAAAAATGTCCTGAAATTAATTTTTAGGTATTCGTGACTGCTGCATTTTACAGAAAGAATTTCACGGATATCTCTATTTTTATTTGAGATCACGCGGGATATGTGAAAAGAACTTTTTGGCCCCTTACCCCCCCCTAAGACTACGAATTTTGCAAAATGCTCTCTGATCTAGCACCTATGTTGAAGAACTCACGTACGTGCCAAATTTCGCATCATTAACTTCAGTAGTTTTGGCCAGGCGAAATATTGACATACGGAAAAACGCAATTACTTTGTTGCCAACCCAATAGTTACGCTGATCCCTGACTCTCTAACAATTCCGGGCAACCTGCTCCAAGATAAAACTTTTTCCGCCATTACTGCAAGAAGATTACAAAGTTACGCACAGAAAGCCTAATAACATCTACACCGTTTGTGCGATCCGCTTGAAATTTTCTATGATTATGTATAAAAATATAGAAAGCAATCTGCGCTACTTCAAAAATCTGAAAATCCGCTCGTTCCCTGATTTTTAAGCGTTTTTTCGCTATTTGCAGCTCCATTCTATATCCTACAATAAAAAAAGTGAATCGTTTGCTTGACAAAAGTAGCTATTACAAGTCACAATGACGTCCTATTGATGTCACTGTTATCAGGCTTTGAAAAAAAAAAACTCGCGATTCCAATTCGTTTAAATCAGTTTTTCCAGAATTATAAGTTTTATTTATTTATTTATTTATTTCACAAATAAAATTATTTCCCAGGGATGTTCCCAGCGAAGCGATATCGCTTGAATGCGAAAAGTTTTCGCATGTTCCCAGAAGAGCATGAAATTCGATTTGAGTATGTATAATAAAAATTGAATATGCAGTTATTTATTTATGAGTATAGCCATGCTTTCGTCAAATGTTTCTTGTTGGAATTGCCTCCATAACGGACTTTCACTTCTAATCGGTATTGTTACGAATTTTCGGGGCAACCCGCTGCTCTAGGGTTTAAAATAGTTCAAAATTCGTATTCTACGCTTCAAATAGATAAATTTTGCTTTTTGTTGCATCAAAATAGGCCAACTAGAACCGGAGATACGGGGGTTTAGGTTTCCCATTGTTTCTCAATAGAGGTTCTAGAAATCTCGAGAAATATTGGTCCTAGGGCTTAGATCTCTTCACTTTTGGGGACTTATTTTTGGCGATATTTCGCCAAAAGTTGTCAAGCTTGGCGACATTTTGGTCATTTGGCGCGATTTTCCAAATGGGGCCTGTAAAGCTGCTTTTGCTGCATTACAATCAGATAATAACCTAGCATTTCTCTTATGACGTAATCAAAATTCCCGCTTTATGTGGAAACCTCGAGAAATAGACTTTTCTGGAAGCTGCTCGCAGCTTCTGCCTCCTCTATTTATACCACCAGCGCGCTGCTCTGAGAGTTCAGTGCGAGTTGAACCCTCAGTGCGTGAAGAGCTCTCTGAGTAAGAGTACGCTTGCTTTGTGAATTGATAGTGCTAATAGAAGCTGTGTTTTAACTTGCTTTATGAAGCTGTTTATAAAGTGCTGTGTGTAAATTCTTCATTGCTGTGTCTTAAGGGATTGTGTACGATATCCCTTGAATATTTTCACTGGCCTGTGAAAGTGACTTATTTTGTGTGAGAAATACAGCATCTGTGAGAGCTTCTGATCTAAGCGGACTGTTAAAAGCACATTACTGCTTAATTGTGCTTGTGGATTTTGTACAGCTGATTACTCTACGAAGTTCTAGAAGCAATAAAGTTTTGTTCTATCCTGACCAGTGGACTTTTTACTAGAACTTTCACACATCTGGACTTTAGAACGACGAACCCCCGGAAACAAGCAGAGTAATTCTGCAACAGTATATATTTCCTGTACACATACGAGAATATCCAAAAAAAAGTAAATTATTACGACGTGAATCAGTACTTTGGGTTGAAACGATCATCAGGGTTCACTGGTGGTTCCAGAAGAGATTCGGGGAAGGTGCGATAAGTAGGACGAAGCTCATTATGGGAGATGGGTTAAGGCCCATACTCATGGTGCGTGAACTCCAACGGTAAGTCAACGTATTCTCCCGCGAAGTCTTCGAGAAATCTTCCGCCCTAGGGGAGGGGCGTGTTTCTGTGGTTTCTCGGGTTAGCTTTTGTCGGTGGATCCCCGACTGGTCATTACCCTAATAGCGCGGAACGTCACAATGAGGTCGCCGTGACGTCCCTGTGAGTCGCATAGGTCGCAGTCACACTGGTGACCATAAGTGAAGTCAAATGGAAGTCGCAGTGTGACTTGTCAGTGGCAATAGCTTGTGACTTCTTTGTGACGTCAATGTGACGGATCGTTTATGACGTCTTGACAGATCTTTCTAGCGACTTTTCGCAATTTTTGCTACTTTTGAAAGCAACTATGGGACTAAATTTTATGACTTTACAATACTGCTACTTTCTTGCTACTATTTTAATGATTTTGTGAATTTTAAGTAATTTTGCGAATTTCTCAAAAAAAAAAAAAAGTTCTTTTCAGTTTTATATCAGTGGATTATTTAAGTCACAGTGCTGTGAATGTGAAGGCGCTGTAACGTTGCATTGAAGTCACAATGTCGTGCACAAGTCACAGTGGTGACGTCACGTTGTGATGTTGCCGCAGGAGGACATTAGACAGTCAAGGCGACTTATTTGTGACTCATTCGCAACGTCCCGTGACGGTCTTGCACGTTGCTGTGACGTCACATTTAGGTCACGGTGCTTTTAGGAAAAAAGCCCATGAGTATTTCGAACACGATGCCCAGTAAATGCAAACTGGCCATCAAAAAACTCCCCTCACCCCCTGGAGTGGCGAGAGTTGCCAGCCCCATGAGTTCCGGCCTTTACTCCTTTTGATGCGAAACGTCTTTGGATTCACACACGGGTACCAGGCCAAAAAAAAAAAAAAAAAAAAAAAAAAAAAAAAAGTGGAGCGTAACGAGACGGTCTACATCGTCTTCGTTCCATAATTACAAATCTATTAGTCTCGGAAACATGAATCCGGTGTCATTATTTGGCTGTTATAGTCAGCTTACTGTTATAAATAATAAAACTAAAAAATTAGGGGAGTTCAGGGGGTCTCCCCCTGACGAGGCTCGAACAGCCGAGTTATTTTTTTAGTTTTACAGATAATATCTGTTGATTGTTTTTAAGTACCTACAAATAATATAAAATAAATTTTAATTAATCTTTATTTAGTATTTAATTACAAAATTGAAAAGCAATATTTTATTTACAGTTAAAATGAAATTTTAAAAAATGTAATATTCGGCCTAAACTATGGGCCGAATATTCGGTAGTCGGCCTGAGCTGTTGGCCGAATATTCGGTATTCGGCTATTCGGCCAAATCACTATTCGTTACATCTCTAGTATATATGTTTCAAACCACCGTCGCAAGACCGGGTATTGATTTTGATTTGTATAGGTCTTATAGTTTTTCTACAGGGCTACGACCAAGATTTCTTTTACATTATGGCCTATGGGGAGAAATTCTTGAAAGTGCGCTAGCGTTTAAACGGCGCATTCGATTGAGCTTCCATTTGGTATATATTTTTGAATGATTCATCGATTAAAATTTATTTAAATGCTTGGTCATGATCTTAATCGTAAGTGTTCGGAAAGTCGAGTGGAGTCACTCCAGATTTTTTCGCTTCGGGTACTCTCGCACGGGTACCCAAATGTCGGGCGCTGAGCGAGCGAAGGGGCTTCGGGAGCGTCTCAAAGCAAGGCGCAAGCGAAACGGTCACCAGAGAGAATAATTTCTTCCTCTCCGACCGATATTGTGTTCCCGGAATGGATCTTTGAATGTTCCGCTGGAGCCCAGCGTAGTGCTCGCTCAATCGCTTCAAATCTTAGCACACCCCATATTATTAAGACATTGTGGCAGTTGCGGATCCAGAAAAGTTTCAAGAGAGATATGAAAAGTTTGAAGAAGCACATTATCAGAAATCGATTACTCTTTTTTTTCTGGTTGTTAACGTTTAATATTGAATCCATGCTTAACCTGTTCGCTCTCATCATTGAAGGGGCGTAAATTCTTTTATCCTTCTTTGACTGACGTTGCCCCCTACGCTGTGTGCTCCAGCGGAGTATTCAAAGAACCATTCTGGGAAGCAATGCTAGTCGTCTTCTCCGTCGTGTCTGCACGCTTAAACCCAAAGAGCAAAAAATGCGGAGCGATCCGTTTTCATGGAAATCTACCGGTATTTCCGCGAAAGTGCTCCTCTTTAAGTAGTCTTTTTTTCCGTGAACTCCTCTCTTCGCTTCCTCTTTTTTCCGAGAAATTCCCACATTTTTATATTCCGCTCCGCTTTTGTGATCAAAAGACGCTCCTAAAGGAGAAGCTCACTTTTGAAAACTGGCCCAAAAATCGCTCCGACTGATCGAGTTTCGCTCGTTTGGTTCAAGCTTGTGTCCGTCTAATGATGGGAGGGAACAGGTTAATCTGAGTTTAAAAGGGGTGCGATGGACGATCCGGCGATCCACCACGGTCTGTAATTCCCTGAAGCAAAGAAAATGCAAGTTGAGTGGTTCAATCATTTCAGACATGCTATTGAGAGAGAGCTGACTCCTTCTGTACGTGTGTAAAGCAAGGCCGGATTTAGGGGAAGGCGACAGTAGCCGTAGCCCAGGGACCTCCACAAAATAAAGGTTCTCACCCTCCATCCGAATACTACTTTTTCCGTTAATTCTTTAACACGCAGTGTTCCAGCTCTGGGAACACTCAACTCTGGCGTTCTGACTGTTGCCAGTCACGAAGAATAGATTCGATTTCTATAAAAATAGTTGAGGGTGACAGAGCTCCACGAGAATCCTTTACTTTTTAGCACGTCCTTTCCCGTAAAAAAATGGTCACGGTTCTTTTTAACAGCACTGACATCTGCTGAAAAATGGAAGAATGCGAGAACAGCTGGATAGATTGCCCAATGCTGGAAAAAGGGCAGCCGTTGCCATCGCTCGACTTAACGACCAGCAAGATGGCGGACGATCGAAACGTTCATCGCGTGCCACAAATCTAGAAACCCTTTTTTTGACGCAGCTGGCTGTGCCGGCACAGCCAGCTGTCGTCAAAATAAGGGGTCTCTAGATCTGTGGCACGCGATGAACGTTTCGATCTTCCGCCATCTTGCTGGTCGTTAAGTCGAGCGATGGCAACGGCTGCCCTTTTTTCAGCATTGGGAAAGGGTTGCGCCTCAAAGGGTTAACTACAGTCGTTTTCTGCCCCCCCCCCTCCTTTACCTTGGTGCCTTTGAGTGATGCAATAACTGCACACACACTAGCGTCAGCCCTGGCTAGCGAGCGACGTCAGGCTGACTATCTACAAAGGGGGCATATGCTTCCGCGCCCCAGAGTCCTTGGTCGCAAAGGCATGGATGGGCTGCGTTGGTTTTGCCCCAAAGTGAGCTGTTGCAGCAGTGTTTCAATCAATTTAAAGGGTTAAGTGGGTTTCCACTTTAAAGGGTTAAGTGGAGGTTTAGAAAGTTTTGTTAACTATAGGTGAGATTACAGTGGCGGCTCGTGAGTTATTTAAAAGCTACGAAACAGACTTTTACTCCTATCCTAATTATTTATACTAGTTTGTAAAAAAATAATGTAATGATAAATGATAGAAATAAAGAAAATATTGAGGAAAATGGAATAAAAATTAATTAACTAACCGAACGTAACAAACCAAGGGAAAATCCGGAAGCGATACCGCAAAAAGAAATGGCCCTGTGTGCACAATGAAAATGTGCGAACGGAATGATTTCATTAGCGCGGTACTTCTGCCCAGCTGTCTCCGCTTCTGATCCCAGAGAGCAGTTCAGGAGGAAAATTTTCCTTTCGCACGTGCGATTGATTCAAGACTGCTCTGCAGTAGCCTACACTACACTGCGTTAGCTGTAATAAGCGTATTTAATCATAGTGGGGAAGTTGGAAGAGAGTAAAACTCACGTTTCAAATTCACAAAAATCTAGAATTGTACTCAATATTTGTTTTAAATTTAAAATTTGTTAAATTTTGTTTTAAATTTGTTAATGTGTTTATTCTTTAGCTTTTCCTTTGGGGGGTGCTCATGGGCTCAAATGAAGGAGCCGCCACTGATTGAGAAGCTAAAAGTGTATGATATAAATGCTTGCCAACTATTACATAATTATAAGAAGCTTTACCTACTTAAGTGATTGAACGACCACTGGTCTACACTGACGTAAATAATTTTTCGATCGAAAAATCTTTCGTACAGTTCAAACGATAAGAGCGAACAAGGTTAATTATTCGTCATGCAGTAACAAATGCAAAAACAAGACAAATGCGTTTAAAGTGTTTCGCAATCGATGCTATCGGAATAATTTATCTAGATTCTTACATAATCCCTCAGATAAAGATAGGTCGTTCCCAGAGTAAAACCAAATTTCACAACGACGATGTTGAAGGTTCAGGTATTTGTACACCAAAAGACAATTTGCAGTAAAGTTGCAAAAAAACATATTTTTCAACTTACGTTTTGAAAGACTTAACATGGTTATCTCCTTCGGGTTCAACTTCTGGGATAACTGGAAGCACAGCCGGAGGAACGGTATCTGAAACCAGTATATATGTATAAATTAGTACAAAATAATAATTAATTTAACTCGTTCGAAACTCGCAAAATGTCACGCAAACTACCACAAGTATCTGTCGTTGACGGGTTCGCATGTAACAGCATCTACTTATATAAAACACTAACGTATGCGGTACCAAAATCTACGATATTACTAAGCTGCGAATGGCAACAACTAGATGAAAATATTAGCGTAATAACAATAACACGTGTGCAAAAATCCAAGTTTAACAGTTCAATGACGTCAAATGAAGCAAGCGTATTTGTTACTGTTTACGTATGTCATGTAGTAGCTAGATTTACAAAAAAAAAAATGCACACGCGAAAATGCAAGATCCTTCAGATTATATAATTTTATGAATGGAAATGTCACCAATTATGCCCTTTTCATACAATTTTGAAATGTTAGTACTTGGCATTGCCACCATCGGCTTTAAGCAATTCGATAAGTATATTTTAATTATTTATTTTTTATTAATTCTTTTATCATGACACCCCAAAATTCGTATCAATCCTAACCTAAATAAATTTCATGACAAATACTAGTACTAAAACAAAGAAGCATGATTTTCATTGCAATAAGTCCAATAATTTGCCCAACACTGCACTGATCATATAGAAGAGTAAGATATGGTATGGGTCAGCGAAGCTGGCCGCCTTATCGGCTAGTATTTTCAAAGAGCGTAAATTATCGTTTGCATTGAAGAACAGCAAGGAATGAAATCAGACTACTAGTAGAAATATAGAAAGCAAAGTCATAATTCCTGTACATTGTGAAAATATTACGAGTTAGAGAATATCAAATTGCTGACTCAGTCAATGACAAAACATTTTGTTTTCCAAATTAGCATTTTCTTTAAATGGAATGACCTTTTAAAGTTGCATCATTTAAAGAAGTCATTTAACGTTGCAGAAGAAGATGCTAGAAATGAATATTAAATTAAATTTTAAAAAAAACTAGGCTGTTCGAGCCTCGTCAGGGGGAGACCCCCTGAACCTTAATTTTTTATTTTCATTATTGCCATATTAAAACGATATTAATTGACTATGTCATTTTATCTCTCATCTTTCGTGTATTTCGCCTGGTACCCCTATGTTGAAATTTTTAGGAGTGTAACCTATTTATAGAAAATTGCATGGGATGCCTATTCTACAGCTTACGAAATAGTGTAACAATAGATTAAAGCTGTTGTGAACTAATAGTATTTAAATATATGTAAAAAATACATGTGGTGCGTATTCTACAGCTTACGAAATAGTGTAACAATAGATTAAAGCTGTTGTGAACTAATAGTATTTAAATATATGTAAAATTATGTCGCTTTTTTGGGACACATTTTTCGGACAATGGGTGAGAGATAAAATAACATAGTTATTAATATCTGGATAATGCTTTTTGATTGTAAGCAGTCAATATTTAAATGCAATTTTTGACTTGGTTATATTTAGATGATGTTACTTGATGAGAGAAAAAAAAACCTTTTCATTGTTTACGTTATACCTCATAAAGAATTTAATTTTTTCAGAAAATTCAAAAGCAGCAATTTAGATTCATTAAACACCTACTTTTAAAAAAATTTCATTTTATTCCCTTAGTCGTTTTCATGAATTAGTCAGAAAAAATTTCCCAATATTTAAAAAAAAGATTTAAACACCATTATTTAACAAAATACTCTTTGGCTGCAACTAAATTTTGTTTGATTAACTGTAGATATTGGATAATTTTACAAAATCTAAAAGGCCAATAAAGATTTAAAATAAAGACCTAGTTTTTTTTACAGTTCAATAGCCTACCATTGTATTACCTATAGACGCATTAAATTGATTCTCCCAAACACAAAAGAAGGGGGGATGCAATTTTCGCAAAATGTTTTAATTTATTCAAATTTTTAAAACAATTTGATTTTCATCAGTTGTTACCTATCATGTAACCAATCATTCTATTCTCCAAACCATTTTTCATGGATGCGTGAAGAAATATTAAAGCGATTTTCACAAAATCACAAAGTCTGAATTATTTTAAACAATTTATCTATAGTTTAAATTAACTCTTCATCCTATAACGTAACATAATTTCATGGGATGATCAATCAAGTAACCTTCAACATAATTTTGAATTTCATTCTATTGATGGAAGCCATCAATGAACGGACGGATGAAAGCAGTTTTGTGGATGGGAGCGGTTAGTTGGAAGATTCATATACTCATCCATTTTATGGAAGTAAAATAGAATCTTTTACATTAATTTCTTTTTTCTCGGCAGGGGCGATCGCCCCCCTCCGCTCTCCCTTTTAATCCGTCCTTGGGCTGACGAGATATACAGGCTGCGGTGTTGACATTTTGGACACATCCTTTTGCACTCGAAGAGTCATGTGACCTAGATGGTTTGGCCATCTTACCGTGACTATCTCGGACCCAGCTGGCCACACTCCCTCGGTCACATGACGCTTCGGGTGCAAAGAGGTGTGGCCAAAATGTCAGCAACCGGAGCCTGTATATCTTGTCAGCAACATAAAATAGGTCTCCACACCTGAAATTCCCCTGAACACAAGAAGTTCTGTTAAAAATTGTTGGCATTAAGGGCGAAATTGAAGTGAAACACAATTCGAAAGTTTTCCGCGTCGAACAGGAAACTTCGAACCATATCAATGTTTCTTTGTTTTGTTTGTTTGTTTGAATTGAGAATTGTTCTTGAGGTTTCTGACTGCAATCTCGAGGATGGTCTTATACCCCTGAATATCCGTTTTGACATTTATGATTTCCATATAACATTTATTAATAACATAGAGCACAACAGAAGTACAAACACAGAAGAAGGGGGCGGAAATGACAACCATGGGTTAACGGGATTCGAACCCGAGACCTCACCGCTCGCAGGCGGCTGGCAGAGATGGGTGCGCAAACCCTCGCAGCCATGAGATCCCCCCAATGTTTCTGATTCAACTGAAACAAAACAATCGTGTTTTGATCACGTGACAGCGCGATAGGTTTGTTCATTTGGAAGCATTCTGAGGACTGAACTGGGAACTGAAAAACGTTCGATTCGAACTCGATCGCGCGCGTTTCACTTGAATCTCGCCCAGGCCCGGACCGGGAGGGTGGGGGCCCGCCCGTCTGGAGAGAAAGGGGGGCCCCGGGTTATTGTATAACCGATAAATAATAGGATGTGTTAACTTTCGGGGTATGGGGGAGGAGGTATGGCGTTATTATTAATTAAGTATGATTGATAATTAACGCATTCATAAAATATTGATCTATTAATTAATATGCATCATTCATATTAATGAATCCCTTGTTCATTCGGTAATTCTCTTTCAAAACATTTTGAGAACCAGGGGCGTAGCCAGAAATTTTTCATGGGGGTGGGGTTACGACTACTGCAACTCACATATATGCATACATGTGTGTGATAAGGGAGTGAAGAATATACATTTTGTATGGCAAAAAATTCCTCATGGGGGGTTATGACCCCCCTAACCCCCCCCCCCCCCGTGGCTACGCCTCTGAGAACTACATATAAAAATAAAGTGTTTTGAAGCCTTTTGGTGCGCGAATGCAGCTGCAAAAAATTTTCTGTGTCAAACTTCATTAAGTGCTATCAGTATAGCACTTTTTTTATTTTATTTTTTCTGCTTGGGGGCCCACCCGACTGCAGACAGTCAAGACACCCTGGCCAGTCCGGGCCTGATCTCGCCCTAATTCGAACTCGATGGCGCGCGTTTCACTTGAATCTCGCCCTAATACACTGGAATGTTAGTACAACAATTTTCTTACATGGTTCGAAGGTGAGATCCTCGTATCCTGGAATCAATGGCAGATCTTCCAGTGACCGCTGGCTCAGTTCAAATTCTTCTTCTGCGATAAACGCTTTAAAAATAAAGATTTTGAAAGAAAGAAATTAAAAAGTTTCTTTTTTTTTTTAAATCTGAAAATAAATATAATGACATTGGCGTAACATCGCAATTGACTCATATGCGTCACCAGTAATGGATTATTCGGGAAGGGAAGGGGGCCATTGGACTTTTTACTTAGGTTTATAAATTGTTCAAAATGCAAATTCAACGTGTGAAATCGTGCAGTACGCGAATATAAAGTTGTAAAACAAAATTTCGAAGGGACCTATGCTCCCCCTCACAGGAGCCGCCCTTGGGAAGAAGAATAAATTATGATCCCCCCCCCCACCACCACTTTTCTTCAGTAAAAGTTGTCAATTGCAACACTAGACCACAGCAAACCGTTCAAAGACCTGTTATCAGGAAGCAATGATAGGAACAGAAAAGGGGGATAGTCGCTATCGCAGCAAATAAATTTATGCAATAGGATAAAGTGTATTTATTTTTATAACTGTTAATCGATTTATTAAATATTAGTGGAGGGCAAATATCCCGAATATCCCCATATGACGCCTATAACATTATCGGCAGGCATGAGCGCCGACAGAATATTTCCCAGGGGGGGGGGGGCAAAGACTACTCAAGGAGGGGGGGGGGGGAGCAAAGACTACTTTAACGTGCGGTTACCATGCTGGAAAGAGCAAAAAAGCAAGGAAAAACACTGCAGACAAAAATCATGGGTGGGGCATTGCCCCCCTTTCCCTATGCTGCCGGCGCCCATGTCGGCAGGGGCGGCTTTGCACGGTAAGCAAGGTAAGCAGAACATCGCATTAGGAGCGCCATCTTCGAAGGGGCCCCATTTCGAACTGAAAAACTGAGAAAAACGTGATCTAGAGCGTAAAAGATGACGCCTTTTTAACGTTTTTCAGGGGGGGGGGCACGTACCCTAGGGCCTCTCCTGATTATCAGTTACAGACATGGTCGCCGGCAGCATAGGGCAAGGGGGGGGCCCTGGATTTCTGTATGCAGTCTCTTCCCTTGCTTTTTTCTTTTCAACATGGTAACAATACGTTGAAGTAATCTTTGCCCCCCCCCTCCGGGAAATATTCTGGCGGCACCCATGGTTACAGATAGATGTCTGAAAGGAAAATAAACAAATTATACTTTAAAAAAAAAAAAAAGTTTTTTTGGAAATCTGCCTTGCACACTAATCCGTCAACGATGGGTACTTCATCTAGATAACACAGAATACATGTGGATCGTGTACAGTGGCGCAGAGAGGGAGGGGGAGCAGGGGAAAAATCCCCAGGGCCTCAACTTGTGAAGGGGCCCCGCTTTTGCTGTTTACATGATACTTAATTGTGTGGTGTCAATTTTGTTTTAAAAAAAAGAATGTCCAAATTCAGATTATTTCCGCGGATGTTTCAAATTAATTTTTTGAATGAAATTACAAAAAGCCAGCTAGAGCATAAACCCCCAACCTGACAAAAACGAGGCGTGTTTCTGATTGAGTCTTCTTTTTCAAGAAAAGTAGACATGGACGGTGTTATTCAACGGTTTGCCATGACTCAAAGTAGGAAAGATTTATTGAACAAGAAATCATTTTTACTTTCCGAACATGTACCATGTAAGGAAAGTATTGTAATCATGAAAAAATTCGACTTCGAGATTTTGGTGTTTTTACACGTTTTGAGGGCTTCTGAATCCATTTATGCTATTTTTACGAGATGTATGTATGTATGTGTGTATGTGTGTGTGTATGTGTTTGTGTGTGTGTTTGTGTGTATGTGAGTGAACACGATAGCTCCTGAACGGAGCATTCGATTGAGCTCAAATTGGATATATATGTCATAAACCACCGTCGCAAGACCGGTATTGATTTTGGTGTGTATAGGACTTATAGTTTTTCTACAGGGCTACGACAAAGATTTCTTTTACATTATGGCCTATGGGGGAATTTCTTGAAAGTGCGCTAGCGTTTAAACGGTAGATTCGATTGAGCTCAAATTGGGTATACATATTATAAACCACCGTTGCAAGACCGGTATTGATTTTGGTGTGTATAGGACTTATAGTTTTTCTACAGGGCTACGACAAAGATTTCTTTTACATTATGGCCTATGGGGGGAATTTCTTGAAAGTGCGCTAGCGTTTAAACGATACATTCGATTGAGCTCAAATTCGGTATACATGTTATAAACCACCATCCTAAGACCGGTATTGATTTTGGTGTGTATAGGACTTATAGTTCTCCTAAAGGGCTACGACAAAACTTTCTTTTATGTTATGGCATAATGGCCTATGGGGAGAAATTCTTGAAAGTGCGCAAGCGTTTAAACGGTGCATTCGATTGAGTTTCAATTTGGTATATATGTTTGAATTATTCATCGATTCAAATTTATTTAAGTGCTTGGTAATGATCTTAATCGTAAGTGTTCGGAAAGTCGAGTGGAGTCACTCCAGATTTTTTTTTTCAGAGACACATTGTTAAATAGTGGAAGAAAGGGGAGAAACTATGGGCCCACTCAACCTCCGAAATTTTGAATTTTCCTTACCAAAATGTTAAAGATCAAGACCTTCTATGAAAAATTTTGACATTTCCATTTTTTTGACCTTCTGAAATTTTTTGGGCTGCCTGCTTGCAAGGAAGTATGAATAAAAGTATTCATTTTTTCAATACTACTGAGGAAACATGCCATTCAAAAATGTTGTTAACGTTCCAAATACAGTTTCTTTATGGAAGTGACGAAACCTTCAAAATAAAATGTTGGTATTTTTGAGAGCATGGATGTTTATTAGAGTATAATACTCTTTTAAATTAACAATTTTAATTCTATTCATTATTTTCCAATGACTATTCATTTAAAATTTCTTTAAATGATTCATAATTTTAATCAGGAGTCAATGATGGATCTGTTACGACATCAAAAGGATTTCTGGATAGCAAAGGGGCCCCCAAAGATTTTAACGGGCAGTGATCCCGCTCTGGGAACACCCGACTCTGACGTTTTGACTGCTGCCAGTCACAAAGACTAGATTTAAATTTCTATAAAAATATTTGCGGGTGACACAGCTCCATGAGAATCCTTTACTTTTTAGCACGTCACTTCCCGTAAAAAAAATGGTCGCAATTATTTTTAACAGTGACAGCTGCTGAAAAATGGAAGAATTCGAGAACCGCTGGATAGATTGCCCAATGCGGCACAGCCAGCTGCCGTCAAAAGAAGGGTCTCTCGATCTGTGGCACGCGATGAACGTTTTGATCGTCCGCCCTCTTGCTGGTAGTTAAGTCGAGCGATGGCAACGGCTGCCCTTTTTTCAGCATTGGGAAAGGGGTTGCGCCTCAAAGGGTTAACCCCGGGGCCCCGACTTGGCTCTCTGCGCCTCTGATCGTGTATGACGATTAAAAAAACGAAACAAGAAAAAAATTGACGATAATGGAAATCAACAAATAGATTTAAAAAAATAAATAAATAAATAAATAGTCTAGATTTTCCAATAATTCAAATCAACTTTTACAAACGTAATGTTTTATGATTGCAAAAATGAAGACACGGTAAGCATTAAAACAATTTAAAATTGATTGTGTTGGCATACTTTTTCAACTTAACAGTAAAGTGGGTCCTAAACTGGGAAAAGTCAAACTATCGCTTTATTTTACAAGCTTTAAAAAAAAAAAAAAGTTTATGGAGTTATTTAAATGGTGATAAAAGCTCTTTGGATGGCAAATGTTTACACATGATTGTCCTTCTAGTACAATATCTCTTTTATCAGAAGTTATCATCCATCCTTCTGACGACAATCTTCGCTTCCCACGTGATTCTGACGATTTAGAATACTTTTTTTTTTTTCTTTTTTTTTTTTTCGTGCGGTTGATTAAAAGATTATCGCTCTTTAAAAATAAAAAAATCCTGTTCCATTTGCAAAACCTGAACCAAGATAAAATCTTGACGCGCCATAACCCCTTTAACTTTAATCCGTGCTTAACCTGTTCCGTGTCATAGTTTCAAAGAGGCAGCGATGGAGATAGATATTCCTAAAGGCATATTCAAACGTCTGCTGGGGGAGAGGGGGAAAAGGGGGTACATGCCCCCCAACTTTGTCTGAAAATCTTTTTTTTTTTTTTTTAATTGTTTTAATATTTAAGAGAAACTTCCCCTTTCTACTTTTGAATTCGATACGTAGCCCATCCCCAAAAATTTCCGATCATGCGACAAGTAGAATACAAATTTTAACCTACATTTTACACCTGAACAGCAGATCACCCCCGAAAATTCGTAAAATTATTCAAGCTTATTACTGTAACATACTCTATGCTAGATGGACACATTAAGTCATTTCAAATAACGGCACATTTTACACGTTGATTATTTATCGATATACTTCTTCGATGAAAAAGTAATGATATCTCATGGAATTAATCGCAAAAACAAATTTTCGTTTCTACATCCTATAGAGCAATTTCAACCACGTGACCTGCAATGGAGTCTGCCAATAAAAACTCGTTTTTGAAGTGACGTCTGTCCACCAGGAACTTGAATGAACCAATAGAAGCCTCATATTATTCCACCAGCATAGAATTGTGACGTAATGTGAAACTGCCCTATAGTAGCTAATGGGGAGGAGGACGTAAACAGAAAAATCCGACTAGCTTATTTAAAATAAAGTTACATAAATGCAATAATAATAAGATAAACCATACCAAATCTGTGTATCGCTTATAAAACACTTTCAATTTCAATTCCTTCTTTCTTTTTTTCAAATACCGTTGTCAAACTTGGCGAAATTTTGGGGATCACCTCAAAAAAGCTGTGTATCACTATTAATATAATTTTACGGGACCTTGTAAAAAAACTAAATGCTACTCATATCATTTAAATTATTTTTAGATTAAATGATATTAAGCTGTTATAAACGTTTTATATACTAATTGTACTGTACTGGAAATGGATGAATGTCTCTAAACGACCATAGATCGCAATGTATTGGAACTCTTTTGAGTGCTCGTGTAAAAAAAAAAAAAACTTTTAGAGCTACAGACACCGTTTTCAATGGAGAACATTATTTGGTAATCCTTCATAAGATATATATCCATTTTGTTTTGTTGGAAACAGCCGAATATCAATAAAATACGCTATAAACAATGGCTGCCCATAGAGCTTAATGTATTGAAATTCTTTTGGGTGTTGCTGGAAAAAAGATTATGAATGCTACATAGCCTTTTCAACGGAGCACATATAGTAAAGTACATCAGAGTTCACGGACAGACATACAAACCGAAATCACAAACACTTTGCAACTTAGTGTTAAAAATACTGCCCATGTTTTATTTATTTCTCTAGGAGCAATTTGCTAATGGCATATTTCAATCTCAAACCTACTCATTTACGACAAAGTATTCATTTGCAGGGATTTCCTATACTTAGGAAGCACATTGCAACATCATAAGATAAATTACCAGATTTACAAAGTCTTTTTAATTGGCACCCCGCAATGATTTTAAATATAACGCTAACTGGAATCGACGAGTATTTCGTCACACCGACGTGCGCCATCACCGATTTTCTAAGGTTAAAAATGATTAAATTAACTATAAACGGAAAATAGAAGACTTTTTCAACTTCAGTTATATTAGTAAAATTAGCATTACTATTAGGGTTCTGGTCTTCAGTTTCAGTACTGATAAAACAAAAAATACACTGGCTAACTTCAAATTACCTGTTGAAAAATACAAACTTTTAAATATCAGTTAGTGAAAATATGATTGTTATTTATCACCAAACCCAACGGTTGCGCAAACGCAACGCTGGGCCCCAGCGGAGCAATCAAAGAACCATTCTGGAAGCAACAGCTGTCAAAAAAGGGACAGGGTTTACCGTTGTGTTTTTTTTTTAATAATGAGGGCGAGCAAGTTACAGCATGAGACTACCCAAAAATCCTTGTTTTGTGAGAAAATTTTTGATTTTTTTTTATTATTATTTGCTCATTTTATAGGTCACGTGATTAAGATTCTAAAACAGTTTTACTTTTGTTTCTACGATAGCTAGAAGCTAAGTTATACAAGAAAAAATGAACCAGAAGGATAGCATTTTGTACAGTATTAAAATCTTTAAACACGTTTTCTGAAAAAGTATGTTTTTCGTAAATTTTTTTATGATAAATGTCACACTTATAATGTATTTAAGATATTTTGAAATTTTACCAGGATATTTTGATGATTAATAGCTGTGTTATGAAGCAGAATTTAACATTTCTCTTTTTATTTATTGACTTTATAGCCATTTTTGTCTTCAAAATATGTTTTTTAGAAAAAATACTGAGTTTTCACTTAAAAATTGAAATATTTCCATTACTATTAGAACTTTTACAAATATTTTGGTCCATAACGCAGATAAATATGTTAGTTATGTGCTGCATAAATGCTATCATAAAATACTTATTAGAATTGTTGACAGGCGAGGAGTAAATGCAATTTTTTACCAAAATTTCACTTAAATTTGCCAATAAATCAAAATTTACATTGCATTTCATTAGAACTTCATTTAAAATTTTAGTTTTATACTCCATTTTATTGAAAAACACAGATTTTTCGTTATAATTTACTTTATAAAAAAGAGCCACGAAAATAGGCCGTCTACATATCCTGAATCTCAATTCAGGATATGTAGGGATATGTATTCGGGGACAGCCTCCAATTTCAGGTCAGATAATAGTCTGTATGAGGGGTCGATGCAGAAGAAAATTGGGTCCGTATTGCGGCCCTATCACAAACATACAGTCGATTAAAACGGCCTTTAATTGGCATGTTACCTTACATATTTTTAACAAAAAAGTGACTTTTATGAGAAATTGGGATGAAAATTCATGAAAATAACTGTTGAAATTCACACAAATTAGTATTGAAATTCACAAAAATGGACAAAATGGACCCTGTCAAAAATTGCTCGATCGACTCCTGCTAATACTTTAAATGCGAGTTCAAGATTAAAAATGAACAGGTGAAAGGGGGGGGGGGAAAGAGAGAGAGTGCCCTATCTTTGATGATATATACTTCTCTTCTCGGTTACTTATCGTTCCTCCCTTGCAGGCCCGGACTGGCCAGGGTGTCCGACTGTCTGCAGACGGGTTGGCCCCCAAACAGAAAAAAGAAATAAAACAAAAAACGTGCTATACTGATAGCACTTGTATGAAGTTTGACACATAAAAATTCTTTTGCAGCTGCAATTGCGCCCCAGAAGGCTTCAAAACACTTCCTTTTAAATGTAGTTCTCAAAATTTTTTGAGTGAGGGTTCCCGAATGAACAAGGTATTAATTAATATGAATGACGCATATTAATTAATAGATCAATATTTTATTAATGCCATTAATTATCAATCATAATTAATTAATAATAACACCATATCCCGAAAGTTAACACATCCTATTATTTATCGGTTGCACAATAACCCCCCCCCTTCTCTTGAGACGGGCGGGCCCCTACCCTCCCAGTCCGGGCATGCTCCCTTGAAAGTTTTTTGGATCTGCGACTGCCAATGGTGACCAAACGTCCCCCAATTTTCGGGGACAGCCTCCGATTTCAGGATGTTTTTTCTATTTGCTCGCAAAATATGAAACAGCAATTAGGGACTTTAAAATATCAATCCCGTTTGTCTCATTTTTATGAGTGTCAATAATGCTCCAGTTGAATAAGCAGAAAGAAGCTTGTTTGAGAAGAGCACTGAATTTATAAACTGTTCCTAATTTTTGTTTCATAAATTAACACACCTCGCTGATTTGTTCTCACTTCTTCGCTCAAAAAAGACTGGTCTCATTCTTTCTCAGAAACTGGCCACTTCCACAATTTTTTAACAATCTTGAATCCGCCATTTTCCTCGAACGGTACCGAAATGGAACTTTAAAGCCTTTGCTCCTGTATAATACGCTAAATGTTCCATCAACGGTCGTATTGTATTAGGTTGTAACGAAAGTTTCCCGCCACTACAAACATCGTCAGCACACAGTTCGCGTTGGCGTATTTGCTCTGCTCATATTTTGTCAAACGATTTTTGGCATTTGAAAGAAAGACTTGCGTTGTGAATACTGTGTGATAACACTGTGTTGTGAAATCTGTAAAAAAAATATATAGTTATCATTAAGTACAAGGTGTATCAAATGGAACCATCACTCTAGCGGATTAGAACCATCATTTACTTCCAGTTCTGTTGCAAAAAGTCAGCTACTGAATATCAACGAATTATGATTAGAGCTTTAAGTTCTATTGTTGTATCATGTGATACTGTGCAGGTTTGGTACCGAAAGTTCGAAAACAAGGACTATGACAGTCAAGAAGCAGAGAGCTCTAGCCGATCTATAGATATTGATGAGGCCAGCCTGTGAGAACTTGTGGAAGAAGACCAGTAATTAACCACTCGACAGTTATCTAAGGAGTTAGAAGTTAGTTTTTCAAGCAGATTTGCCGGAAAACTTTCGTTACAACCTGATAATTCCCAGAATCTCCCTAAATAACCAATTGCCAACGGATACACTATTCGTTGTGTAAAGGTAAGACAGAGTTGGAAAACGTTTTATAATTACAGTGATTTTCATTCTTTGATCAATTTTACGAATATCGACTTGAATAAAAACACTGAAAAGAGAATATTTTTGCTTTCTCCGCACCCCCCCCCCCCAATGATCAGCCAGGGCTATGATCAGTGTCCTATGTACGCATAAGCATGGCGTGGCAACATAAAATTTTGGCGAGGCACATAACTAAAGTGACCAGACGTCCTGCCTTTTGGTGGGACAGTCCTGATTTTTACTTATATGTCCTGCTGTCCCCACAGAACCCTAAAATGTCCCGCTTTTCCCACTCCTGTCCCTCCAAAGTCCTGCTTTATGAAAAATAAATAAAAGTAAAATATAAATTCATAGGAAAATGATTGTGTTATTTGCAAAGTTTTTTGTTATTTGTATTTAACCCCAGCTTTTTTAAATTGATGAAAATAATTGTTTCATAATATGTATTAATACATACCTATAATCAATGGAAATGGAAATATGGATTACGGCCAATTATCTACCCTAGGGATCTAGGCCGGTTTCAACCCGTATTTACACGAAGTTTCGCAGAAAACCACGGAAAACGCCGAACGGTTAGGTTGGCGGACTCGACCTAGTTTCGCACCAGGCACCTTCCGTCTCCCAGTTCAAAGCACTAGCACTATGCCACTGGTCGGGCTATAATCAATGGATGGGGATTCTATAGTCATTGCTAGAAAGCAAACTATTTTGGAAAGCTATCCAAAAATTAACAATAAAATTATTTAAAACCTAAGTTTATATAATAGGCATATTTTATTTGTATATTTTCTATATTTTTTCAACTCAATTTTCTCGTAAAAGTAGAAAATAAACTTATGTATAGACAAAAAAAAAAAAAAAAACCTTGGGGAAAGGGAAGGGGGGGGGGGGGGTCGGGATTGATTTCTACCCCTTCCGACTCTGTGTTTTAGAGATGTCCTGATTTTCGGTTTAGAAAAAATGGTCACTTTACACATAACATAATCAAGCATAGGAACAGGGAAGTACCTTAAGGATTCTCAAAAAGAGTTTTTTAATTCATAGTTTTCTCAACAAAGTTGGGGGGGGGGGGGGGGCACGTGCTCGCTTCGTGTTGCTACGCCCGCAAATGCATGTAAAGAGTCTCTGACATTTTGTTTTTCTTCGAACACAAACAATATCCGGCTTATAAATAAACATAAAGCAGACATCTTCTGACAGAGTGCACCTAATAAGCCGTTTATACGATTAGGCAATAACAGCTACATGGAAGAGATTACCCAAGAGCCGTAATTGGCGCGCCCGAGTCTTAAAAGTATTTTTGCGATGCGACTTCGAGTCAAGGACAGAATCTGACCTCAGGACAGAAAATAATACAAGTGTGCTTCTTTCACTGATTCGGTGATTCATTTCGAGAAGAGCATCAAATGGATGTCTTAAGCTTATTTTTTTACACAATTTAGTTTTAGCAAATGAAAATTAACCCTTTGAGGCGCAACCCTTTCCCAATGCTGAAAAATGGGCAGCCGTCGCCATCGCTCGACTTAACGACCAGCAGGATGGCGGACGATGGAAACCTTCATCGCGTGCCACAGATCGAGAGACCCTTTTTTCGACGACAGCTGGCTGTGCCGCACAGCCAGCCAGCTGCGTCAAAAAAAGGGTCCCTAGAGCTGTGGCACGCGATGAACGTTTCGATCGTCCGCCCTCTTGCTGGTCGTTAAGTCGAGCGATGGCAACGGCTGCCCTTTTTTCGGCATTGGGCAATCGATCCAGCTGTTCTCGCATTCTTCCATTTTTCAGCAGATGTCAGTGCTGTTAAAAAGAATCGTGAATATTTTTTTACGGGAAATGACGTGCTAAAAAGTAAAATATTCTCGTGGAGCTCTGTCGCCCGCAACTACTTTTATAGAAATCCAATCTATTCTTCGTGACTGGCAACAGTCAAAACGTCAGAGTTGGGTGTTCCCAGAGCGGGAACACTGCGCGTTTAAGGGTTAATTCGAAAGCGCACCGTACTCGGGTGAAGATAGTGTTTTCACATGGGGGAGGTCTAGGTTACTAGACCGGTACTAGGGCGTCGGTACTAGGACCGGGCGTCGGTACTAGGTTAATAGGTACTCAATATTTCGCCTGGCCAAAACTACTGAAGTTAATAGGTACTAGGTATGGAAGGGTATAACCCAGTGGTTAAGGCGTTGGACTCGTAACCGGAAGGTTGTGAGTTCGATACCGGCGTACCACTCAAGACCACCGCGTACATGCGGAGTACGTGCACGTTCAATCCGTGGTTCCGAAACTCCTCTCGGTGGTCGCTAGCCGTTTCTGAGGGGTGCCAATATTCAGAAGTCCGTCACCTTCTGATGAGGTTTCAAATTGTGGCGGGAAATTCCGGGAAGGACGTATATGTAGCTCTAAGCGACACATTCGGTGACGCGAGCTGTCATTCGGTGACGCGAGCTGTCCTCTCCTGGTAAACAACTATAACGGGGGGGGGGGGGGGAGAGATCCATCCTTACTATAAAATTTGAGTGAAAATTTTACTATAAAAATTTTTCAATTACATTACAAAATGTTTATCTTCTTTATAATTATTTTTCTTCATCAGTCATTATACATTACAGAGTTTACTAAATAGACATTCGAATTTGTTAAATTAATATAGATGTCTCAAAATTTATATGAAATTTAAAAATATTTTAAACTGTACAGTAATTTGAGGCACAGATACAAAAGGTGGATATGCGGGCAAAATTAGCGTCTTTGCGATAGACTAAGGAGGTGTCCAGACCCCCTAAGCATACCCCTTATACACGTCCATACGACCATACCCAGAGTGCCGAGTCGGGACCCCGGGGATAAAATCGTCAGGGTCCCTTTTGCTATGCAGAAACCCTTTTGATGTCGTATTACATCAATCATTTACTCCTTATTAAAATTATGAATCATTTAAAGAAACTTTAAATTATATTGGATTGGCAACAAAGTAATTGCGTTTTTCCGTATGTCAATATTTCGCCTGGCCAAAACTACTGAAGTTAATTATGCGAAATTTGGCACGTACGTGAGTTCTTCAACATAGGTGCTAGATCGGAGAGCATTTTCCAAAATTCGTAATCTTAGGGGGGGTAAGGAGCCAAAAAGTTCTTTTCACATATCCCGCGTGATCTCAAATAAAAATAGAGATATCCGTGAAATTCTTTCTGTAAAATACAGCAGTCACGAATACCTAAAAATTAATTTCAGGACATTTTTAATAGTGTCCTCTAAGGAGGATAGAAGCGAAAAAAGGGGGAGGGTGGCCATCTTTTATGGACGAAAAAAAATACTGCCAGTGAAATTCTTACTTTAAAATGTAACAAATATGAATCGTATGTTCAGGCACAGCTTACCTCTAATTAAAAACTTGTTGAAAACTTATCTGCTTGAATTTTATACAAGAAAACGCAGTTACTTTGTTGCCAACCCAATAATAGTAACTGGAAAATAATTAATAGAATTAAAAGTATTATACTTTAATAAGCATTCGTGCTCTAAAAAATACCAACATTTTGTGTTTAAGGTTTCGTCCCCTCCATAGAGAAACTGTACTTGGAATTTTAACACTATTTTTGTATGGCATGTTTCCTCAGCATTGAAAAAAATGAATATTGTTATTCATACTTCCATTCAAGCAAGCAGCCAAAAAAAAATTCGGAAGTCCTAAAAAGTGTCAAGTTCAAAATTTCTCATAGAAAGTCTTGATCTTTTAACATTTTGTTAAGGAAAGTTCAAAATTTCGGAGGTTGGGTGCGGGCCCATAGTCTCTCTTCTGACTATGCCCTTTCTTGCGTTATTTAACAATGTTTCTCGGGGAAAAAAAATAAATAAAAATTGATTTCTTGTAAAATAAATCTTAGTAAATCTTGTTAAATAGTTTTAGTCATGGCAAACCGTTGAATAACACCATCAAAGTCTACTTTTTTTTGAAAAAGAGGACTCAATCACTAACACTCCTCGTTTTTGTGAAGTTGGTATGGATTATACTGTAGCTGGTTTTTGCAATTTCGCTCAAAAATCAATTTGAAACTTAAGAGGACATAATCTGTATTTGGACTTTTTTACTTCCTTGTACGTAGTATAAGGAAGTAATGTGATCCCGAAAAATTTTGGGGGCCAAATTTCGACATAAAAACCGATTTTGACTACCTCTAAATTTAATTTAAAAATTTTTTTCGATGCATCTCATCGTAGGCTAGCATGCACGATCATATTAACGCGTCTGCAACGCATTCTGACCAGTGGCGAGTCTACTGTGGCCAGTTTTTCCATGCCGTCTGTACGTACGTACGTACGTATGTATGTAACTCGCATATCTCAAAAACTATGGGTCGTAGAATGTTGAGATTTGATATTTAGGATTGTTCTATGATCTAGTTGTGCACCTCCCCTTTTGGTAGCAATCGAATGGATAGTTTATGTACAGGACCGCCCAAAAGATTCGAAATACATTACGCTCTATGGGCCGAAATTCATTAAACTCGCCTAACTCAAAAGCTATTAGGCGTAGAATGTCGAAACTTCATATTTTGGACAGTTGTAACATCTAGTTGTGCACCTCCCCTTTTGGTTCCATTCGACTGGATAGTTTATCTACAGGACTGCCCAAAACATTCGAAATACATTACACTCAATCGGCCGAAATTCATTAAACTCGCATATCTCAAAAACTGTTAGGCGTTGAATGTTGAAACTTTATATTTAGGATTGTTGTAACATCTAGTTGTGCACCTCCCCTTTCGGTTCCATTCGACTGAATAGTTTATCTACAGGACCGCCCAAAAGATTCGAAATACATTACGCTCTATGGGCCGAAATTCATCAAAGCGTTTTTTAGAGGTATTGGGCTATTTCAAACGACTCAGAAGTGATATATGCTGTAAAGAGTTAGAAAATGAATTTCTCCATTAAAAAAAGTGTCTTTATCATTTATAGTTCTGCTACAGGAACACTCAAAAGATTTCCAATACATTACGGTCAATAGCAATTTTAGGGGCATTCATCCATTTCAAGCACAATACCGTCCTACCACATAAGTTAGGTAATGGTCCGACCACGGTCACGTGCCTCCCTCAAGAACTATGCCAAAAGTCGCCAAGCTTGGCGACTTTTGGTGTACGTGTGTGCATATTTAACTCTCAAATCTCAAAAACTATTATGAAATTTCATATATAAGAATGCTGTAACATCTAGTTGTGCATCTCGATTTTTGGTTCCAATCTACTGGAGAGTTTATTTACAGGACCACCGAAAAGAATTTCAGTACTTTAATGTCTATGGACATCTTCATTATAATACAACTGTAGACAGTCATTGTTTTGTACATGCCCAAAATCTCGCCGTCTGTCCTCGACCTTGGCGAGTTTTGGCGAAATATCGCCAAATTTGGCGATAGTCAGTCATTTGGTCGATGCCCAAAGTATCGCCATTTGTCATCGTTCTTGGCGAGTTTTGGCGAAATGTCGCCAAATTTGGCGATAATCTCTCATTGTTCGGTTTATGCTTGAAATCTCGCCAAATGTCGTCGACATTGACGAGTTTCGCAGAAATATCGCCAAATTTGGCGCCAAAAATTATTTCCTATTTTGTATAACTCTAAAACTTTAACCCGTAGATTTTTTAACTTTGTATTTAGAACTATTGTAATATCTAACTGTTTTCAATATCTTTTTTGACAGCAATCGACTGAGAATTTATTTACATGGTGAGCCAAATGACTTTGAATACATTGAGGTGTATAGATGCATTCAATTCATTGAAAGTCTGTGGTCAATGACTACTTTGGCTATCCCCAAAATCTCGCTGACTATCTCAAGTTTGTCGGCTTTTGGTGAAATATCGCCAAATAAAGTGTCAGAAGGAAATCTTTCAAATTGAACTCAGCTTGGCGATATCAAAATATTTGGCTAGAAATCGCTAAACCTTACTATTATTGATATTTTATCTCTTTCAAACAAATAAATTTAGAGGAAGTGCGTCGAAAATATTTTTGATCTAATGAACGTGCAAGGAAGTCATGTGTTGGACACATCAGATTTTTTTTAACAAAAAAAGCGGGGCCCCTTCACAAGGTCAGGCTCTGGGGATTTTTCCCCTGCTCCCCCTCCCTCTCTGCGCCACTGCCCATACGTGCATTTTTAGAAAGGTTAGAGGGGGATGACGAGGGGAACGGGAAAAAGGGTTCTAGTCTAGTAAATGTACACAGCACTGATTTGATAATAAATAAACTCGGCTGTTCGAGCCTCGTCAGGGGGGGACCCCCCCTTAACCCCCCCCCTAATTTTTTAGTTTCATTATTGCCATATTAAAACGATATCAATTGACTATGTCATTTTATCTGGTATCTTTCGTGCATTTTGCCTGGTAACCCTATGTTGAAATTTTTAGGATTGTAGCCTATTTATAGAAAAATACATGGGATGCCTATTCTACAGCTTGCGAAATATTATAACAATAGATTAAAGCTGTTGTGAACTAACTAATAGTGTTTAAATATATGTAAAATTATGTCGCATACTTTTATGTCGTTTTTTTTTTTTTTTATGGCGCATTTTTGGGACACATTTTTCATACAATTTTCAATAAAGGGGGTGAGAGATAAAATGACATAGTCATTAAAAATGATTATGTCAAAGTTTTCACTATACCAAAGACTACGGGGAAGAGGCTCGAATATCACACTGCAGCCCCCATATGAACGCCACGTTTTACATCAAGAAACAACATGAAACACCATGCAGAAGTCATCAATTATAAAACACTTTCCAACGCGGACTTATTTACACTCCAGGCCTTCAAAGACTCAATCAGGGAAGCAATTCTGTATTAATATAACAAAAAAAAAAAAAAAAAAAAAAAAATTGTATGAAAAAAGTTTCATAGTTTTCATTATATATACATTTTAATGGGGCTTACTTTAAATTAATTTTTAGCATGTTGAAAATTAAAACGGATACCTTTCAAAAACTTTAGGAGAAAATTTTTGATTACATGAGTAAAAACCGTGTCATCAACTTTTTATTAACACTTTGAGGCGTACACCCTTTCCCAATGCAGATAAAAGGGCAGCCGTTGCCATCGCTCGACTTAACGACCAGCAATATGGCGGACGATCGAAAGGTTCTACGCGTGCAACAGAACTAGAGACCTTTTTTTGACGACAGCTGGCTGTGCGGCACAGCCAGCTGTCGTCAAAAAAGGGTCTCTAGTTCTGTTGCACGCGTAGAACCTTTCGATCGTCCGCCATCTTGCTGGTCGTTAAGTCGAGCGATGGCAACGGCTGCCCTTTTTTCGGCATTGGGCAATCTATCCAGCTGTTCTCGCAATCTTCCATTTTTCAGCCGATGTCAGTGCTGTTTAAAAGAATCGTGACCATTTTTTGACGGGAAATGACGTGCTTAAAAAGTAAAGGGTTCTCGTGGAGCTCTGTCCCCCGCAACTATTTTTATAGAAATCCAATCTATTCTTCGTGACTGGCAACAGTCAAAACGTCAGAGTTTGATGTTTCCAGAGCGGCGGGGAACACTGCGCGTTAAAGGGTTAAAGGCATGATGGACACTGAAAGAGACTGTTTCAGAAAGTGTTCTATAAACTGATGTGTTCGGCAAAAATTCATTTTTGGTAGCTTCTTTTCTATCAAAAAAATCCCAAAATTACCTCTTGAATTAGTCCGGATTCTCGATGAAGCTGAAAATGTTGAGAGACTGCACCTCCTGCCGACAGTGCCGGCAGCAGCGCAATTGACACTACTACGCCGCCGGCTTCCCGCCGATTTGAATCCGGCAGCACTGGATCTTCTCATTGATCTTTTTCCGTTTAAAAAAAAAAAAACTCGCGACCAGCCGGACTGTGTCCAGACGGAAGGAATCGGCTCCTGTCGATTTCACAGGTGACGTAGACGATCCGACGAGTTTGCCTTACGGAAAAAAAAAAAAAATGTATCGTCAGTATCGATCAAGAAGAAAAAAAAAAAAAGAGAAATTACAATACTATTAGGTTGTAACGAAAGTTTCCCGCCACCGCAAACATCGTCAGCACACAGTTCTCGTTGGCGTATTCGCTCCTATTTTGTCAAACGATTTTTGGCATTTGAAAGAAAGAGGTTTACTTTATAACACTGTGTTGTGAAATCTGTAAAAAATATAGTTATCATTAAGTATAAGGTGTCTCAAATGGAACTATCACTCTAGAGGATTAGAACCATCCTTTACTTCCAGTTGTGTTGCAAAAAGTCAGCTACATAATATCAACTAATTATGAGTACAGCTTTAAGTAAGTACTATTGTTGTATCGTGTGACACTGTGCAGGTTTGGTACCGAAAGTTCAAAAACAGTTATCTAAGGAGTTAGAAGCTAGTTTTTCAGGCAGATATGGCGGAAAACTTTCGTTACAACCTGATATTAAAAACTAGCTCATTTGAAAATGCACCCTTGTAACTTTCGGGCGTAAGTAGATGTTAAAAATCAGCCACGTTCAATAACAATGTTTACAGTATTAATGTAGTTATAGCACTAAAGCTATACAAAGCTACTGAGTCCAATTTTTAATTTCAAAATATTCACTTCAAGTAATTTTATACATTTCTTGGATAAAAAGGTCTGCATATGAGCGGTTTTGTATACCATTTTAATTTCTACATTTGACTTAACCCTTTGAAGCGCAACCCTTTCCCAATGCTGAAAAAAAGGGCAGCCGTTGCCATCACTTGACTTAACGACCAGCAAGATGGCGGACGATCGAAACGTTCATCGCGTGCCACAGATCTAGGGACCCTTTTTTGACGACAGCTGGCTGTGTCAAAAAAGGTCTCTAAATCTGTGGTACGCGATGAACGTTTCGATCGTCCGCGAACTTGCCGGTCGTTAAGTCGAGCGACGGCAACGACTGCCCTTTTCCCAGCATTGGGCCATCTATTCAGCTGTTCTCGCATTTCTTCCATTTTGTCAGCAGATGTCAGTGCTGTTTAAAAAGAATCGTGGCAATATTTTTACGGGAAATGACGGGCTAAAAAAGTAAAGGATTCTCGTGGATCTATGTCACTCGCAACTACTTTTATAGAAACCAAATCTGTTCTTCGTGACTGGCAACCGTCAAAATGTCAGAGTTTGGTGTTCCCAGAGCGGGAACACTGCGCGTTAAAGAGTTAAAAGAAGAAAAGCAATACAAAATATAAATATTTTTCTCGTAAATTACTCTAATTTTTCATACTCTATCATCGGGAAGTGCAAGACATTGGGGAGGTATTATTGGGAGAGTAATGTCGTTGTTTCGTACGCCAATATTTCGACTAGCTAAAACTACTAAAGTTAATAATACGAAATTTCGCCTGTATGTGAGTTTTTAATGTGAGTGCTGGATTAGACAGCATTTTCCGAAATTCGTGTACGGGGCATAGGGCGCCAAAAAGTTCTTTTCATATATCTTTCTAGTTCACAGAAAAAAGGGGCTATTCATAAAATTCTTGCTGTAAAATACCTAAAAATCATTTTCAGGCAGGTGCGTAGCCAAGGAGGGGGGGGATAGGGTAGGGGCGTCATATCCCCCCCATGAGGAATTTTTTGCCATACAAAATGTATATTCTTCGCTCCCTAATGACACACATGTACGCATATATGTGAATTGCAGTAGTCGTAACCCCCCCCCCATGAAAAATTTCTGGCTACGCCCCTGTTTTCAGGATATTTTAAAATTTGTTCTCCAAGGATGGTGGATGCCCCTCCCTCTTTTTTTTCCCCACATGCATTTTCAAAAAAAAAAAAAAAAAATGCATGCGGAAAAAAAATCTATAAAAATTCTCTTTAAAATGTAACAAATGTGAATCCTATGATGTCAATGACGGATTATTGCAAGTTTCTCGGGGGGGGCGGTGGGTTTGTCGGGGAGGGGCAGTTAGTTAGAAGATTGGCATATACATCCCTTTTATGGAAGTAAAATAGGATCTTTTACATTAATTTCTTTTTTCTCGGGGTGGTCGCCCCTCCCCTTTAATTCTCCCCTGTCCTATGTTCAGGCCTCAAATTTCTTGCAATTAAAAAACTATTCAATATTTATTTGTTTGAATTAAATGGAAACTTACAGGTACACCTCGTAATTTCTCTTCAGTAATGTATCCCACATGTAATTATTACTTTAAATGTGGAGAGACATTACTGAAAATCAATTATGAGTTGTATCAGTAAATTTACATTGACAATGTAACATTTAAAAAAATTACTACTCTTCTAAGACTCTAAAACTCTAAACTATATCTAAACATAATAATTCCAGTTATCTAATAAAGGATATTTTCTGTATTTCAAGATTTTTATATTTAAGGACAGAAGATGTTCAGTTGATGTTGATTTGGTACATAGTTTGATATAGTTGAACGTAATTTCTAACTTAATAATATTTAACGCAGCTTTTTTATCGGATTAAATTTTATTTATTGGCAATGTAAGTATTTTGAATAATTATTCAATCACGCAGATCGCTTTTCAATGTGAAAATAATAATATAACAGTATATTTAGAGTGGCAAAACTATCGTTGTAAATGTATTTTTTATGTTGCAGTCTCATCGTAAAAATTCCTATGCAAACAGTTTATGAAGTAATTATGTTAATTTAAGTTTTTACAATAAAAATACCAGTAGTATCTATATATAATAATCAAATTATTATTATTAGGCATTTTTCTTTACATTCATTTGTCGTTTACTTTTTAGTGGTTGAGGGAGTGACCTAACTTTCGAGTTTTTGTAGATATGAGTCATTATTAGGTCAAATTTTTGACTTGAGAAACCAATCGGAATTATGTATACCAATCGGAATTATCTATCAGTGAAAGTGTTAATTAAATTAGTAAGTAAAAGTAAAATTTACTGCCGCATGGCCCTCGGCATACTGTTGGATTTTCTTTTCTGCAGTTTATATACCATATAACAATTTTAAAAAAATTTCTATCTATAAAATATGCGTTTCTAATAAATACATTATTATATAAAAATTAGAAGGGTTCATTTGGTCCTGGTAGGCATGAATCGCAATTCAGTCATCTCAGTGGCGGAAATTAATTCGAAGTACGAGTAATTCAAGGAATGAATGAATCGTATTTCGAATTAATTCGTTCCTTGAATTACTCGGTTACTAATGGCAGTTTTCGAAAAAAATCATGAGATTTTACTACATAAGTACAAATAAACTAATTATGTCATGCACGACAGAATTTTTAGAATGTCTCTTTACAAGCTGTGCTATTGTTGGACGAAATAAACGATAAACCTGTATCGGTTACAAAACTTTCTTAAAAATCGAAAATTTTGCAAAATGGGTCACTCTTCGAAAAATTTTGCTGTGCAATTCCACGTTTAATATTTTTTTTCCCCCTGAAAGTTTCTTGAAACGCCCTGTTTTTTATGTATTTCAGTGCATAGTGCAACTTATAAAGAATCATCCTGAATTTTTTCATTTTAATGTTGAGCACTAAGACTAAACCCTTAAATTTGTATCTCAAATTACTACTGCACCTCCAAATGATAAGGGATTGTTTAGGAATTAATCGGAATTGAACATAACTAAAATTCTAGACTAGGAGAAATGGGAAACACTTGCCTATGAAGTTCTGCAAACAAATCGGCAATTTATTAAAGCAGTAGATCAATAACAACAACAACTGCCCTCTTGGAATTCCATGGCTTGTTAACTCCTCAAATCCACTTGCAGGCACGGCTCTGGGATAAATACACTTTGCTCAAACTTCCCTTTCAAAGAACCATGACAGCTCTCTCGCAAAAATCTGCGAACATTTTGAAAACCTTTCACTGGAAACATACTGACCTGCTAGCTCAAAATAACCGCATGTGTTTTCGCCCTTAACACAGACGCGATTCCAAAAAATAACAAAAATTGCTTTTTAACATCTGCATATGTCTGTAAGCTACAGGCAACCCGTATTTTTTCCACCGCCTAAAAAGCTCTCTATTTCTTGAATTATTGTTCTCTTTCTTTTTCTTCACCGTTCATTTCAGTTTTTTTTTTCCCTCTTAGCTTTAAGAACGGGAACTGCTGGCATCCGTAGCTCATCGGTCCTAAAAGAAAGAAAGAAAGAAAAGGAAGAAAAAGGAAAAAAAAAAAAAAAAATCGAAACTGTATTTTTAGGGATTTGTTTAATTCTCTGAGAGTTTCATAAATAGAAAATGGGATGGGACATATGATGACGTTAGGAAGGGAAAAAAAAATTGTTTTGGCCTCGCGGGATGAAATCGTCGGTGGCTGCTGCCACCAACTTCAATCAAATAAAATAAATTACTCTTAAACGAACGAATTATTTTGCTTTATATCTTATCTTGCCCGATTGCGTCATGTGCATTAAAATAATTACAACTCAGGAAACTACAGAATAAATGATGCTAAACGCATACTTTAAACAGCACTTTCCAATAAAAATATTTTATTTCCTTAGATAATACCGAATCTAAAAAAAAGTCTTTTAAAAAGTGAACTCTATTCTATCACTGCCCAATCAGCGCAAACCCATGGGAATTCAGTTGTATGTCCCTGTAAAAGAGTTATGAATGCTATGCTTACCAATCGGAAACTATTACTAAGTAAATATCAATAACTTAAAATTACCAGAGGGCTAAAAATATAATGCCCTTGAACGTTACTTGAAAATATTTTTACTTTATTTTCTTAAAAATAAGATTTTATTGCAAATAGAAAATTCACAAGTCATACTTCAAATGCGTAAAGACAAAAAAAAAAAAAAAAAAAAAAAGAGTTCAGGTAGTCTTTTTAGATGAAACTACCGAGGAATATATCAACGTATGCTAAGCTAGTTGTAAGGCGCTCTTTAAAAATTGTTAGTATTAGAACAATTTTAATTTAAAGGAATATTTATTTGCTCTTATACTAGCTAACAAAGTTTTCGAGAAACTTCTAAAAATATGACTGCCGCAATGTTAGCAAAAACTGAACCGTCTGGCAACTATAAACTTATAATGCTAAAATGACATGGAAAATTATTTTTAAAAAAAAAGGAATCAAATGTCTTAAAATTACTTCAAAATTTCGATTTTTTCCTTTACAGACCAGGAGCGCAGAACTAAACGCAACCGCTCTCGGATACCAATTTTTTCGTGACGCTACTAGCTCTTAGACTATAATATTAATAACTGTTCGTTTCTCTCCTTTAAATGCTCAATTTAACTCCTTCAGCCCTGACGTGCTAATATTAGAACAGATCTTTTCATTACTCTATATTCATTTTCAAGAATTTTAACGCCTAAACCTAGTGTCCTACTAATAATACATGCAAGAATAGCAGAACGTTATCATTTTTGCTCTGAAGATGGAAGAAAATCTGCAGCAGAGACCATAATGGACGTGTCAAGCCATTTGAAGCCAAAAGTTAAAAGCATCTTTATAAATGCACTAGCGGCTACCCGCGACTTCGTCCGCGTCGGCTTTAGAATTAGGTCCCGAGAGAAATGAAGCATGTGTGAATAACAAATATGTTTGCGGCGAAAGAGACTGTATTTAAATATTATTTACCTTTTACTTATTTTAAATGAAGTATAATGCATGGTCGTATTCTTCATTTAAAATAAGAGATTATGCAGAGTTGCTAAATTTAGATTTTTTTTACGCATTTGGTAAATAGAGACAGTTACGACAGTACTTACGAACTATTTTGAGAGTTCTTGTAAAAGAAATATTTATGCTATATGAATGAATTTTAGCCTATGTTAATAAGGAATAGTGCAGCTTTCTATTAGTGAAAAAGTTTTAGAATCGGTTCTGTAGTTACAGAGATACCCATAGAGCGCAATATATCAGAATTATTTTGAGTGTTCCTGTAAAAGAACTATTTATGCTACATGCATGAATTTTAGCCTATAATACTCAGGAATAGGGTAGCTTTCTATCAGTGAAAAAAGTTTTGGAAGCGGTTCGGTAGTTACAGAGATACACATAGAGCGTAATGTAATTCTTATGAGTATCCCTGTAAAAGAACTATTTGTGATAGATGCACTAAAGGTAGCCTATAATACTCAGGGCCTTACCAGTGGCTGAGAGGTTCTGCTCTCGAAATTGGAAGGCGGGAGGTACCAGGTTCAACGCCCGGTCGCGCGTGTCGACCTAGCCGCTCGTAATTTTCCGTGGTTTTCTCCGAAACTTCGCGTAAATACGGGATTGGATCTCTCAGAAAGTCCCCACAGAAGGCATTCCCCACATAGGCCTAGGACCCTAGCGCAGTCAATCGGCCTTAATCCACAAAGAAACAAACAAACAATAATACTCAGGAATAGTGCAACTTTCAATCGGGGCAAAAAGTTCTGGAATCGGTTCAGTAGCTACAAAATGCCCTTAGAGCGTTATATATTAGAATTATTTTGAGTGTCTTTTTAAAAGAAATATTTATGCTATAGGCATGAAAGGCTGCCTGTATGATAATCCAGGGTATATCTTCATTACAAATTTTTTCCAAATCCGTTTAGCCATTTTTTGTGATTCGGTCACAAACATCCAAGCACACAAAGGTACACATTTATAGTATTGGTTCGATTTGGACATTTGTGAACTTTAGGAAACGCATTTGGAATTTTCTTTTTTATGCTTTTTAATTTGGCGTAAAACTAATGCAGTTTCCATGCCATTTCACGTCTTTCAAATGCACGGGATTCTGCAAATAGAATTTCTCTTTATTTCAAAAGCATAAATCCTTTTGTGCGGGCGAAACGCGCCAAGCATGGTCACCTAAAAAGAATTATTAATTAATAGTTAGAAAAGTAATTAAAATTTCAAAATTCTGAGCCTCAGGTGCGCATTACCGAAGTCGTGGGCTTATATGCTCAAGGTCTCAACACAGCACAGTGGTTATGTCACTGAAAATGGTAGATGGTCAAAGTGTGAAGGTCGAGGGTTCGGGTCCCAGCGCGCTGCTGTCGATCTAACGGTCTGGAGTTTTGGTAGGTTTTCTCCAGATGTAACGTGAAGACGCGTTAGAACCCCTTAGAAAGTCCTCCTACCAAGGCACCCCCCATCCTTGGCAGATCGCTCTAGAGTAGCGTTGCCATAATCACACACAAAAAAAATATGCTCAAATTTTCAAAGCTCTGCGTTCTGTAGATTTGTCTGGAGACCATTCATTTTTATTATTATAGATATATGGATTTGGCATAAAACTGGCATAATTTCCTTGGTATTTAATCAGGCGCGTAGTCAGGAAAAATTTTCGGGGGGGAGGGGGGATATGAACTTATTGTTAAATAGATGGAATGTCTGCGAAGTTAATCTTGTGATTGCTAATCCAAAAATTCCGGGGGGGGGGATATATCCCGATATCCGATATGGCTATGCCCCTGTATTTAATGTTTATCAAATGCACGCGATTCTTCACTGAAGTAATAGCATTTCTGTTACTTCAAAACATGAATCATTTGATACGGGCGAAACTCGCCAAGCATGGCAACGCAAAAACGGTTTTTAATTACTAACTAAAAAAGTAATTAAAAGTCTAAAATTCTAAGTAGCCTATAGCCTTCTCCAGGGTCCCATCTATATACCAAAATTCATCATAATCGATTCAACCGTTTAGGTGTGAAAGCGTGATTCATAAACAAACAAACAAACAAACTCACTTTCGCATTTATAATATTAGTTAGGATTAGGATTAATGAATGCATGCATGCAATCAAAATGCAGAGAAGTGTGAAGTATTTTCATGTTTTCACGCACAAAGAAATTGTTTCAAAATGTTTCGTACAAAATAACTGTAAAAATGTTTTTTTCATTTTGCTCAATTATAGCCTCGTGTCTTATTATTAGAACATTTTTTAATTAGTTCGGTAATTGGCTGAATGCAATGATATTTCATGTTTAAGATACTCACATATAGTGAAGCACATCTAACCAATCATTGATTTTTTATCTGCTCTATTCAAAATTCAGGGCCGAAGGGTTATTAAATATGCACATCCTCCACGGTCACATCAAACGGTGTCATCTCGAGGAGGTATTTCAGAACCGTACAAATTGCGAATATGACGTAAAGCTCGTGGCAGGTTTTATGAATGTCACACAATTTTTAATTTACGTTTTTGACTGGAGTAGAAGAAGGCCCGTGTACTTCAGTCAGTTCATTTATTTATTTCATCTAGCTAGCTTTCATAATTAATAGGGCAGTTTCATATTACGTCACAATTCTATGCTGGTGGAATAATATGAGGCTTCTATTGGTTCATTCAAGTTCCTGATGGACAGACGTCACTTCAAAAACGAGTTTTTATTGGCAGACTCCATTGCCGGTCACGTGGTTGAAATTGCTCTATAGTGAAACTTAGTATGACGTGGAATTTTTTTTTTTTCTTTTTCTTTACATAGGACCGTAAGGAAGAAACATAGTCCTACGTTAACCCTTTACAGGCGGTGTCCTTGCTGGGAGGAAACAACGCTGATATTTTTATTCACGAAGAATAAATTTGATTTCATTTAAATACACAAGGAGGACATCTACAGAGACGATGTCCAAAAAGTGCAGCCATTGCCATCGCACGATTTAATTACCAGCAAGATGGCGGTCGATCGAACCTTCCAGTACGTGCCACGGAGATAAAGAACGTTTTTACTGTCAAAGATGAATGCATTAGAATTATTTTTTTGCGCTCCTGTAAAAGAACTTAATACTGCGTGCACTATTTTCAATATTGTATTGTTATAGAGTCTTTACATGACTGCAAAATTTCAAGTTCACCAGATGTCTGCAAGTGGGTGAAAATTTAATTAGAGTATTCTATTACATTCATGCATACATACAAATGAAAGAAATAAAAACGTACTTTAAAAAAAAAAAAAAAAAAAACAGATGTGGGCACCACGACTTCCTCGCACGTCTATTAAATCAAAAATATTTTCCGCACCTTCATCTAAACTTAGTTTGTTTGAGAGAGATAAAATACTGCAATAATACTAAGGTTTAACGATTTCTAACCAAATATTCCCTATATTGTCATGCTGGGTTCAATTTGAAAAATTTGTTTTTCACACTTAATTGGGTGATATTTTGCCAAAAGCCGAGAAGCTTGGGATAGCTTGTGAGACTTAGGGAACAGCCAAAGTAGTCATTGACCAAAGAATTTCAATGAATTGAATGTATCCATACACCTTAATCTATTTAAAGTAATTTGGGTGACCCTGTGAACAAATTACCCAGTCGACTGCAATCAGAAATGTGATGCACAGTTAGATGTTACAATAGTTCTAAATACAAAATTTCAACATTCTACGGTTAAAAGTTTCAGAGTTATACGAAATACGGAATTATTTTTGGCACCCAATTTGGCGATATGTCCGCAAAACTCGCCAAGGTCGATAACAAATGTCGAGATTTTGGGCATGGACCAAACGGTGACTGACTACAGACGTAATATATTGAAGATGTCCATAGACATCTGTGCTGCAATTCTTTGAAGTGGCTCTCTAAATAAATTCTCCAGAAGAGCGGAGCCAAAAATCGAGATGCACTCCTAGATGTTTTTTGAGATATGAGAGTTAAATACATACACACGTATACCAAAAGTCGCCAAGCTTGGAGACTTTTGGCGAAATTTTTGAGGGAGGCACTTGACCGTTTTCGGATGATTAACTATGTGGTAGGATCAGGGCCCGATTAACCTCTGAAGTGAGGGGAAGCTCAGTCTCATTTAGGGCCCCCCCCCATCACTTTTTTGTTTGGGAAAAGTAAAGTTTTAATGATTTTCTTTCATAAAAATATTTTATTCATAAAAAAGAAATTTCATTGATTTAATTAGTTCTAATGATTTCCTTTGAAAAAAGCATTTTATTCATTAATTTGAAAATTTCCTTTGATAAAAATATTTTATTCATTAATCTTCATAATAGTTTAGTTCATTGTAACAAGATTTTACAGAATTTTTGAAATTACTTTAAACATTAACAAATAACTAAAAACATTTCATTACCTTACTGGAACATTAAACTTTATTAATTGAGTCCTATTTTTCATGAGGCATGGCTTTTTTCAGGAATTCTTTGTTTGTTTTGATGGCATCATAAGAATCACAAGACAGAAGTTGAGAATTAATTTTGACATTTAGAAGATGTTTAACCATGGGCGCCGGCAGCATAGGGCAAGGGGGGAGCAATGCCCCCCCTGGATTTTTGTATGCAGTGTTTTCCCTTGCTTTTTTGCTCTTTCCAACATGGTAACCACACGTTGAAGTAGTCTTTGCCCCCCTGGGAAATATTCTGCCGGCGCCCATGTGTTTAACATTACATATTAAAAGTCTACCGGCCAAATATTCCCCATAACAGAAAAAAACTCTCAACCACAGTAGATGTCCTAGGCAAAGACATCGCAAACAACCAATTTAGAAATGTTGAGACATGAAGTATCAAGACTTCTGAAAAGCACCACTTCTCTTCATTAAAAATGTTTACAATAACTTAAAAGATCATTTAAAAACAAAATTTTGAATTTTTATCGCAGTTTTTCAGTCATTTTCAGGCCCCTCTTCAAGTTCTGAGGGGAAGCTCAAGCTTCACGAGCCTTTTCAGTAATCAGGCCCTGGGTAGGATGGTACTGTGCTTCAAATGAATGAATGTCCCTAAAACTGCCATTGACCGTAACGTGTTAAAAATCATTTGAGTGTTCCTGTAGCAGAGCTATAAATGATAAAGACACTTTTTTTAATGGAGAAATTCATTTTGTAACTCTTTACAGCATTTATCACTCCTGAGTCGTTTGAAATAGCCAAAAACCTCTATACGCTTTAAAGAATTTCGGTCCATACAGCGTAATGCATTTAGAATCTCTTTGGCGGCCCTGTAGATAAAATATTCAGTCGATTGGGACCAAAAGCGGATGTGCACAACTAGTTGTTACAAAAACCCTTAATATAAAGTTTCAATATTCTACGACTAATAGTTTTTGAGATATGCGAGTGTAAAGAATTTCTGCCCATGGAGCGTAATGTATTTACAATCTTTTGGGCGGCCCTGTAGATAAAATATATAGTCGGTCGGGACCGAAAGGGGAGGTGCACAACAATCCTAAATATAAAGTTTCAACATTCTACGACCAATAGTTTTTGAGATATGCGGGTTACATACATGTGTGTGTACAGACGGCATGGAAAAACTGGTCAAAATAGACTCGCGCTCAGTCAAAATGGGTTGTACATGCATTTGTATGAACGTGTATGCTAGCGTACGATGATATGCATCGAAAAATTCTTCAGCGTCTCACGACGAAGGGTTAAGACTAAATAAATTTTCAGTCGAAACGATCGTATCTTCTTAACCACTTCCCAATGCTGAAAAAAGGGCAGCCGTTGCCATCGCTCGACTTAACTACCAGCAAGATCGCGGACCATCGAAACGTTCATCGCGTGTCACAGATCGAGAGACCCTATTTTTGACGCAGCTGGCTGTGCGGCACAGCCAGCTGCGTCAAAAATAGGGTCTCTCGATCTGTGGCACGCCATCAACGTTTCGATGGTCCGCCATCTTGCTGGCAGTTAAGTCGAGCGATGGCAACGGCTGCCCTTTTTCCAGAATTGGGCAATCTATCCAGCTGTTCTGGCATTCTTCCATTTTTCAGCAGATGTCAGTACTGTTAAAAATAATCTTTTTACGGGAAACGGCGTGCTTAAAAAGTAAAGGATTCTCGTGGAGCTATGTCACCCGCAACTATTTTTATAGAAATCCAATCTATGCTTCGTGACTGGCAACAGTCAAAACGTCAGAGTTGGGTGTTCCCAGAGCGGGAACACTGCGTCTTAAAGGGTTAAAGTATCTTTTTATGTGTGTTTTATACACAGTTTTTATTTATCTTTTAACACCAGTATTTTGAGTGCTTTTTCTGAAATAAAAGCGTGTTGATAATAATAAAAAGCCATCTAAAATGAGAAGCAAATGTAATCGATATGCTGCATCTTTCACGTTGAGAAGCTCTTTTACAGAGGCAAACAAAAATAATGCTCACATAGATTTAATTCAGCAGGCTGTAATTAGAATAAATACTTTTTATGTATAACAGGGGCGTAGCCAGAGGGGGGGATATCGGGATATATCCCTCCTCCCCCCCCCCCGCCGAAATTTTTGGATTAGTGATGAAATTCCGTCTATTTATACACATATATGTTCATATCCCACCCCCCGAAAAAATTTTCTGGCTACGCGCCTGATGTATAATACCGAGCAGACCGGATTGTATGGTGGATAAAGCACCGTATTACGGTTTCGGGTTCAACTCTCGGGGTTCGATTCCCGACTGGGCGTGGTTGTCATTTGTCATGCCCTTCATAGGGGGCGACGTTGGTCCACCTACTAGGTGCCCTCATAATAAACTGGCCAACAATTCGGGCCCATTGTGACCAAAGCCTTCCAAGGCAGCGGCCGGCCATTGGGAAAAGAAAAAAAAAAGTACAATACCGATGTCCTAAATTAAAAGTTACAAGCACGTCGTTTTTGACAATAATTAAAAAACTGCCTCCAGTAAAACCGATAAGATTTGTATTTTATATAGTATTTTGAGTAATGAATAGTACAATCATAGTCTCCGATTAAGAATAAATGGTTTTAAGCGTTAGTTTTGCTACACAACGTTGAATTTGGCTGTTTAAAAACTTATGATTTTTGACTACATTGTAGTGAATGTTGCGTTCAAACTGAAGTTCTAATTTTTGTGGTGAGAATCGCTTCTCAAAGTCATTTAGATCAGCGGTTCCGAATCTTTTAACGTCGGACCCCTCCCCCACGGCTATCTCGGACAATAGGGCTCTGGCGCGGTATTTGTGACGTCACGATAGCAGTGCTAGGGAAGGAAGAACCTGCTGACTTACGCACCTGTTAGTACCTGCTAGGTGCTAGAGTTGATAGGAGCATGCTTTTATCCACGTGGTCGCTAAAGTCTTGATTTTCGTTAAATATTATTATTTTACGTTTATATTTTGCTATTTTTTTACAAGAATTGCGCAGTTTTGGATACCATTTGGAGGTAAGACTCAATTTTCAAAATGCCTAATATGTGTGTTGTTACTAACTGCACGTCGAATTATCGGAGTAGCAAAGAAAGAGTATCGTGTTTCTCGTTTCCAAAGGACCCCATTTTAAGAGCAAAATGGTTAAAAAATATTCCCAGGAAAGATTATAATCCAGGAAAATGTGCCGTAGTTTGTGAAAAACATTTTGATCCAAATGATATAATTCGTATTGAGAGCATCAAAAAAGATGATGGGACTATTCTGACATGCAAAAGGGAACGTCCAAAATTAAAGGAAGGAGCAGTGCCAATTATTTTCCCAAATTGCCCTTTCCCAAATTGCCCTAAATATTTATCGCATGAACCTCCGAAGCAGCGAAAAAATTTAGACGACCAAGAAGAGCGTTTGTTGAATATGGCTATTAATGAAAGTAAAAAAGCACATGAAATTTTTCTTAAAGAAAATACATTTGAAACTTTTGATCATCTAAAAGATATGTTGCAAATGAAAATAACATTGTTCGAAGAACAAAATTGGCAAGTTACATTTTCAGAAAATTATCTTTTAATTTCTCAAATCGTCGATACTCCTATACCCAGAATAAAAGCTTCATTGAAAATAGATACACAACTTTCTGCTACTGCTTATAATAATGACAGGATTGTTCGCCTTTCTACATTAAATAATATTTCCATTTTAAATTCTTTCTCCCAGATAAACAGCAGCTTAGATGAGCTTAAAACCATTTCAGATTCTCCTGAGAGCAGCGATACTCTGAAATATCTCCTTAATAATGTGTGCGGCACTCTGAAATATATAGTTCAAGAAGAATTAATTTCCGATAACAAGATGAGAAAAATTACATTTATAATTGAGCAGTTACAGTTACTTATTCAAAAAAGGATGCCTTTAGATACAGTAATCAAACACTGTTATGGTGTTTGAAATTATTTATGCAGTCCTCATCAGCATATAAACAAATATATGATTATGATTTAATTAATATTCCCCATTTTAGGAATTTACAAAAAGTGATCAATCAAAGATCGATGAATGATATTCGTACTAACTCGTTAGAATATATTCAAATAAATTTAGCACACTTAAAAGAACATGAGAAACTTGTTGTTTTACAAATGGATGAAATTCATATTAATCCAATGTTTACATACAAAGGAGGAAGTGTCACTGGAGGATCAGAAACAGATATTTGTCAGAAAGCTACGTCTGTTCATACATTATTAATATCCAGTCTGTTATCATCTTATCGAGATGTTGTAAGACTTATACCTGTGACAACGATTAATGCAGAGGCCTTATATGAAATTGTTTTGAAAACAATAATATCACTTGAAAATCTGGGTATAAAAGTGTTTGCTCTTATAACAGATAATAATTCAATAAATAGGAAAGTTTTCAAGCTTTTCTTTGATGGAAAAAATTTTGATATATCCGTTCCCAACCCTGCATGTCCTGAAAGACCTTTGTTTTTTATTTTAGACCCAGTTCACATTATAAAATCAGTGCGAAATAACTGGATAAATAAGAAAGATGATTTAGTTTCTTTTAATTTTCCTGACTTTGAAAATGTGTCAGAAACTGCTACTGCATCTTTTAAAGTTCTCCGCTCTTTGTATGCCTCAGAAAACCAAAGTTTAGCTAAATGTGCTTACAAACTAACATTAAAAGCACTTTATCCATCTAATATCGAAAGACAAAACGTAACACTTGCTCTAAAAATATTTGATGAAACAAATGTGGCTGCTTTGCGTTTAAACAACGGCTGTGCTTCTAATACAGACTGGTCACTGAAACAGAAGACTTCAGATTTTATAGAACTTTTCGTTAAATGGTGGAAAATTTTTAATGTAAAATCTGCAAGCAAAGGTATAAGACTTATAGTTGGCAATTGCCTTTTACTTCTTGTAATGATGAACGGTTAAAATTTTTGGAAGATTTTTGTAAATGGCTTCATGTATGGAGAAATACAGATAGTTTATCTGGTTTCACAAAAGAAACATTCACAGCCTTATTACAAACTACAAGTGCGATGATACAAATAATTCAATATTTATTGCAAACAGATATGTGTCCTTTCAAGTATGTATTACCTGGCAAATTTCAAAGTGATTTACTTGAACAACGATTTAGCCAATACAGACAAATGTCGGGAGGTAAATATCACATATCTTATCAACAAATTTTGGAATCCGAGAAAAAGCTTAGATTGTGCTCAACAATTAAAATTGGTGGAGAAAGTATTGACCTAAAAAAATTGATTGATACAGAGGTTTCAGTTGAACAAGAGAATATAGAAACCAACGCCATTCTAAATAATTTTGGGGATATATTAAATGACACAATCGATTTAATTAATTACGATGATAATGCTATTAAGGCCATTGTGTATATAGCTGGATATATATCTTTCAAGATAAAGAGAAAACTAATTTGTTCTTTTTGTATTGCACTCATTACCACTAATCAAATTATGGATATAGAAGATGATTCATTCTATGAACTTATAACAGCATTAGACAGAGGAAGCTTAACTTATCCATCTGATTTTTTAACACAGGTTGTATCTTTTTCTTTCATAATATTAAATTTGTTGACATCACCTTTAAATGAAGCAAAATTTTTAAAATCTGAAATAGGTCACAACTTATTGCTTATGAAATTAACAGAGCTTAAATTAATTAAAGATGACATTGTTAATGGTAATGATATTTGTGTGTGTGGAAAAAAGAGTATTGAGCTGGTTAAAGATGCTCTATCCAGATCTTCAAATATTTTGTTAAGTAATTACCTTAAAATGAAAAATCAGGATTTGAAAAAAAATTCAGAAAGAAAAGTAAAAAAATTTAGAGCAAATTGAGCAACAATGAGCCCCTTTGGCAAGGGTGATACCCTCACAATCTTGTGATAATACAGAACTACATATACTTTGATTATGGTTAAGTTCTGGGGGACTCATTAGCCTGTTCTATTATTTAGCAGAAGGAGAATAGAAATCCAGTTTAATTTATTTTAAATGTCACTATTAAAGTTATTTTCTGTAATTCTTAAAAATATTGTTAAAATTTTCTTTTGAAAATTGTTATTAATTTCATACTATATTAATTCCATATTACATTTGAAAAAAAAATAAAAATAAGATTTACGTCTTTCGTCAGAAAGCATGAGTTTACTGAACTAAAAGTACCCTTGATGTGTTGATTTATTGAAAGACATCACAGCAAAAAATTTTGTGTTTTTTCCTGATTTATTTCATCTTTTATGCCTTGAAGCATAATACATAAACATAAAAGTAACTATTAGTAATAACATATTTGCATTTCAATTTAAGTGTCTTAGTATTTCAATATTTGAATTTTAAGAGTTTTTCAATATAGCTATTAAAACATTATATATCTTCAAAAATATTTCTTGCATTCCTTTGTAGTATACGAATATTTTTTGATATTTTGTATGTTCTTCAATTTTTTCCCTACAGTCAAACACTTATTTATCTGTGATTAAAATGCTGAAATTTAAATTATTTGGTTCTACTCAATTAGAGTAATTTAAAAAATTCCAAATTCATCTTATAAAGTTTTGTGAAAGTTTTTCTAAGTATTTTTAAAGCGGTATATTTCGTATGAATCCCACGTATTGTTACTGTTTTACACTTATATTTGATCCTTAGTAAAATATAGACGCAAAATATGTATATTTAATTAAAACTTAATAGACGCAATATTGCATTTTGTATACATGTAATGTTCTTTCGTGGAAGTCCAGATAAACCCGCACTGGTGCTGTGACGTCATTAGCTAAGAGCGGGAGAAGTGCCATAGCCTTTTAGTTGAGGTAGCCGTGGATAAACCCGCACTGGTGCTGTGACGTCATTAGCTAAGAGCGGGAGAAGTGCCATAGCCTTTTAGTTGAGGTAACCGTGCCTCCCCCCCCCACCCAAACAAAAGCTAACTTACGGTGGCGCCCCCCCCCCTCCCCATCACAATTTTCAGAATATACTTTTTTTTTTTCTAAATTCTTCAATAATTAACATTTTGTCAAATTTCCTACAAAATAACGTTATCAGTAAAGTTTGAATAAACACTTTAAGCAAAAATAGATATGTTTTTGAGTAAAAATAAGAATAAATAAAATGATTTAAAAAAAAAAAAACATGCATCGCTACTAGCTCTGATTTTTCTCGAACCCCATCGGTTGGGAAACGCTGGTTTATATGATACAGCGAGAGAGAGAGCCTGATGAGAGGAAAAAAAAAAAAAAAATTGTCACTTTAAAATCTGAAAATCCCGCCGTTCATTAATTTTTAAGTAAAAAACTTACTTCGATGGAGAAAGAAAGAAAACCTAAGGACAGGGTGAATGTTTTTTTTTTTTTTCTTTTGGGGGGGGGGTTGTGTTTGGGGGAAAGGAGGGTATATACCAAAAGTGAAGTACGCAACTTTTGAAATTTTCTCCCGATTTACTGAATAAAGCTGCCACAAAGAATAACTCAATAACGTATGCACTTGCGCTCGCAGTATTTTAGTTTTTCTTTTTCGGGGGGGGTGTCTACAAATATAGATGAACTCGGTTATAGTAATAACTCTCTTATAATGTCAAAAATTTTTGTACCACTTGCCCATGAAACACAAGCCCACTATCAACGTAACTTGTTATCGAGTCAAACTCATAAATACGGATTTTTTCAATGGCGTTGCGATAGGGTTAAACTGTACTTCATACACCAACTGTAAATATTTATTTAAAAACCAACGTCTTTTTTTTTTGGGGGGGGGGGGGGGGGGCACAAAATATTTTTCAAATAATTTTAAGACAATTTTAATAAATAAAAATATTTTAATCATTAATGACAATTTTCAAATATAACTCTCTAGTTTCGGGTCGCAATTTTCGTGATTCTAATCCGCCGGAAATCTGGATAGTTCCTCGGGATTAATCCATCAGTTTGACTTTAGAGATTAAAATAAATAATGTTTTCTTCTGCATGAACAATGAGTAAAATCTAATACATGATATAAGATTGCATGCGTCACATTAATAATTTACGAGACTACAAACAAATCAGAATCCGAAAATTTGAGGAATTCTGTCGATATCACGAAGATCGAAAGATTCGCAGGGTACAAATTTCGATGTAAATGGAACTCCTTGAAATAAATAAGGAGGGAAAACGTTGAAAATAATTTTCATTAGCACAAGAATTCAATAACCACACATGACTTTTAAGTTAAAACTTTAATCTCATGAGATCCATGTTTAAATAACAAAAATTGCATTTACAGAATTAAAATGAACAAAGCAAAGAAACAAGGAAAATTAAGTAGGACATTGATGCATTCAGATTAAAAATCATTATTACAGTTTGTTTCATAACCCAAACATACACAATTATGTAAAAGAATTCTCCACAACATTTTTTTTTTTATTACTTTTTATGAGCAGAAAGTTTCTACACATCATTTTTAAGTAGAAACTTAATTTCTTCAAAACCATCTTTCATAGCAAATAAACAATATTAAATAGAAAATATTTTTATGCTGTTGTATTAAGAGGGATTCTACAGCAAATAATAAATTCAACATATGTTTTCTCAGAAGTAATCACAACTATACCACTTTAAAACGGTACTTTTAAACATTAATATTTTTTTTTTTAATCTGAAGAAAATGTCTAATGTTATTTCATTAACAAGGACACTAAGTTTCAATGTTAATGCTATTCTTTTACAGAGAATAAGTTTAATTCTCTTCCGGTGAGTTATTGCTAAGATTTGGCATGTTTCACTTGGGGGTGGGGCTGTTAACAGAATATCACTGATATTTTATTATCTCAGGAAATAAATAAAGCAAAATATTGTAACCCCAAGATACAATTTATGCAAAAAATACAATTTAATTCAATGCAAAAAGTTCACAGACAGTTTAATAAGCAACTTTGCATATTTTCATTTTGATCACTTTAATGCTTGTGCTTCTTTTCCAGTGAGTTTTTGTCACAAGGTTGCTGTTAAGAATACGACAGAATAACACACCAAGAACCCAGGTTTCAAGAAAAAACCGAGATTGGTAAAATTTCGCTTATCTTCAGTAATACTATTATTTTCCGTCTTCCTTTTATATTCAAAGAAAGTTGAAAAATCCATTCTTTTTTTTAATAATCTTTTTTTTTTCCCCTTTCTTCTTGAAAAAGTTCATACTTATATTAATTAAATTAGTTACAATTCAATAAATACTCAAAAGAATAAGTTCGTTTGACACAACAACTACATGGACAACAGAACAGCAGTTTATTTCTGATAAGTTTTATATCCAGTAACATTCTGAATGAAAACTAAGAGTTTTTAATGCGTGCATTTCAAGTATCCCATAGAGTAGAACAGAGAGGCAGTGAACACTACGATAAGCAGATAGATTTCTTGGTCACAAATATGGCATGCTTCACATATTATTGTTTTCCCAAGTAATTTAACAAGCTGATTAATATAAATCACAATTTGTTGTATGTGGTTTAAAAATGGCAGAGTTAATAAAAACTAGTTCACTACCCATGGAAGAGAATAAAACAGAATTAATGCCTCATTTTTAGAGCAGAGCAACTCTATGATAAATTCCTTTTCTGAAGGAATTTCATGCCTCTATTTTAGAACTAAACTATAACGTCAACAGTCATAAAACATTCTATAGACATCTTCAATACAAAGAATAGATACACATGTTTACCACACTAGTGAAAAATATTGTGTTCTGAAATAAGTATAAATTAAATTGCTATTACCCGGCTCTACTATCACAAAACAAATTCTACACACAAACATATAATTATTCTTTCCCATTCAATTACTAAAATATATTATACAGTGCTTTTCAACGTTTTTTACAGACTGTAAAACTTTCGACTACAGCATGAGTAGTAAAGTTAAGTTATTTAAGACAGAGAAAAAAATTAAGTCATGTAAAACAACAATTTACCTTAATAAATTTTAAAAAATAGTTTAAAAATTATTAAAACTTTTTTTTATTTTAAAATGTTTATCTGATAAAGTTACACAAGACAATGAAATGAATCCACTAAATTATGAAATAAAAATCAAACGACAATACAGCACTTTTGATCTAAATATATGTTATACTTTTGATCTAAATATACCAGTTAATTATACTTGAATCTCAATCATAAAATAAACACAACCATTTTTCTTTTTCTGCTGCAGTGATATTTTTTTTTTTAATTTAAGACAATGTACCATCACTGTGATACAATTATAACCAGTTAAAAAGCACTGCTCTACACAGTAAGTGAGGATACAGTTGGCTGTAATCGCACGTAGTTTTAATTTGAAAACACGGTTCACATTTAACAAAAAACATTTGTCAGTGGCATAATAATCCAAGCAGCGGCTGAAAAGCCAGTCTCCATTGTATCATCTCGCACAGGGTCTCCAAAATAACAATTTTCTTTTATGCCACTGGCATCACTATATTTAATTACTCAAGGAATAATACAAAAAGACAATTATTACATTTATAGAGCAATTTCCACATTCATATTTTTTTATAAAAAAATAAAATAGATGGAAGACATTTTTTAAGGTTCAGTACAAATTAATGCAAGAGTATAATCCTGTGGCAAAAGTTGGAGCCATTAAGCAAATTTAAAGTATAAAAAGGTCATATATAATCTGATGTTAAAGTATCACAATTTGTTCCTAATGCTTCTCTCATACTCAATGCTATTGGTTTAAGAAATGCTGCAACTTTTGAACAGCTTACAGAATCAAACTATGCTTGGGACTTGAAAAAGTTCAGAATGTCTCTTCAAAAAGAATACTATGCACTCTCACAAATAGCCAACCTATAAACCATGAAGTATTTTACAATATTTTTAAAAATGGATCACATTTTTGAAATTATTGCAAGGTGAATTCTTTGTTTAAGATATACTTTTTTTTCATTATTATTCTGAATATTGCACAAGACACACAGGTTTGCTGTTATAGAAGTACATAGTACAGTTCATAAAGAAGCATTCTGAAATTTTTTAAATGTAACATAACTTGCAGCTTTTAAAGCTATTTAAAAGGTTGCAATCTTTTTCAACAAACAGCTGTACATTTCTAAATACATATTTCTGACATACAATGGCAGACATCACAAAATCACTCTTTCTTTTTTTTTTTGAGAAAGAAAAAGCTTTTCTCCTTGATACCACAGAATTTATTCTTTTCTTTACACAGCAGGAATACCACTGATTTTATCTAACATAAAATAATCAGAGGTTTTTTTTTTAGTCAGATTTAAAAATTTACACCTCCTTTTAAGACAACCCTACCCCTCAGATTCTTAACAGACTAATAAAGAAATTTTTTGGCATTTCAATCTCAGTAATAATTCTGAATTAACATTCCTAAGAAACAATATACAAACCCAATTTCTTCGGCACACAGTGGTATCCCTGGGTACAGTCAACAGATATATACAAAAACAGGTCTTTTTACAATGCTTAAAAAGCCTCCTCGCCCTATGCCTGGCTATCTACAGATAAAATACTTTATTTACACATGCAAACTTAACTTTCGCCCAGCTAAGAAAGGCTGGCACCATAATGCTGTTTCTGCTGTTGCATAAGGGTATAGGTGAAGGAAGGTTATTGTGCATTTCAATAAAATTTCTAAAACTATCCCAAAAAAAATTTAAGGGAGGGCACATAGTAACAACGGAATGTTCAAGACCTAACAACTACCCAAATATGGAGATGGTACAAAAGCAGTGATGGGACTAGGGAATGGGATAGAGGGCTTCAGCTCTCCCCTTCCAAGATATTTTAAAGAGAAATATTATGTCTTATTTTACATTTAAGGATATGTAAAATGAGCTTTTTTAAAAATAAATTAGCCCTTCCAAAAGAATTTTACATTAGCTTAGAATAATATTCTTTTTTTAAATTTTTCTTGGTTAAAATTAGCTTTTTCAAAAAAAAATATCCCCCCCCCCGAAAAAAAAAAAGGATATGCCAGAGATAAAGTACAGGTAACAGATAATTTGAATTTCAATTGATAATGCAATGTCAGTTATTTTTAAAAAAATTTCAACCAAATGTATTAAAGCAGTAAACTTTGTATAATAAAATATACATTTAATTCAAATTTCTAGAATTTTTCCGGCACATCTTTTTAAAAGCATTCAAAACTTCACATCACGATCACCCAGAGCACTGCATATAGTATCATCTCAAACAATTGAATATTATTAAACACTAATACAGTAACACCGTCTATATGTAATAATTTATTTTATTATTAGAGGTAACTACAGCCAGAGTTTTCAAATGATAACTTTTTTTTGTCTTTTAAGACAGTAACTTAAAACATGACAGATTTTTTATAATCAATTTTTGATCTATGTAGTGCAAAAAAATATCTAGCATGTTTGTTCAATAGCCAGTTTTCATACCGTAACAATTTATACTTATGAAATGATACAATTTAAGAAACGAAATATTTAATAATTAGGCTCCTTCATTTTTTTCAATCTTATCAAACACTTTCTAATTTGTTTCTGGCCAGTTTTATTGACTTCTTTCCCTTTTTACTACAATAATTTTCAAAAGCGTGTGTAAAATTAACACAAGCAAACAAACGAGTTTGATAATTTATGGAAATCCCATACAACTTTAAACTGCTGTCATCTAAATTTATGATTTCTTAACACTATTCTAACATAGTATGAACTAAGAACATTCTAACATAGCAAGAATTAAGAACATTTACATATGCTACCTTAACTTTTCATGGATAATCTTCGCTGTCCATCACTAATTTAATAGCTAAGAATAACAATGAAAACTCTGATTGTATTTTGCTATTACCTCTGAAAACACATTACCTAATAAGAATAATTAGTCAAAAACTGTTTCTATTGCTATAACATTATTTTATATTGTCTGCATAATATGTTATGCGCAATAACAAAAGCATGTACAGGAATATATAATTAAGCAGAATAATTTATAACTACACTGAGCAAAACATTATCTACTAGACAGAATTTTGGGTACACCAGGATAAAATCCAGCAACTGACGATTCAGCACCAAAACAGGGTATTTTATCCTGCATACCAAGCCCAGAAATGGTTTCCAAACTTGGAATAGTTAATTTACTGTGTTGAGATAGTAAGTAAGCCCACAAACTCGGCGAGCTGCCTTGATCTTCAGGATGCTTTTTATGACCAAAGAACGAACCCCAAAAGGGAGACACTAGAATGTCGGATTCGGCGTGTACATGAGACACATTTTCCATTCCCTCGGCCAACAGCTCTTCAACAATGGCCACGGAATCGCAACGCGCTATCTCAGATGCAGCATATACATCTTCAATTAAAGAATCTCCAAAGTACAAGGTTTTGGGATTCGACGTCTTGCTGAATATGGAACAAACTTCTTGGAGGTGCTTCCAGTTGCCTTGCGAATAAATTAAATTAGTTTTCATCTCCTCCGGTTTCACACCACTTATTTCAGCATCCTCATTGACAAAACAAAATGGCTTATCTTTCCAGAAAAAGCCAGGCTTGCGAGCAAACGTGACAATGATATCGAAATAGCTTTTCCAGTCTTTGCCAAGGCTATATTCTGCAAGAAAGGCAGCAGAATCATAGTTCGAGCTCGTCAATAAAAATGTTACTTTGTTATTGCTTACATTTTTAATCCACCTTTTAACATTATCACTGCATGGTCTCAAGTATAAATCGGGTCTACTTTTCAGATCGGGGTAAAAATTACCGCTGTTGTTCTTAAAATTATTTCGATCATACATGTAATACAATCCTTCCAAATAGTGATCCCAAAAACTATACTCATCCAAAGGACCTCCATTCTTTTGATCTAAAATATCGACAATATTAGCACATATCACAGCTCCAATAGTAACAAAATAATCTTTAAAAACATAAAATGGCTCATGCAATGCAGTGTTTGCAACTAATTTATGAGGGATGCCTTTCGATTCTTCCCAAACATTACTATAACTATACGCAGCTTTGATTTCTTCATCTGTTAGAGGAGTTGTTCCATGACTAGCTTTGATGATTCGATATTGATTATCGAGTTTCAGGAAATTACCTCTGCGTTTATCAAGAACGATTCCTTTCTGAGCAAACGAAAAATGAGAATCGTCAAAATGACTCAAGCTTTTGGGATAATCGTACTTATCAATCAAAAAAGAAGATAGAGTTTTATAAATTAAACTCAGCAGAGGCTTCAAATTGTAAGTGCAAATTGTGTGGTCTAAATCAAATCCAATGCAGTCATAACTTTCTAAACTGAACTCCTGTGGATTCATATTTGGAACGTATGTTAGCTTGGTAGAATTCTGACTGAAAAGAGAAAAGACGAATAAACATTTAAAATGAACAAATGTTAAAAATAAAAATAAAATTTACATAGTACTAATACCAGGGTTTCGGACCCGTCCACAAACCCAAAAAAAACCCGGGTGGGATTTAAAAAAAAAAACCACTTAAAAAACCCAATAAAACCCACACAGAAGTGGGGTTTTTTGGGTTTTATTAAAAATTATCAAAAATTTTCCTTTCTTTCATTTAAATCTTTGTTATTTGACATTAAATACATATAATATTACCTACATAATTTAGTGCATTATGTTAGATAAATATAAATATGCCAGTTTAATTTTTTTATAATTATTTTTCCAACTTCAACATAAAGAATAATAACCTTTTTAAAAATAATACCTTAAGCTAATTCTATCTGCAATATTTGTTTTGAAATGAACAGGTGTAGAATGCAGGCAGGGATAACTTTAATTTATCTCTTTAATGAATAAGTTTTTAAATATGAATAAAATATGTAATTATCAGTAAAGCGACAAAAAAAAAATCCTTTCCCAGATAAGAGAAAAATGGGACATGTCTCTCTCTTACAGCTTACAAGCACGCATCTCAAGAATGAATTCAGGTTCAGGAAACCATCCTGTATTCTATTAGTTGCTGCATTACTTTAGTACTGAGAAATATAAATCTGATTCATTACACATTGTTTGTGTGGGATTTAATATCAGACATATTAATTCTAGATTTTTTAAAGTAAAAAGGAATATATATTCAAAGCAAAAATGAATAACTATAAAGAAAAAATTATTAAATAAAGAGTAGTTCTGCAGTAAGGTGGCCTGCAAAGGCTTTACTGACTTATATTCTAACTAGAAAATATAACTATGACTTAAAAAAAACATAAAGGTAAAAAAAAATTTAAAGTTCATAAATTTAAAAGTAATAGAAAACAGCCAATCAAAAACAACATATGAAAATATATATGTGAACATGTCAACATATTATGTGAACAATAATATACTTTACATCGGCAGAAAAAGATAGTATACTGCATTAAAGTTGAAGTTATTTTTACATTTAATTAATTAATTAATTATTATTTGGTAATGAAAGTTTTCTTTTACACTAAAATTATTCTGTTTTGAAATAAAACCATAAAATTTAAATCCAAAAAGTGTTACACTATTAAAAAATCTTAATAAAGCCCAAAAAACCCAATAAAACCCACCCGGGTTGGGTTTAAAAAAAAAAAATGCGGGTTTTTTAAAACTCTGACTAATACTGTTCTATTAGGAAGAAAAATAAATAAAATAAACTGGCAATATTTTACTCATGTGAATCAGGTGCCATGAAAGATTTTTTTTCTTCATCTTGTTAATAAAAATTTTCTTTACTATAAGAAGATATTTACAATTTCAAGCTTGTGTTATTTAACCCATTTGCTACCACCAGGACATATATGTCCTGGAGCAATTTTCAAATCACCAGTGGGTTAAACAAGCATAATATTTTTATAAGGGCATGTCAAAATGGTTTCCATCAAATATTTTTATGAAGCATATCCCAATGGTTTCTAACAATAAATCTTCCTGAAGGTTTATTTTTTATTTGTTCATCATTTTATCCATACTTGTACTCTAAAACTGATTAAAATACTTATTTTATTTTTTTCTCCTGAAGAAAACCTTGGTCTTCACTGTTAAATTGGTCTTATGTTTCTTTTCTTTTTTTCACTTTCAAACATGTACCATGTAAGAAAAGTAATTGTAATCATGAAAAAATTTGACTGAGATTTTTATGAATCTACATTATTAGCCATATAAGAATTTAAATTGAATCTTTAAGCAAAATTTGTCTCCTAAAAGTAGTGACTACATTTCAAAAGTAGTTGTAGCTAACTACATCTGACAAAAAGTAGTTGTATTTGTAGTTAACTACATTTTTCAAAATGTAGTCGTAGTTCACAAAAAAAAAGTTATTTTTCTAACCATTGCATAAATTTGACCTTAAAAATTGAATCCAACTTGGTAAAAAATCATATGTATTTCATAACTATAAATTTATTTAAAAAAAATTATATATATTTATATAATGCTCATTTATTGACAAATGCATATGAATCAGATACAGGGTCACCCTGCTTATAAGGTAACTTAAGCGATGTCCCGAGAATTGGCCTCATATTGAGGTCTGACTGTATACATTCATTTAGAGGTTGGGCATGATAAATAACACACATGCACAGCACAAAATGCAAATTTTTATATAAAACTATAATTTAATTTTTAGACAACATTTATGACTTTTCTTCACATTATTGGCTGCACTACCTTAAAAAAAAAAAAAAAAAAAAACACATACATACGTAGTCACGTTATAGCATTGCCTACGTAATACTACTCAAGGCCGAAAAAGGTCGTGTTTCTCAGCAATAAAACCAGCTAAAACTTAGTTCACTAAAATGAACACTAGGGGCGCTCTTATGACGCTCCAACGTTTGTGTTTTCTGGCTGTTTCAATGTAAACAATGATGTGTTGAGTTTTCGAGACGTTTAAACATGCTTAAACATTTAGCTTATTATATTTTTTATTATTTTATATCGTACAGATACATAATTGCACTGTACGCAAAAATAATTAAGTGAAAATGGTGTACTGTTGTGTACCATATTGTAATTATTCTGATTGCTCTTTGAAAGAAAAGAATGGATCAACGGTTGGATTTCACCATTTTCTAAAAGATCCCATTTTAAAAGATAAGGTTGCTATTTCTCGCCAAGGAGGAAATAGTTTTATCCGGTTGTTCATGTGTTTGAATAAGTCAATCATTGAGGACATATTTTATATAGAGAGATAACATGAAATTTAATGCATACGATACATACTTTGACATCCATATCGGTCAGCGTCTTAAACCGATGTGGATTTAAAATTATAAAACAATATAAAGAAATCTAAAGGTACTTTCGTAATATTATCCCTGTGGTCATTCCTGCCAAACTATTTTTTCGTCAAATATGCTCCAGCATTTATCTTAACGAAAAATCGCTCGTCTTGGTGGTCCACCAGTACCAATCTAAAAATCCGAGGAATATAAAGATAGTTCTCATGGAGTAACAAGGTAACGATGAGTTCTTATAGGACCAAACAGCGCCATCTATAGTTTCCCCAATTTAGAAAGCTGCATTTCCCAACATTGAGTAGTATTACATAGACAATGCTTATAGTTACCATTAGTGAAGTCATAGTATCATGCTTGAAATATTGAAACATGAAAGTTGTAACACCATCTTAAATAATCAGATGGTTTCCATCAGAAAATAAATACATAACTTTGATCATTTCTTGTGCAAGAACATTTTAAATACAAATTCAACTCAGAAATTATTTAACAAAAAATCTTCACTTGAGAAGAAGCAAAATGGCCCTACCCTCTCCTTCTACAGAAAGAGTGAGAAAGCATTCAGCTGGGGAGAAAAAAAATGATAAAAACACCTCGATAACTGATAAAGTGAACTAGCTATGCATTAAAAAAAAAAAAAAAAAGATTATATGGGAAAGAATGAAACAAAAAGGAAAATAGCCTGAACAGCTAAGAAAAAAGAACTTGAAAGAAGCAAGATATTTCAAGATATAGTCATTGCTAAAGAAAAATCCTCAATTTCGATAATACAGCAAGTGTTAAGAAAATCTGTAACGCATGTTTAACCCTTTGAGGCATAACCCTTTCCCAATGCTGAAAAAAGGGCAGCCGTTGCCATCGCTCGACTTAACTACAGCAAGATGGCGGAGGATCGAAACGTTCATTCGCCATCTTGCTGGTAGTTAAGTCGAGCGATGGCAACGGCTGACCTTTTTCAGCATTGGGCAATCTATCCAGCTGTTCTCAAATTCTTCTATTTTTCAGCAGATGTCAGTGATGTTAAAAAGAATCGCGACCTCATATGGATATCTTAATATTACCCTGTTGATATTAAACTTTTTAATGTAGCAAATATAAGAAAGTAAATTTAGAACAAAAGGATAGATGAACTTTCAGGAAATCCAAAAAAATGAGTGATTGACTTTCGCAAACGAGATTCAATAAGGTGCTATTTTGATGTACACACAGCATGCATTCTGCCTAACCAATAGGCTTGAACAGTCTGGGAATTTGGCAGGGTTGTCAAAAATGGGGTGTTTTTGTTTGTTTGTTTTTTCAGAAAAAAGCCAACCCACTGGGTTTTACCTGGATTTTATCAGTTTTTTTTTCCCCAAGGGAAAGGATGGTGGGATGGATGGAGATCACATATCTAATTTTAATAATCATTTACTTTGGCTTACTTTAATGTAAACTATCCAAAATCAAGAATTCTAAATCTTTTCTATTCTCATTTTTCAGTCACTTTGGCTTTTAAATCTGTATATTTGCTTTTCCCCTTTATGCATTAGTCTTAATTGTTTATTTGTCTCTTCAGACATGGTGGCGTCTTTGTACTAAAAATAGATTACATTGCATCTGTTTGCAAAAGCAACGGCCTTTTGTTTATCCCCTTCTTTGGCATAAAATTGGCGTTATTATTTTTTGTTGTCCTGCGACATCTTTAAAATTATTTGGGTAAAATCATACAAGCCGGTGCGCACCCCATGTAAACATGGCGACAGTCGCTGGAGCTTGGCGGCCGCCAAGCTCCAGCGACTGTCGCCAACCATTTTCCACGATCAGCACATTAAAATTGCACATATATTCCACTAAAAATGAGCAACCAGTGGACCGTTTTTAACTAAAAAAACCTCAGTGGATTCAGCAACCTAGTTGTACAGCTATGTAAACTATGCAACCAGTGGACCGTCTTTAACTAAAAAAACCTCAGTGGATTCAGCAACCTAGTTGTACAGCTATGTAAACTACACAACCAGTGGACCGTTTTTAACTAAAAAAACAACAGTGAATTAAGCAACCTAGTTGTACAGCTAATGTAAACTGGGCAAACACCGGCCCGTTTTCAACTCAAAAAAAACATCGGTGGATTAAACAACCTAGTTGTACACCTCTTATAAAGTCAGTATGATTAGAATAGCACGTAAATAGCACTTAGGAAAACATAAAACACATCGAATATCAATTTAAAATTCACATTAAAAACCTTAAACATTGCAAAGATTCGTTAAAAAAGAGCACTTACCTTTATTTTTTTTTTTTAAATAACCGCTCAGAAATGTCCCCAACACCCACTGGCTTATAACGTAAAACCAGCATGCTTTCTTTTATTTAGCTCTATATTCACACCCTATTTCTATCAAACACACACAAAATAACGCTACTTTTCCTTTCAAAACATAAAAAAACACACCATATTCCACACAAATACTGACGACGAAATTCCCCGATACGCTTACTAAACTACGATAAAACAGAATCAAAACCACAAGGAAAATCAAACATTAACTTAATCCACTCTATCACCAGCCACAAACAAACAACTATCGTCATTCAATTAGCACTGAATGAAAATCCCATACTTCAAAACACCCAGTGTTTCTCTTTGGTTACTAGTCTAAACAATCACCGGCAGGGTACTTCACTCCAGCTGAGCATCGCCCATGACGGCGCCAGAGCCAACGCCAAATCAATTTGTAAACAAAACATCAAAATGTAAACAGCACCGTATACGGAATATAGTCCATTATTTGCTCGCTATTACATCATTTTAATTTTATTGGATTAAGTTTTAGGGTTGCTCTGGAATTGGCGTTATTTATCTCAGCCAAGTTGTTATTCTCGCTAATGTGTAATTCTCTGCTGGCGTAATTTTTAATTCATTCCATCTTAATTTCAATGTCCTTATAGGACGTTCTTTTTATTAATTCGCTGAGCCACCACCATCCGCTGTAATACATTTATGTTTCAATAGTATCTTTTAAATAAATAGTTTAAGCATTCAATGTCTTTTTCTTTACTGCAACTAAGTGCTCCGAACCTGGATTTTTTAACCGTCACAATGCAGTTTTAATAATTTAAAATACGGTAAGCAATTAACATCGTTATAGATGAGATTTCAGAATATTTTTAAAAAATTGCTAGTTACTAAATACAACTTAAAGCAACTAACTGACTACAAAAATCAATTATATGAAAAAATGGTTAAATTAATAGTAAAAATTAATTACTATCATCACATATACATTAAAAATGCATAAATCAATAAAATAATAATCAATCATGATTTAAGATAGGTTATTATTAATAATTTTAACAACGAAATTAAAGTTCTATACTCAGTGATGAAATCGGCAAAAGAGCAAAAAAGCTGAAATCATACAAGAGCAAAAAATTTTTACATGTGATATTTGTATATAATTAATGTGAAAGAAGTTTTAAGAGGAAAAACATTGGAACATGCTAAAAAATAAAAATATCACACAGTTAACTAACTACAATCAGGAATTCACAGAAAAAAGTAGAATTTTCAGAGAAAAAAGTGAATTCCTCTTTATTCACAAAAAGCTGAAGAATTTCATGCCTGATACTATTGCAGAATTAAAACTTCTAAACTAATGCGGGGGGGGGTTTTATGGTTAAAAAAATTCTCAGTTTTAATTTAAATGATAGGCATAAAATTTTCTCTAGAAAAAGAGTTTCTGATTTTTTAAGGGGTTAGGGGTAGTCAGAATTTTCAAAAAATTGATTTTTTTTTTTTTTTTCATTTTCTTAAAGTATATTATCTTAAAAATATTCTCTGAAAGTTTGAAGTGAATCTGACAAATATCTTTCGAGTTATTTAGCGAAGAATAAAAGGCTCTCGAGCGGTCTAATATTTCCGAGAACAATTAGCTAGCGGCATAATTCTCCCTTACCTCCTGAAGTTTTAAAAGCAATCAAGCCTATTTATGAAGATCTTAGTAATGAAAATTTACTTTCAAGATGTGTAGGTGGATTTAATCAAAATAATAATGAGAGCTTCAACCAACTAGTGTGGAAAATATGCCCCAAAACTATCAATACTAGTTTTACCATTGTTCAAATTGCTGCATACGTAGCTATGAGTATATTTAATGAAGGGACAAAGTCATTATTAGTAATAATGAACACACTGGGACTTAGTTGTGGGCCTAATTCGCATCAGTATACTGAAAAAACCGATAGTGCACGTGTAAAAGTAGCTGATCAGCGCGCTAACGACAACACTCGCGAAGGAAGAATGCGACGTAGACAACAACAAATTGATGTTTTAGAAAGTTCTACAACGGCTGAAGAACTCTAATATGGTCCAGGAATAGATGACTCAGTGTAAGTATTGAAATTATTCGTATTACTGTACATCAATCGACTGTAAAACTTTAAATGCGTTTTTCTCGAAACTATGTTTTTTGAACTGGTGACCACTGTAACTCAAAAATCGCTCGATAGATTTGAATGAAACTTATACAGCTTTTAGAAAACATAAAAAGCTAGTGCCTGATCGAAGGATTTTTTTTTTATTTTTAAACTTCGATTTTTTATAAACAATTAATTGTTGGTTTTTTCCCGAAAATCTGCAAAAAAATTTCCAGAGACCGCCATTTTGTTAATTTTGAAAAAAACAAAAAAAGCTTCGATCAGGCACAAGATTATCTATCCATAAAAATAATCTTTTTTGTTTCATTGATTTTAGATGAATCTCCAAGGAGCTGTAATGGTCACCGCAAGGACCCATTATTAAAACCTGTTCAACTTAGACCACTATAACTTGTAAAATAATTATTTTTTTTTTTTTAATTTAAGTGAAGTAATGTTAAAGTATGATGAAATGATACTATGTTTTTACTTATGTGAAATAAACTTAATTACTAGTAAAAAAAAATTAATAAAAAATGGCATTTTTTCACGCCTCTGACTACCCCTAACCCCTTAAGATTAGTGGTAGAAGGGGAGGGGACTGTTTATAAACTTTACAAATGGTGTACTGATATTAAGAGATTATTATTTATGTACTTAAAGTTGAAATTTTGAAAAAAAAAAAAAATAGTTGGGTTTTTACAGGTGGTTTTTTTAAACCCACCTGGGTTTTTACAGGTTGGCAAAATCATAAGAACCCCAGCCTTTAGAAGCATTCTTGGTTTTCTGGTGAAAATATAAAGATTGTATGTCCTGTAAGAGATAAAGAGGCTAGCTCATATGTATGTAACTAAGTTACTGAAAAAACTGGGTATTGGTCATGTACAATAATTATTATTGGTGGCCAAGAGTTGTGCAGGGCATAGATGATACATACCTCATATTCTATTCTTAATGAAACTGAGGAGGAGAGCATGTGGTGAGAGCTGAGTTTTGAACCTGGTTTTTGACCCAGGGACTTATGGGTGGTAGAATGAGGCGCATTGCAGCTCGGCCGAAAGGTACCCCTTGGTCCGGCCTTCAATTGCCGGGTGTTGTGTGCTGCCACAAAACCTTGGCAAAAACATGTTTTTCAGGCCACACATCTCAAAGAAAGATAAAATCCTTATACAGAGCCTGATCATAGGTGGTCGGGGCCCCGGGGCAAGAGGTTATTTTGCGGCCCCTACTATCACAAGCATTTTAACTTAATTTTGTTTGCTGTTGCATTCTCCGACATAAAAATAAAACATTTTTAAAGAATACTAAAATTGAATCAAAAATTACTTATTTATTTATACTTATTTAGAACAAGAATGTATTTAAAAGTGATTTTAATATTTTTTGAGTCCGTTTGTATGATTAGTGCATGGGTGCACTCATTCAAGGAATGGCAATTACGAGGCACAGGAGCAAAGTTTCTCACTACAAGAAATTTTCTTGATACACCAAAAAGTTCGAAATTTTCTTTCCTTCATCATGAAATAAAAAATGTTAACTAATGGATATTTTGTGATAAGTATATACATGGCCATACCATACCATACGTTTTCAAAACTCCTAACTTCTTGATTATTCATCCATGAATCTTAAAGACCATTGAATGAGAAGAACAGAAAATAAATCTATTGTTAAAAATTATGCTATAGATATTACAAAGGAAATTTAGTTGAGAGATTTGGGGGCCCTTATTTTTCCGGGGCCCCGGGCTATAGCCCTGTATGCCAGTGTGATAATCAGGCTCTGTCCTTATATATTTTTTATAGCTGGATTAATGGGACTTGAAGCTTAAAAAAGCATCAAGTCCCATTAACTCAGCCAGGTGTATTTTTCACTGTGAGAGGAAGAGGTGAAAATTTTGAAAGCATTATGGATGTTCTGGGACTTGTAACATGAATTTTATTTTTCAATGTTTACCATTTTTTACAAATGAAGATATGTATGAAAAATTCTACTTTAGCAATTACATTTTTCCAAGCAATCAAAAATTATTTTTATGATTAAAAAGAAGTTTGAATATATTGATAGAGCTAATAAATTCATTAAATTAACACTTTGTGTATGTTTCAGTTCACAAAGGTCAAAACAGGAACTTATTTCCAGGGTTAAATTTTGGCAAAACTTTATTTTTGTGAATTTTCATACTAATTTTTGTAAAAGTCTTTTTTTTTTAATACTTTACAAAGTAAATTTAAAAAGCGGGCAAAATGTCAATGAAGGGCTGTTTCTACAGACAGCGTTTTTGTGAATGGGCCACAAAACTGATTCAAATTTTATCTGCATCAATAACTGGTTCATAATTCCCTTATAACAGTGGTTCTCAACCTTCTAACATCATCCCCCCAACAAAGGCTAACTTAAGATGGTTGCCACCCCCCCTTCTTCAGCACACCTTCAGTTTTTAATCCTTAACAATGAACATGTAGTCGAATTTTCTACAAAATAATGTTATCAATAAAGTTTGAATGAACATTTTAAGCGAAAATGGATATATTTTAGAGTAAAATGAGAATATATTAGATGATTTTTTTAAAAACATATATCATTACTTGCTCTGTGGTTTTTCTCGCACCCCCTGCAAACTCTCCTGTGTGGCACACCCCCTTGGGGGGGCATGCCCCACAGGTTGAGAAACGCTGCCTTATAGTACTGTTACTTAAAATGACCAGTACCAAATGTAACATAAGAAATTTACTTTCATAAATTAATAAAATAATTTTAAAAAATTATTTAAATTTAATTAACAAAATTTATATTTATGCTTCTACTGATAAAATTTATTGGCAAAAATATTTAATAAATGCAGATCAAAATCCAAATTGCTAGAGGTATTACTTTTAAAACATATTTTGTGATGTCCCATATATAAAAATTTTTACTTATTAATAAAAATAAAATACATCAAAGGACCAATACTAAAGCTGTACCGAAACTACAAGAATCAAGCTGAACTGGTGTATAAAACATTACAAATATTTATAAACTTTTTCATTTATGTTTTGACATTGAAAGATGTACAAATATCTCAAAACTTTGCTGTGAAATGTTTCATACGTAACACATGAATACTGTGAAAAGTAGGGTTCAAAATTAGCGGTCGTTTGTCGTATTTTGCAACTGCAGATTTCATTTTGACGACCAAGATTTCAGAGACAGTCGTCATTTTTGACGTCTAACTTATTTCACGATATTGTGACAGTTATTTTAATGTTTAAATCAACTAAAAGAAAGTTTTTTCAAAATAAAAGATTGTCAGAATTTATTCACGTGAAACACAGAAACATACAGATACATTAATGAGGTTCCACAGGAGATGCAAGTACTGCAAGGGGATAAGGGATACAGACCAATCGTAGTTAATAAACAATATTGTGTTAAAACAGCAAATATAAAGAACACATAGAATGCGAAGAGTATTTATAAATAATTTCACTCTAGATAACTTCATTTATTAACTTAACATGCACCCAAAATTACAATCAAAATGTATTTCATGTGTACGCATTTACAATAAGAGATATAAGAAAAAAGGTTATTACCGACGAGACATCACTGACCAACACCTCACAGACATGCGAAGAGTTGAAAAAAGAGCCATAACTTAAAAGCCGGTATTTAAATATTCAATAACAGGAGACTTTTTCTACCGTACTAAGCATTTCGCTCTTCAGCAAGATCCTTTACAAAGAGGATCATGATGTGATGTAATAAACAACAAACAAAACAAGTTGCATTTCGAAGAAATTTGTTTGCATCGATTGGAACCGAGCATGGAAGAAATTTGCTTGAAGTGAGAGGAACTGCTCAACTCCTAATACTTACAAACACGGGGTTCTACAGCAGGCAACCAAATGTCCCCAATTTCAGGATTTTTTTCAACTTGTCCCCATAATGTAAAGCAGTAATTGGAGACATATTTTAATTAACAATAATTATTTCTTCAAAAATTTTTTTAATCAATCATGTTTCATTCGTTTTATGTTTGTTAATCGTAGTGTACCAGAAATAGAAAGTAAATTATAGTTTCTACAGACATGAAAGGGACGAGAAAAGAGAGGGGGAAAGCAAAATCAAATCGTGAATGAACAACATTTGAAATTGAAATCGATTTTCACAGAAACATTTTTCCTTAAATACCGCAAAAACTCAACCCCGCCTCTCCCCCCCCCCCCCCCCAAAAAAAAAAAAAAAAAAAAAAAATTTTTTTTTTTTTTTTTTTTCAAGGAAAATCGCGATCTAAAGGGGCGGATAAACGATAAAAATCGGGAAAATGTACCGTTCAAACGCCTTCTCTGGGCTTGTTCATATTCAAAAGCATTGTTCTGATATCACACTGAGATGGCTCAAGTAGAGGAACAGGGTTCTGTCCTCTCGCGGGGCCGTCGGTCTAGCGGTCTGCGAGTTTTGGGCGGTTTTTCTCCAGATGTAACGTGAATACGCGCTAGATACCCAGAAAAGTCCTCCCCAAGGCATTTGCCCCCTTTTATGTTTGTCCTGTCTTTGACGTGGATTTATAAGCGGTCCTCGTGTCACGCACACAAATCCGAATACATAGCTTCATGGTTCCAACATAACAACAAGCTAGCGCGGGGGCAGCCAGTTTCAAACCAAAAAAGAACGGTGGGGACTTGGAGAAGAGAATAATATGGAGTAGGCATGAGGGGGAAAAGTTACCGCTTTTTCCTCCTTCTATGGGAGAAAAATGAAGCAACCCAACGCGTAGCCTTGGGGGGCGTGGCGCGGGGTTAATGAGCCATTTTGAGCTCATGCAATTTATCGAGCCACGCCCCCCCCCAAGGACCCATAGAACTTGCGGGTGCCTACCTGAGCGGCCAGTATGAATCTATCTTAAGGGGGCGTTCATTCAGTATTTTAAGTGCAAACGAAATGCATGAGAAATACGGGGGGGGGAGGAGTTTATTAATGGTGGGGGGCCTTTGCTGTATTTAACGGTAAGAGCATCTAATATACTGCAATTTTTTCCCCCAAAATATTTTGTGGACCACACGCAAGAAAGATAAAGAAAGCAAGAGCCACAAGCGGCCTGCCAGTAGGAAACCTTGCTCTAGAGTAAGTCTATAAAAAGACTTCTGGTTATTCTACTCTAGTTTTGGTACATTCAAGGACATTTTCTGTTTTTTTAAATTATGTCCTTAAATAATGTCATAGATGTCTATATATGAACATGTGTTGTATTAAAAATACACATAAAACGTAGAAGAGTGAAAATTCTCTTTATATATGATTTACCAACTTACCATAAAAATTCAGTCAAGAAGTCTAATATAGTAATGGTAGTACATTCCAATGGCGGATTAATGCAAGTTTGTCGGGGGGGGGGGGCGGTTAGTTTGTCGGTGGGAGCGATTAGTTAGAAGATTGACATATACATCCATTTTATGGAAGTAAAATAGGACCTTTTACATTAATTTCTTTTTTCTCGAGGGGGGGGGGCAGTCGCCCCCTCCGCCCACCCCCCTTTAATCCGCCCTTGGTATATTCCACCGCTATGGAATTGATCAGGGGTTCAATCCTCAGGATGGACAAATTTATCTCAGCCTTTCTTCCCTTGAATGGGTCAATAAAACAAGGATCAAGCTTGCGTGCAATTAAACTCTGTAGGCCCCGTGCCAGGCTGACCATCTGATCAGGGCATATTGTTACAAATTTTTGGGTTGATCTGCCAATCATGGTTAAAATATGTTCTAAAATTTGTATTTTAAGCTTCAAATAATTAAATTTGCATTTTGTTGCATGAAAATGCTTAATTAGAATGTGATAGTGTCCTCATTGCTTAATGTAGGATTTTATCAAATTCTTGAGACTATTCAACTTCTTCAACTATTTGTTAAAGTGTTGTAATATATAGAACCTTTAACAAGTGTTGTGTTATTCAATTTTATTTTACATACATTGTTTATTACAAACAAGAACTTGAATGATAGTTGTCAGAAAACATTAGAAGAAATTAATTTTTTGACATCTAGTAGAGTTAATAAAAAGGGAGTTATTGGAGAAAATGTTTTTTCAAAAAGTTCAGTAGGAAAACAAACATCATTTACACTCAAGAAGATTTCTCTATCTACAGAAAATTTTGGAATATACCAAGCACATCCTACTATTTTACCAAATAATCTCAATGACAATTGATGGTGAACAACTGATTGAATTTAATACAGACTTCTTGTGAATTTATTTCCTGATTATGTTCGATTAAATATGCTGAATTTATGTAAACGCTTAATTATACTTTTTATATGTCTATAAAAATAAACATCAGAAGGTTGAATAATGATAGTACATTCTGGAGGAGTAAGTTTAACCATATAATCCACAGTCATCCTGGAAACTTTCATCATAAACTTCAAGTTTTGCTTAACCCTCCCAAGAGTCGATGAGAGAAGAAAATTTTCTTTTCTCACATAAGGTTTTAAACAATCTTGTAGGAAGTACAAATTCTGCAAAATTCGAAAAGAAACTGAAGGTTAGCCCAGAGATTATACTGTAACAACAGTGGTAAAACTGTTGGAAATTTTTGTACAATAGTATAGTAATTAAAGTTTGTTATCACTTGGTCCATTACTCCTTGTGAGCATTCTTTTTTTTTTTTTCAACAGAAAAACAGCTGCTTGCTGTCATTCTCATTCACATGAATATTGGTTGGTCAGAACCGGTTTAGTAGAATCCAAAAGAAAATTTTGACCGTTTATATGGCATAATTTAAAACAGTTGATTATATTTTAATGGTAGAAGTATTTGTAGGTGTACTATTTATAAGTATTTTTATCATAACTATTATTTTTTCAATTCTAATTAAAATATTATTTAATAAGCCTTTTTCCTAAACAAAGTAAAACGATTTACATTTGTAAATAGTAGATTTATTTGACTGTAAAAATTAATTAAATGAATTGGAGACTAAAGTACAAAAAAGGAGAGCGAGACTCGAACCTTGGATGTCCAATTTACAAGCGAGCACTTCACTGACTGAGCTAACCAGCCATGGGCAAATGTGTTTGCTGATGAGTGTATAAGTAGAGTTTGAATTTTCGCAGGCTTTTTTTCATGGAAGTGACCCCCTCATTGGACACTAATATATTAAGGGGTTAACATCTTACAGGTGTACTATTATTATTATACGGAGTCTCGTCCCGAAATGAATTTCCGAGGTCACACACTCTCCCTTGTAAGTCAAATTTTCTAAAGCAAAAGTGAAGGCTATCATTAGCCGAAGACAAAAATACATGCTTTGCCATGTATGAAGCTGTTGGTACAGTTAATAAAATAAAAGTAATATTCATAGAAGTTACCATTCAGAGGTGTAGCCAATTTTTTTTAATTTTTTTTTTTGGTGGAGCGATATGAATATGTAAAGTAAGATTATAAGAAAATAAAGGAAATTTCTGCAGGACACAAAGCTTTTACTATCTAATCTGAAAATTTGAAGGGGAGGGAGAATCAAAAATTTCTGATCCCCGTCCCTCTGTTGCCAACTGATTATTGAGGAGGATATGGATTAAAATATGCTTCTAACATTTAAAACCTTTATTAATATCTAAGCATATGGAAAATACTTAAATGAAAATTACACTTTAATTTTCAAATCTTTAAATTAATTTAGCTACCTTTCTTGTCAATGTATCATCATAACCTTAGTAATTGTACACAGTCATGTGTAGATAGAATACATATTGATTTTTAAAAACTCATTTGTTTGAAGTATGTCTTTTTTTTCACTATTTGGCTGCATCCATTGTGTTTTAATTGCTTTATGAGAAAAAAAATTAAAGAATTTTTCTAAATAGTCTTTAAAAAGTTCGCTTTTAAAACACAGTTGTTGAAATTGCAACTCAAAATGACTTAATTTTAGTTCTCTGTAAGTAATATATTTTAAATGAATACATGTTCAATGCCCCACAAACCTTTTGGGTGCATTGGACGTGTTCAATACCCCACAAACATGTTCAATGTCCCACAACCCCACATTACCTTTTATGGTAATTTAAGCTTTTAGAATTTAATATCAATTAAATAAATTTGTGCATTTTAGTTGTGCTGTTAGCACAGCATGCGACATGCATTGTAACACATTTTATTTTAAATTCAGGTTGAAAGAATTTAAGAGTATTTTTTATGGTATTCCAATTTTTGTCTGAGGAAGGTTATGAAATTACTACAAACTAAAGACTCGGGCTAACTAGAGGCAAGTTCAGAAAATAGCAAAGCCCTTCCAGTACTTTTAGGGCAATAAAAATAAGTTTGAAAACTAAATATTTTTTAGATTTATAAGCACTGCATAAATCCTAACTGGGATCAGAACTAGGCACTAAGTTGTCTGTTTTGGCCTAGTATCATAAGCAGACCTACCTCTAACCATGCACTAGGTTCTTCTGAAAGAATCTTTTTAAAAAACAATAAAATAGCAAGCAGTGTACATCACATTCAAATTTATAATTAATGCAAAAGTACGATTATATGCAATGCAGCTAAAACAGTTTACACCACATTCAAATTTATAATTAATGCAAAAGTACGATTATATGTAATGTAGCTAAAACAGTTCATTCACTTACTGCTAAATATTATATTAAAATGTAAAAAGACAAAACAAAAACCAGTTGTGACAGCCTTTATTTTGAAGAATATTGCACTTAAATAGCTTTACATAAAAAATTCAGCATAAAAATAGAACTACAAAACATTGTACAGATTTTTACTGCACATAAATATCAATGTGATTTTTCTTCAAATCTGAAATTTTTTCAATTACGTCCCACAGGCCATGCTTAAAGCATAAAATTTTTATTTTTAAAATTGTTTATCCTTTTATACAAAAAATTACAATACAAAATTTACATAAATAATCAACAAATAAGGCATTTAAAATTATGTGTGCTTTGAAGCATTTTAGTATGCATAGCAACACATTTCCACACTGACGATATGTGTCCTCCGTAGTACCTCATTAAATGCTGTCATCATCACTCAACTCAAACACCTAGAATAAATAAACAAGTAAACTAAATCACATTTATATTATTAGCCAAGCAAGTACTTAACACATAAAATAACGTATATGAATAATAAATTCATACAATACCCAAGACAAAATTAATTTCCAAACTTGCTCAATGAAAAATATAATAACTTGCATGCATTTTCATAAATAATTATAATAAATACATCCGAACAAAAATTAAAAAGTTTAGTAGTTTTTCTGGTGCATAAAAGTTTTAAGTTTAAAATTGCATTTTATTAAAATCAAAAACTAAGAGATTGCCCCATTTTCATCATAAGTAAAATCATGATGCAAATAATCACAAAATACAGATCATTGTAACTACAAATCACATTTTTATACTCAAACAGCTCTGACATAAAAGGCAACATCATTATAAAATACTATTTAACACAATTCTGATTTATACACATATATACTACTGACTGAATTAAATAACAAAAATAAATATAAATAAAATAAAAATTATTTTTTAAAGAAGGACAAATTACTAAAGCACTTTATTCTGTTACTGTGCCAACACATAGTTTTTTTTTTTTTTTTTTTTTTTTTTTTTTGCAATGTCTATAGACAGCTATAAATGCAATGTGTATAATTTTTAACAGTAAACTAACTTTACTAAACAACACATCATATCTAAATTTCATGGCAATATGTGTTAAAACCTAAACAGACTGACCAACTGCAGTCAATTACTTTTCAACTATCTTGGAAAGCAGTGGTGGCTTGTGGGTTATTTAAATGGAGGTTCACAAAATAAATTTCGAAAATTAAATATGCAAATACAACACACCATACAAGTTAAAATATATTTGTGTTTCCAGCAGTTAAGAAAAAAAAAAAATGTATGCAACTGAAAGAAAACAAGTAATCTTTGCTCTTACATTTCGTGACTAAGATAAGTTTTAGCAAAAAAGTTGTCTTGATTTTTTATTTCAATTTTTTTTTTCAAAGGATGACATTGAAAAATGTCATTGCTTCAGCTCCAAAACACTTATTTTTCTCCCATCTTAATTATCTACACTAGTTCGCAAAAAAAACTGTATTGAAAAATGATAAAAACAGATTAACTAACTGAACATAACAAACCGAGGGAGAATCCGGAAGAGATAACGCCAAAAAAAAAATAATCAGCCGTGAGCACACTAAAAATGTGCGAACAGAGTGATATCAGCAGTGCCTTAATTCTCCCGCAACTCTCTCCACGTCTGTTCTCAGAGGGCAGTTCAGAAGGCCATTTGGCCGATTACGTGTGAGTAACAAAATACTATACTGTAGTAACCTACAATACAGGACGTTAGCTATAATAAGAGTATTTAATAATAATGGGTGGTGGGGGAGAGTAAAACTCACATTTTAAATTCAAAAAAATCCAGGTGTACTTAATAATTTTAAAAAAAGTTAATTTGTGAATGTGCTTATTTTTTAGTTTTTCCTCTGGGGGTTCATGTGCTCAAATGGATGAGCCACCACTGTTCGAAAATATTAATGAAAAATAGTATTTTTATTTTGCTTGAAACAGAAAAATGCTATAAAAAAGCACTCTTAAACAATTACTGCCCATAGACAGCAATATTTATTTCTGCTACTGTAGAAGATTTATCAAAACTTGACTTTATTACAAAAAATATGCTTTTGTAAACCTAAAAAAACTCATGATATGGACACTAGTAGTGTATATAGATTTCCATTTCAGGGGAGAAGGGGAGGGGTGTGACCCAGTTTTTCAAATTTTATTGTTACTAGAGTTAATATAAATGTTTTAAAATTGCTATTTTTTTAATGATTGCCTTACATTTTTGGAGGGGGCCCAGGATCCCTGTCTCCCCTGTTAAATACACCCCTAGTGGACACCACATGAATTCCTTGTGTATTATGCAGATTTTTCATGCACTTCATTTAAATTTATTTCATTTGAAATAAGTTGAGAGTTTTTATTGAAGTTTGAGACATACTTCAATAATATTAAAGTTTTTTGTGATTTCTTGCCAAATACAAAAGATATTGGCCAAGCTGGGTTCAGTTCTGGAAACTTATTTTTGATACTAAATCTGGAGATATTCTAGCCAAAGTCACAAAGTTTGGTGACAGATGGTGACATTTTAATGGCCAAGACAATAACTGACTAAAGACTTAATATATATAAGATGTTCATAAACCTTAATGCATTGAAAGCCTTTTGCATGACACTCAGGGGCGGCTCTAGATGATGACCCCCTGCAAACATAAAAAAATGCACCCCCTTTATGTTCTTGACAAAGTTTTTCAGTTTATAAGTTTGAAATGGCACCCCGATGCAATGCTTACCATTTTGGATCGCCCCTGATGACGCTGTCAATAAACTACTCAGCTGATTGGAATCAAAAAGGAAAGTGCACAATAAGATATTAAAACAGTTCGAATACAAAATTCCACATTCTACACCTAATCCTTTTTCAGTTATGTCAGTTAGATACATAAATATGTCCATATGTGCATATAGATATCACCACAAGTCAAAATGGATTCACAGTCAGTCAAAATAAATTATACATGCATACATAAATACATACTTTGAGATGTCAAGCATAACCTCCTTAAAATAAATTTAGGAACGGTCAAAATTGATATTCTTTTTATTTGTGTGTGGGCATGTGTGTCAAAATCTTACCAAGACCAAAATTTCATATGATCACACTATTTCTTTGGCATCATACAAGGAAGTAAAAACAAGTAAGGTGGGAACTAAACACCAGATAAATGTAAAGAATTTTTAAACATATAAAAGTAGAGTCGTAAAATAAGGATCTATTTATATGAAAACTGTGCAATATATATGTGCTATAACATGAGTGATTGCAATGCTCCTAGTAGAAAAATTATCATACTTATTTCTATACATATTGAAAGACAGGAGAAAAAAGCCATATCCAAAAATGTAAGGCATTTTTGATTATGAAATGAAATGAAATTTTTATATCCAATCATCGGCTGAAATACGTCTTTTATTGCATGTAGAAGTGTGGCATTACAGGTCACTTGAAAAAAATTGTTAACTTGAATAGCACACAAAAGCAAAGATCATTTTCATTCAATAAGTAATTTGTACAATTTTAACATCATTAATGCTGCTGAAGATTCAGCAAGAGGTCATAACTTATAAAATAATCAGTTTACTTATTTATTTTGTGATTTATGGATAATTCCAATGTTGAGTAACAGTGATATTTAAAAGGTTTCAGGGACAATTGAAGTTTGATATTTTTCTTGCTGGTACACACTTTCGAATACACATTTGTTTCAAATTTGGTGATGAAGTGCCATCAACTTGATAAGACTTTGGAGAAAACCTCAAAAAAGTTGTATACCACAATTAATGTAATTTTGCGAGACCCAGTAAAAGAGCTTTAAAATCTCATTCTTTGAAAGAAGAATAAGCTCTTATAATAGTTAATATACTTGTTGTATTGAGCTTGAAATGGATTAATGTTGCTAAACTGCCACAGACTATAATGTAATGGAATTCTTTTAAGTGTTCCTAAAGAAGAATCATAAATGCAACTGACACTGTTTTCAATGGAGAACATTGTCTTGTAATCTTTAATAATGTATACCAATTTAATTTTGCTTGAAATAGGCAAATATCTCTAAAATATGATATTTGCCTATTATATTTGGCTTGAACAATATATTTCAATTCTTTTGAATGCTCCTGCAAAATAACTCAGCAAGATACATGGCACAGTACATAGAAATAACACATATAAATTTGTAGTAATTGATGCATATTTATGGAAGTTAGAGCATTAATGTATAGACAGACAGTGCAAACCAAAATCAAAACCACTTTTCAACTTTGCTGGATGAAAGGTGTTAATAAAAAAACATGAGGATAAAGCAAATTTTGAAAGAAGTACATTTTTTGTTACCTTCATATAAGGAAATAATAATAAAACAATAGAAAAAAAAATTCTTACCTCTTCCAAATTTGTATTTTTCATTAAATCTGTTAGACCCGTGACATCTTCCAAATAGTTAGGATCGTTAAATACTTTAAGAAGAAAATCAAAGCCATCTTGTTGATACTTCTCTAAAATCTAAAACAATAACAACAACAAAAAACAATAAAATTGCATATAATGCAGTAGAGCTTCAGGTTTCTATACAAATTAAAGAACTGTAGCATAGTATTCTTTTAACTTTGTGGCACAAAAAACAATCAATGAGAATATGTATAAAAATTTACAATATGTGCAATATACTTATATTCTGGGCATATACACAGTATATTCGTCAATGTATCAAACAATGGGCTAAATGTTTGTGACAATTTTCATTCTTTTTTATGATATTTTTATTTTTTAACAATTGCAAACACAGATGAAACATAAATCATCACTTAGTTTGAGTTACGTAAAACTGATTTGACATATAACCTGAGGAAAAAAAAAATGCAGATTTTAAAACCTGAACTAGCGATTCAAAAAATCGGGAATTTTGAGAAGCAAATAAAAAACCCTAGCCACTTACAAATCTAATATCTGATGAAAAATAAGTTATAGTGAAAAAGTTTTAAAGTAAACATTTTTATTCAAAATTTCATAAAGATTGAAATCATTTATCAGCAACTTGCTACAGGCCTGTATTTACTGTTTGAAACAGACTAGACACTTGTTATTGCTGCACTTCGATGTTCCAAATATATAGAAGTATGAAAAAATTAACATTAAAAATAAATCGAACTGTCAAAAGCGAAAGTGAAAGCAGTGCGTTCAAATAATGAAGTAAGCAAATGCAAGACTGATTTTATAAGTGAAGGAATTTATGAAATTACAGTTCAGTTCAGTTGTTGAAGGCATAAAGTCGAAGCACTTCTTTTAATAGGAGCTTATAAGCATTCTAGCTGAAGTTTTCATTCTTTGCTCAAAAGAAAGGCCCTTATTACACTATGCTGCCAGTCGTGTCAGAAGTTACTACTGCTCCTCATTGGCCATTTATAATAAGCTGACAGCTAAAACTATTCAATTCAGCTCATGGCAAAATATTAAATTTTCATAATAACAGTAAATTGCAACTGAAGTTTTATCGATTGATTTTTAAAAAATGAATTAATAATGCAATGAGAAGAACAATAATAAATAAATAATAAATAAAACATGCTGCACTTTTCTTGAAGGCATTCTCCACTTTTATACATAACTTTAAAATGCATCTGAGATAGAAAGGAACACTCAGACAATTCAGTTTTGCATACTTGCAGCTTAAACTTGCCACAATAAATGTTGATCATTGCAGCTATTTAGGATAATCTCTCGGCATTTGCTGTGGTTGCCACAACTTATTTCAAACCTTGGTCTGCAATATTTCAAGTCAACGTGAAGATTGGAAAATCAGCAAAAATTTGATATCAAGATTTTAGAAAACATGTATGCCCCATTCAAATTCATTCCTAAGACAGAAGCTGAGATTTGCAATGCTGAGGTAGTTGTGTACTAAGTATAACTAATAAAAAGCGATTTATGATTTACTACGACTGAGTTTCTAGTTCCATGGCCCCCCACATTACTCGATTACACAGGACCCAGGATCAGTGGCAGGGTCCCTTCCTTTCTATTTTACAGTCATGTGCTACATTGTTATTGCATGGTTATATCTTACCCATAGTTTTTTAAATGTAATTTACCCTGAAAATACAGGGTATAAATGAAGTGCTCAGTCGATGAATATGTCACCTGACATTTTTATAAAAAATAGGACTTCCTGGCAGAAGATCTGTGTTAATATGCAAACATGTTCACATAACATACATAATGACAATAATTACCACCACCAATTTTATTATGTGTTTATGATAAACTGTTTATCATATATATATATATTAAGTTATAATTTGCTGTAGAATCTTGTAAAATTTTATTACGTGGAAAAAAAATTCTAGTTTGTATTAAATTTTAAAAATTAAACAATTAAATTGTGTAAGGCTAGACTTGGGGCCCCCTTAGTCCTGGACCCAGAGGTCCACAAAGCCCCACCCTTGTGGGAGCCATGTCTAGTTCACCAGACAGTCTTGATTGTGATCATGTGAAACTTTATCAAATATAAGGTGTATTCCGTAGTTTTGCAATTTTGAACAGTTAAACTGAACTGCAGCCTCAAATTATGTGATATGTGTTGAACAGTTAACTGTAAAAAAAGTAAAATGTGCTAAGGCTGCATTTTTCAAACTGTGGTTCACAAGTTCATATTTAGTGAGTCAGTTTTGGTCACTTTTTGGTCATAAAAAAAATATTGAAAGGTGTTTTGTTGCTCTTAATAAATTATCTTTAAAAAAAAAAACCAGCTCTTGAGCAAAAGCTGGATTTAAGTCAGGGCAAGTGAGGCTGCAGCCTCAGGCCCTCCACAAGAGACTTTTTATGTGAAATTTTTCCACTGAATAACTAAAACAGTAAAGTCTTCATCTTTACCCTCAAAGGTGTCAAACACGATGAAACTGCTTCTTTGCATACATTTTGTGTACTACTCAAACTCAACATGATTGGTTATGAGCCATGTCAACATTACATTAAGAGTGCAACACTAGAGAAGAAGTAGATATTTTTTGTGTAGGTAAAATCGACCTTAACTTGGAAATGATTCTTTGACTGCTAGACCATGAGTTAACGCTGAAGCCACTTTGCTGCACAGGATGTCAAAAAAAATTGTTTAATTTATTTGAAAAATAATTAGGATTAGGTGATTCCACATTTTTGTTGGCCCATGGCCTTTACACCTCTAAATCCGGCACTGATGTTGAGGATGAAATGGATAGCTATAAATTGAATTTCTAAAAAGTGGGACAGAATGCTTACAAGTTTGGGACCACTATTGTGCTAAAAGTATGTAAGATAGTTACGCTGAAATGTACCTGTGACCTATCATTGATTAAATCACTATGCTATGGTATATCACGGAGTAAAATCTACCTATAGAGACCTCATAACCACCCTGAATAGTTACTCAAATTTTCATAAAATAACAACTGTTATTTCTTTCAATTTGAAATACTGACGGACACTACATTAAATTTTAACTTAATATTGAACTTGGAACTTAATATTAATCTGTGCATACTTTTTCTGAACATGCTGTGCATCGATCAAAAGACCTGCAAGACAACACTGAGTTCTGGAAACGATCTAGGTGGCCTCTGATTTGATGAGGGACAATTCCGAGCTCAGTGGTTAACTCGGGAGATGGATCGTCAACGCCCATCATGCTAACTGGAGCTAAACTTCTGTAATAATAATTCATTAAAAATGTAATAAAAAATAAAAAAAAGTACAGAATCCAAATTAGCATTAAATGTTTAACCCTCTCATCACCCTGAACCTCATATGAGGCTCCTACTTCAAATAGCAATATTTAGAGAGAAAAATATTGAATGTAGTATTTTTTTCTTTCAGTGATATCAATATCATTAATTCATGTAAAAAGTATAGGAGGCTCTTAACTAGATGCATAAATCGTGCCTAGATTGCAGTACTAGTCCATTTAGATCATTTTTTACAGTTTTCGCTTCATTGTTTCAGGAGAAAAATTAAGAAAATATGGACGCTGCTTTTTTACCATTTTTTTTTCTTTGAAGGCAAGTATAGTTTTTTTCTTATTCCTCAACTTCTACGTAATATGTGCATCCTTTTAAATTAATTTTAGCATAACAAAATGATTCGAAAATGCAGAAATTAATATTAGAAAAATCTAATATTAATCGACATTAGAAAAAAATATTTTTGCATGATTTATAATAGTATTTCAGATGCATTAAATGCTTGACAGATTTTTTTTCTGATTTTTCATGATTCGGTGACGAGAGGGTTAAGTAACTATTTTTTATAATCTAAAAAAAAAAAAATTATATAACTTGGCTAAAAAAAAAAACTTTTTATGCTATTCAATGTGTTACTATCATACTGAAGATAGTAAATATAATTTATAACTTTATTTAAATGGCATAATTTTAAACAAGCTTAAAATATATTTTAAAGTAAAAATACATTTTAATATTTTAATACAAGCCCACACATCATACAAATTTAGGATGGTATATTTGTTATTTGTTGCATGTTTTAAGCAAAGATGGAATCATTTCTAACTATACATAATAGCTATTCAAGTACATAGCGCATTCAAAAAGTAAGTTACACTTGTTCCCTCACAGATGGCATCCTTTCAAAACAAGAGTGAAGCTTGCTCAGAGAACAATAAAGTTGCATGGCTTCCAGCAGTAGCTATTTTATTTGGATAGTAGTAATCATTACTGCATAGTGCAAGAAAAAAATGTTGCCTCAGCTAGAAACTTACTTTAACATTGAAGTATGCAGAACACTAAGAGGTTTGCCCTAAGCTATGAAAATTAAAGTGTGGAAAGTTAAGCAAAGGCATGTTCTCCTGTTATAGCTTAACTAGCTTATATATCCTCCAGCATCCTTAGTATATACATATATATATGTAAGTTTTTAAATTTTATTTTGATTAAATTTTTAAAAATCCCAAAAAATAAAAATAGATAGTCACTGCTATAACCAACAAAACAAAGTTTTAAAACAGTTATTGATTCAATATACATCATCCAAACAGCTTTAGCTCACTAACAAACTTTATCATTAAAATCTGATGAAATAATATCACTTACTCTCCACAGGATAACATGAATGGGCACAATGAAAATAGTAGCTGTGCAACAACTTTGCTTATGAATGTAAAAATATGATGCTTCATAAATAATTGAATAGTCTGACCCTGTTAAAACAGAATTTAGTAGCATACAAGTCTGCTTAACATGCAATTTCACCGCAGGTTCTTCAATAAGCTATCAGTTGCAACTTGCGTACTGTAAAAATAATATGCTTAAGCCATAAATGTGCATATTTACTTTCTCAAATTAACCAGCAACTGTAATCTAATGCCAGGCATGCTTATTTACTGTTAATTTGCTTTTTATGTGTACATTAATCCACCGTAAAAAATGTGGTTCTAAATATCTTTTGTATGAAGAAAAGCTTTTATGAATACTTTAATAAAATGAGTTTTCAAAGTAAAGAAAGTTTTTCTTTCATGATAAAGTAAAATCATACATAAAATAGATACGAGAATTGAAGCTTATATTATTGCTCAATTTTGTGGGTCGTTTAACCCATTGTTTAGTAATCATGAATCCAGAATACCACTTTTAACAGAGTCAGACTGTGCTATGTAAATGAAATATGTTTAAAAAAAGAGATACTTTTTAGGGTGCTGTAAAATGCTGACCATCAGCTCAACAACTAATGCTGCAGCCATGTATGATACTCCAGGTCTTGTTACAGTGCACTGCTGATCTAAAGTTCTGTCATAGGTTGACTATTACAAAATAAATAAAAGGTATTTTTCAATCACAAATAATTTTCAAGGCTGCTTCAGTTAAAGTGACAATCTTTATGTATATGAAGTACAGATGTAATTTTGAGTGACTCATTCACTAACTCAGAAAAATCACATACACGGGATTTTAATAAAGGTATACCAAAAGTTAGTAGTTTATTTTTCAGTAAATAAGATAGCTAAATTTCATTTAAAGAAATCATTCTTTTCCAGCTGTCACAACACAGCTTTGTGATTTGAGCTGTGATGCACTTACATGTAGATGACAGCTGGAACAGAATATTAAAGCAGAGAGACAGAATAAAAATGACAACCTGGAGATAGAGTTGCGTTAAGTTTCTGGCAGTTTTAGTTTTTAAATGGATTTTATTTGCAACTCTTTTAACTTAAAACTAGTTCCTTAAACAATCAAAAATATTTAAAATTAGAACCAAATACAGTAAAACTCACTTAAGATGCTCTTCAACGGACCAACCTGAAAGAGCATTTTAAACTGGAAAGCGTCTTAAGGTGAATTGGGAAAGAATAAAATCTTAGTTCTTAGAAAAAATACGTATGTATTGCTCTTCATTTAGAAATTACATAAGATACTTGTTATACTGCATAGATAATATTGTACAAATGAGAAATATAATACGCACCGAACTTCACATTTCTGATGTGCAGGGGAAAAAAGCATGTATTTTTGTTTGCTCAAGATTCTGCATAGGTTTTGCAGCCAGAAAATTATCAATTTTGTTGACGTAGGTCAATATTTCCTCCGCATGTTCCAAAGAGGACAGTACTTTCCGCAGCTCACTTACATAACACAAGCCAGTAGTAATGGTAGGTATAGCTGTCGGTTCCGTTTCTTCGTCCTCCTCTTGTTCGTCGGCATCCTCTTTCTCAATCCCTTCAATCGTGGCAACTGCTAGTATTTCTTCCAAAGTCTGAATGCTGCAGGTCACGAGGTGATTGTCCACCATTGTTTAATCACTGAAATTCTCCAATGATTGAAAGTCCTCATCTTCTGGAAGTGAAGTGTCAACCTACATTGAATTGTTCCACACATCAAACGCAGCTTTCCGAAAACAGTTTTTTTATTACATCTGGTTTAATTTCGTCCTAGGCTGCACTGATGTAATTTATGGAATCGAAAACATTGAATTTAGTTGAATTGCCACACTCTATATCTCTCAAGTATCGCTGCACTAATTTTTTTTTTTGGTATTTTTGTTTTACAACTTTAATAATGCCTTGGTCTATTTCTCTTTGTGATTCTCTCAAGTCAATATTTGTTTTTATATAAGCTGTAATTCGTTATCCTTTATTCGTTAAAGAGAGGGATGAATGGATACTTATCAAGGGTATTAGAGCATTAGTTTACCGTGACTAACCTCGAGGGGATTGCAATACCTTTCAAAAAGGAAAAAAAAAAAAAAGCTTCATCAGAAATACGAGAACAGCGTCTTAACTGACGACACATAGCAGGGCAAAAGCGTCTTATCAGGTGGATTTTGCATTGATTAGTATAGGAAATGTCCAGGGACTAACGGAAAAAAGAGTTTTAAGTGGGAAAGCGTCTTAAGCAAGTTTTACTGTATGTGGTACCAATTTTTTTAAAAAACAAAAAAAAGACTTTAAAAATTCATTTTATCAAAGAATTGAATACAAAATAAATTTCTTTAAGTTATTAATATATTTAAACTATTTTTCTAACAATATGAAAGAAATACATTTTCAAGTACCTAAAAATTAAAAGAATAAACTAAGATTACATCTAGTATATATACATAAAGCAAAAAAATCTATGGAAGCATGAAGTCACTCAGGAAGCATGGTAAACTTATTGTGTTTTAATGCTAAAGGGAAACATACTAACATTTCCAGGTGCAACAATATCATTACAAAAGTAACACCCTAAATCACAGCCATCAATAATTTTAGAAGAACGATCTCCAACTACTTCACACTGGCCTATTTTAGTACCATGCCGCATTACGAGAAATGTATCAAAACCCAAAGCTGCATTCAAAACAATCTGCAAATAAATGAAAAAAAGAATTGTTGAAGCAATGCATAAAATTTCTGAATTATAAAGATTACACACAGATTTAAAATAAAAACAAAAACTATAATTGAATATCTGCCAACCTTAGAGAATGAAAATTAGGGCAATTCTTAAAAACTCTTTGTTAATGGCAAAAGCTATACACGGATGCACAGTTCATACATAAAAACTTGATAGCATTTAATACTCACCGTTAAACAAATTATGTTCATATTTTCAACATTTAAAAAAAAAGAAATTTACTATAGAAAAATTCAAATTTTGGAGTGTTTTAAGTAATAAATCTAAAATTTCTTTGCCCATAAACAAAAAACTAGAATCTAAAATGTGGTCAACACTACTTAATATTTATTCCACTTTTGTATGATTTTAAGTATTATTTCAAAGAAATCAAGAATCCCCCCCCCCTCTCTTCCTGATCAATTAGAAGTTTAAGAAAAAAATTAAAACAATCATTTCTCATTTAGCCGTTGTTCTACAAAATACATATATTCAATTAGATAACAAGTATGTAATAATGTCTATTAGCTACTGTAGCTTATTAAAAAAAATTGGTAACCAATGCAAAATATAAGTAAAAAAACTACTCAATTTAAAATAGCGGTCAATTTTTATGCTTCAATATTGGAGGTTTAAAAAAGGAAATATCGAACAAAAAATATTCATTATTAAGAGCAATGGAAAAGATTGAATTTTGGATGCTTAAAATGTGTGACAATTTTCGTTAAATTTTGTGATTTACAAGTGTTTACAAGAGATCAATTTGAATATGGCAGGTATGTAGTTGTATCATTTACTTTCGTTCTAATAAAATTACCCTGTTGAAATTACTGAAATGCAGTTAATCTTCAAGAGGCCTGAACAAACCCTTCTAATTTTTATGTAATAATGCATTTTTTTAAAAACACTTACTTTATAGATACAAATTTTTAAATTTGTATACATAGGGTAAGAAAGAAAATCTAAACATACATTAACAGAGCCATGTGGTAGTAATTTTTTTCTTTCATTTCACTTTTGTTTAATAATTTAACATAACACTTTCACTGATATGTTTTCACATCATCAATTCTAATTCATATCAAGGGGAAAAAAATGACCTAATGCAAATGTACCTGAAAACACTTGTATGTTAAGGCACTTATACCTCAAGGTACCAGATAATTTTGATTAAAAAAAATTGTATTTAGTGAAAACAACTTCTTAACCCTTTGGGTACGGATTTATTTGAGAAAATATTTGCATATGGAACGTATATAATTTTTGGTTGCTTGGAGTAGTATGTAAAGGCAGTACATTTTACATAAGAATTTATTTATTTCTAAAAGATTGGTGGCATATGTAGTATTAAGATGTCTTCAAGTAATTAGAATTGCAAAACAAAAATAAATTAATAGCAACAAAATAAAACTAAATGAAATAAATGCAAGCTATAACAAAAAACCAATCTATATAAATAAAATTAGACTTTTGTCTGTACATTTCTTGGAATTCAAAAATTTTGTGATTTCTATCCGTTTCAAGCAACCGGGAATCCGATGCGACCCTCAAAAAAAAGTTTGTCTGTCTGTCATTCTGTCCGTGATGCTTGTTTTGTTTAAGCATCACGTAAAAACGACTGAAGCGAATGATTTGAAATTTGGTGTCATGATAGGGGGTCACTCAACTTAAAACATAGGTGTCGAATTTTTAAAAATCTTGATTAGATTTACAGATTTTGCGAAAATCGTTTCAAACTGCGTAAATTTGTGTTCAAGCATCACGTAAAAACGACTGAAGTGAATGATATGAAATTGGGTGTCATGATAGGTGGTCCCTCAACTTAAAACATTGTCGTCGAATTTTTAAAAAATCTTGATTAGATTTTGAAGTTTTGCGAAAATCATTTCAAACTGCGTAAATTTGTGTTCGCACATCACGTAATAACTGCAAAGGTGAAAAAATGATATTTGGTGAAATATAGGTGGTCACTCACCTTAAACTATAAGCATCTAATTTAAAAAAAAAAATCTATCAGATTTCGAGATTTTGTGAAAATCGTTTAAAACTGAGTGAATCTTTGTTCCCGCATTACGTAATAGCGACTAAAGCGAATGATATGAAATTTGGTCACACTATAGATGGTTGCTCAACATAAACTAAAGGAGTCCAATTTTTTAAACATTTTTATTAGATTTTGAGATTTTGTGAAAATTCTCTCAAAATACGTTCAATGATGAGTTCTTCAAACTTCATGTAATAACGACTAATATGAATGATATGAAATTGAGTGATATGATAGGTAGTTGCTAATCTTAATTTATAGGCGTTGAATTTTAAAAATATTTTGCTTACATTTTGAGATTTTTCAAAAATCGTTTTAAAATGCTGAAAATTTGTTCCAGCATCACGAAATAAAGACTGCAGGGAATGAAACGAATTTGGGTGACATGATAGGTTGTCACTCAACTTAAATTCTAGGCTTCCAATTTTTCAAAAATGTTGATTAAATTTTGAGATTTTGCGAAAATTATTTCAATATGCATAAATATTCTTTGGCGCATCCCATAATTACGACTCAAGCGAATGAAATGATATTACTTATTTACTCTCTAACCTGTAATATTTTAACAATACATGAAAATTATAACTTCGCATTCTTTACTTTGGCAACGTACTACATTCATTCTGTGTACTCCTACAATGCTGACGAAAGTTCTTGCTTTTTGGAAATTTGCATTCACTAACCCGTCGAGGACGGGTACTTCAGCTAGTTACTAATAATTATGCAGAGTGTGATATTTTTCAAAGCAAGTTTGGTACCAAGCGTGGCCATCCGCTCCTAGGGAAAACATGTGAATGACGTCTCTCTGACGTCAAATGTAGCCAAGGGGTTAATATTAATTTAAAATATGAATATTGAGAAATACTTTATGGTGTGAGTGTTCTTTGGTTAATGAATAGATGAATAAGACTAACATTATTTTTATAGGGTAACCATAAATCACATAATCTCAAGTAAGATACATTAAGTAATTTCTAAGCCAAGCAACACAAATTAACAGTAGGTTTCAATGCTAGAGGCTGCTTACCTTCCCTTTAGCAGCCCCAACCATTGTTGGAAGCCATCTACTTTCTCTTGTATCCATAAGGAGAAAAATGACGTCATGTGAGCTGATTAATTCGTCAATCTGGCTTACATCAGATCGAACTCCTTCAAGAGCTGCAGACAAGAGTTTTTAATTTGTAAATAAGTCATACAGATAACTATTTTTAATAATACAGTCAATCCTGTATATCTTGATTTTCATGAGGAAAAAAAAATTTGAGATAAAGATGTTTCAAGTTATAGGGGTTTTGATACTGTCAACTGCTTTTGTAGTGGAAAAATACTGTGATATGAGTGCAAATTAATTATACCTACATCCATAACATATTTTAACATTCATATACACCTTTACAATAAAAACAGTATTTCAATGACTTTTGGCATCTAACATTTTTTGTTTCTATTAGCTTTCTAAGGTTAAGAAGATGAGTGAATGCCTCATGGATAACATTTTCCTAAGATTTAAGAAAAGCTGTTCAGAGATCTACGGCCTTCTCTGCTTATTTTGTTGTTTCTTCAAGTACAGCAATTTATAAGTAAACAATTCAAGAAAACAATTTATAATTTATGCTCAAAAAATGTAATAAATTCCATGCTGTTTAGTGTGATTGGTTTCAAAATTATGAAAAAATATTTTTAAAAAGCTGCACTACTGCAAAATTCTGAAATTCCCCCTTTCCTTGATTTTTAAGCAATTTTTCATAATTTTAACCTCCTTCAATATCCAATAGTGCAACAATAGTAAAAAAAAAAGTACGAAATCTTGAGATCTTTGTACTTTTGATGTCACTTTAAAAATGCATTTGAAATTCAGGTTAATTAAGTTATAAGGTTTCAAAGTGAAAATTATGTCTCAAGCAAAATAATTTCATAACTTTTATGATTTCAGTTACTTGGAATAGCTCTTTGAGATTATCAAAAATTGAAGACCAATTTGATTGAAGACCTTTTCCACAGGGCCAATAAATAAACCATCGGTCAGTATTTGAAATTAGTTAGTATTGTATTGAAATTAGTTAGTATTGAAATATTAGTATTTCAATATTTTTCATGAACCATTAACCAAGAATATAGATTGAGAACATATCAACCACCACAGCAACTACGTTTGTCTGACATACAAAAATCTCTGTTTTGTCATATACAAACAGGATCCCTGCTATCAAGTTAACTTCGCAATGAGTTTGGTGTCTCCTGCAAATGCTAGTGGAAAAATCCACTAGTTATTTTTAGTATTTAGATGTTTCAACTAATTTTAGACTTTGAAAAAATGAATTGCTTTTGATGACTTACTAATTTTGCAAATTGTAGTTTATAAAACAATGTATTATCATTCCAAAAATGCTCATGTACAAACAGTATACCATACAAAGGAGATTTTTTTTTACCACCAAAAATTGCAAATTTTGATCTTAACCATTAAACTTTACTAAGACAATGGATTTCTGAAGGAAGAAAACAAAATCAATTTTTTGTTTTCTTCTACCTGAAGAAAGTTTGAATTCCTGAAAGTAGCAGCTAACATATTTAAATTTAAGCCTGAAAGAACCACACAGTTAAGATTCTTCTGTTCTTCACACTGTCACATGCAGCTATTCAATTATACATCTAAATACATCCAAGGAATATTTTTAAATAGTAATGAACATTGTATCCTTAATATGGATGTTAACACATTTATTAAGAGATAATTAGAACTCACAATATCATTAGTGTGTCCAGATTTACATTTTGTATACAGTACATTTTAACTTTACATTACAATTTTGAATTTATTGACTTTTTTTAAGATTTAAAAATTAAAGAAAACAAAAAGTACTCATACACAAATATGAATACATTACTGTACATAGAAACACTTACTATTCTGAGAGACAGCATGTCCTGGCATTGGTACATTCAAGACAAAACCTGATGAATCCTGTAAATAAATAAATAAAATATATATACATGCTTCATAAAAGTTTTTAAATAAAAAATTTAGCAGTAAATTAGGACTGAAAAATTACATCTCTGCTGGATTAGATACTTTATTTTTATGAGTTCTTAAGCTACCTGGCTGTTCCAAAGTGTTTCAGTGCTTAAAGTGAGGAATTTAATATGGAAGTTCCAAATTTTAAGTGAGATAATATTGGTGTACAAACAGTCCCTTAATAAAATATCAGGAAACTGAGAAAGTGAAAGCTTCTTGAAGAAGAACTGCAAGAGACTCTAACATATCTTTAGCTAAAAGCAGGTTTTTATTCTATACAAGTGTAGTTCAATGGATTAATCAGGAAATATTTCAATTAAACAGGTTTTCTAGTATGTTCCACACAAAGACACACACACACAAAAAAAAAAAAATTCATTATCAGTTTTTTTCCCCTCTTAAGTAATAAAGAATCTAGCAATACTACTGTAAAATTCTAAGAACCTCTTAAGATCTGTGTATACTCACTGGCATTAACAAGTAAGAACTCAGCAATGACAACTTTCAAGAAATGTTTTAGCCTCCTCTAGAAAAGTTAGATTTAGGTAAAAATTAAGACTTCCAGAGGAGTTATAAAACCATTATAAATATAACATCCTCCTTCACAATGCTACATCAGTCTATATGTTTTCAATGAAAAATGAACATATTAAAACAAACCTCAATTAATTAAAAATATAATAATTCAATAAATTAAAAATACACTTAAAATTATATAAAGGTGAATGAAAATAGAAAAGAAACCTGCAAGTAAATCAGTTTGTGTTCTATTGTAAGCCTACAAGAGCGGCAACATTAAACTAGAAGAACAAAAGGGAAAAATAAAGGCAAACACCAAACCCTAAACACAGTACTTTTTTATATGCAGACTGGCACATATATTCAGCTTGGTTTTCTGAAGCTTATTTTAAACATCCAAGAACCCATGACCTTTTTATTATGATAACACAGACAATTAAGATAACTTCCCAAACGTTTTCCAGATATATCCTCCTTAAATTTTCAGACTGATTAGTATAAGCTTTATTTCGTGCAGATATACCATTTATTTATTCCTGATTTATTTCGTATCCCCCAGTGAAAAACTTTCTGGCTACACCCCTGTCAGGCATTATACATAAAAAACAGTCTACTATGAGATAGGAATTTCAAAAATATCATTTTGTTGTTGGGATACATTACTCATGGCATTTGAAAAAATGAAATTACTGTAAAAGAAATAGCCATATAATAGCATCTTAAACTGCACTGTAATCAATAAAATAGAAACCATATCATAGGTAAACTTACAACTCCAGGGAAGATTTTTTTTAGCGATTCAGCAGCTGTAGTGGCTTTTTTACTGCCTCCTTTCAAGCAATCGTCAAAAGTAAATAATGTTTGACGAACAGGATTGGAATAAGAAACTGAAGCATTATCAATAAACGTTATTTTTCTAACACCCCAACCCTGCAAATAAAGTATATATAATCAAACTAATAAAAACTATTATCTAACATTAAACAAAATTAGTGTTTACTAGCAAATGCAAAGCACAACAGAAATCAACTAAAAATATTCAGGCATGGAATTAAAAAAATATAGTATTCAGTAAGTATTGTTTAATAATAATTTTTAAAAAGTTAAATGAGCAGATAGATTTATACATTAAATTTCATTAAAAAGGATTATGAAATTATGCAAAAAAGTTATAAATAAAGAATAAATTCCATAAAGATATAACTAAACAACACAGCGTACTATTTCTGAATATTATTGAATTCAACTTTTTCAAGCACAATTTTTACTATATTCTTCAGTTTTTGCAGATGCCTACAGTGATGGTTAAATTTCAGATATTAAATTAATGAATAAATAATTTCTCTTTTAGAAATATCTATTAAAGTAATAACAGGTTTGTATGCAGTGTCACCATTTTGCATTTAATGATTCAAACAACAAAGTTATTATTCTCAATTATGTTTTTTCTCTTACAAAAGAGTTTATCTTAAATTTGATTTAAAATACTATAAATTATATTACTCATACATTAAAAAATATAAAAATGACAGATGGCACATAAAAAATATACAGAAAATGGAATAACTACAATTATTATGAAAGAACTTAATTAGTATCCTTTTACACTTGACTTTTTCAGCTCCAATCAACTGTTCAACATTTATTTTACACTCATATTAAAAGGATAATATATATATATATATATATATATACACAATTGTTTCACTGTAACTTACTAAAAGGCACCGAGCAACATTACATCCTAGAGTGCCAGCTCCAAATAATAAACATTTAGTTGATTTTATTTCATCTAAGCAAAGTTCAGGTAAAAGACGCCAACGCATAAGCTTCAAATTCAGATCAACTGCAGAATCAGCCAATCTAATAGAATGGAACAAAAATTGCATTAAAAATATGAATATAATGTGTTTCATATGGAAAGAGTAATAAATTATTAAAGTACAATATATATTTTCAAATGAGAAGCTGGTAATATATATATATTCAAGAAATGGAAAAAAAACCCTAATATATTTTTGAAAATAAAAAGAGTAAAAAATTTTCATTTTTAGTATTAAAAAAAAAGTTGAAAAGGTTTGTATTACAAACGTATGTTTAAATATCTAGACAGACAAAGTGGTGCAAATTTAATAACTGAATTTCAAAATTGGAAACAACATCACTGAAGCATTTATGTTAAATAAAAATTTTGAAATTATATTTCTCTTGCAAAATAGGACAAAGCTTTTTTTTTTTTTTTAAATGATTAATGCTGACACCAATTACACTGGTCTAACCTTATCATTTTTTTACTTTCCGAACATGTGCCATGTAAGGAAAATATTGTAATCACGAAAAAATTTGACTTCGAGATTTTGGTGTATTGACACGTTTTGAGGTCTTCTGAATTCATGTATGCTGTTTTTACGAGATGTATGTATGTATGTGTGTGTGTATGTGAGTGAACACGATAGCTCCTAAATGGGGCATTCGATTGAGCTCAAATCGGGTATATATGTTATAAACCACTGTTGCAAGACCGGTATTGATTTTGGTATGTATAAGACTTAGTCTTTCTACAGGGCTACGACAAAGATTTCTTTTACATTATGACCTATGGGGAAAATTCTTGAAAGTGCGCTAGCATTTAAACGATACATTCGACTGAGCTCAAATTTGGTATATATGTTTGAATTATTCATGGATTAAAATTTATTTAAATACTTGGTAATGATCTTAATCATAAGTGTTTGGAAAGTCGAGTGGAGTTTTTTACTTTGCCCACTTAATGAAATACCCTGACGAATCCACATTTTTAGATTGGCTGATTACCAAATAAAAAGAATTGGAAACAAAAGCAGTCATTTTTCTAACAGCATTGATTTCCTAACAACAGCAAGAAGTAATCTACCTTACTGGGTCCATATTAGCACTCATATCCACCTTTCTTGGAGCAAGTTTATTTTGATTCTTTTCCCATCCAACAACATTTGGGCATTCTAAAATTACATAATATAGATACATACATATATGTATAGATATATATATGGAAAACAACAATGTGACAAATCTTAATTATTCAATTAAATATATTGTAAAAAATCCCTTTGAGGTAGCAAAGTAGAGAGAAAGAGGGAGCAAAAAGAATTACCATTTGGAATGTCTGTAGCAGTTAATTCAATTGAAAGGACAATACTATGATCAAAATGCCTTTGCCTGTCTTTGGTATATTCTCGAAAACACATAACATCCCAATTCTTCTGTTCTTTTCCCCTGTGAAATCATTTTCAATCATTGGCAAAGTACTTAGGGCACATTCTTTATGTTTTGTAACTAAAGGTAAATACAAGTAGCAGACAAAAATGGCAAAAATTTGTTAAATTTGTGAATGAAAAGAAAAACTGTAATATACTTTAAATTATTTAAGAATACACAATGAGCGTACATAAATAGATAACAATAAATTATTTTAAAAAATTCAAATATTTAATTTTCTTTCAATATTAACATGGGTTTAAGTGATGCAAAATTTTTTAACATTGCCATATTAACATTTGGATTTAAGTGAACAGAACTTTTGCAATAAATATTATACAGTTAAATTATCTATACAATAGAACAACTTTTTTAATGTAATACTTGAACAATCAGTATCATAACCATACGAAAACCCTTAACGGGTTAAAAGTTTGTAATGTAGCTTTTTACTTGGCCTTTTGGATAGCTACTTTACTTTATAGCTAGATGAATTTTAAAAATGGATTTTAAAAATAATGATATCAAATTTTAAGTGACACCCTGGTGTGTCTTTATAAGATTTGTTTTTAAATTCCCTTACAATGACTTTTGTTTTATTTTCTAAAAAAAAAAAAAATTACACATTCAAGCAATGTTTTTAATTATGAAATACACTGTCAAATATATCACATTTCCACTGAGCCTATATTATGCATTCAAATGAATTTATTCCAATAATTAAATTTATCTTTTGTGTCGCGATATCCAAAAAGGCAAGTAAAATTAATGGAAATTATAACTTTGTGTCATAGTATCCAAACTAAGTGAAATGTATTCAAATATATAGTGTATTACTAAGACAACATTTATGCAAACTTTGCTTACTCTTTTGGATAGTGTGATGCAATAGACAAATTAAATTATTGAAAATTCATTTGAATACATAATATAGGCTCAGTGAACGTGTGATACATTTGGCAATGTATTTGATAATTAAAAGCATTCCTTGAATGTGTAAATATTCTTAAAAAAAAAAAAAATGTAACTGTAATGGAATTTAAAAACAATTCTTATAAAGTCACACCAGGGCATCACTCAAAATTTGATATCATTATTTTTAAGACACATACATAAAATTCAAATAGCTATAAAGTAAAATGCTGTGTTACAAACTTTTAACCCATTAAGGGTTTTTGTGTAGGCATATATCATTATTTTTTAGGGGTATGATCAAAAGATAATAAAAAATAAGTAAAAGTAAAACAGTCAAATTTTTCATTTGCAGCTAGCTCACTATGGAATGAAAGCAATTAAAATTAGTATCATTTCATGAATTATGAAAAGTTAAGCTTTAAATGCTTAAATTAAATATTTTTCCAAAGAATACCAAAAAATTTATTTTTCCCAAAAAATAAACTTAAAACAATAATATTGTTAGTGTGATAATTAAAAAAAAAAAAAAACTTAGTTTTTAATCTGTAAATAAATGTTGTAAGCATAAAATATATACTTGTTATTCTACCATTTGATATAACTAATTCTATTTTTTAATCCCACCAGAAACAAGTTAATGTTTATTGTATGCAATCTTAAACTACTAACATAAGCATGGCATATAACTCTTTCGCCCTAACCGATTGGACATGTCTAATCACCACTTAAATGAAGTTGTTTTAGCACTAATAAGCATGACTTAAATAGACCCATCTTTAAACTGGATTAAATAAATAAAAACACAAGTTTTCCCAAATAAACCAGTAATGTTACTCTCCGATTTTAGCACCGATTAAAATCCTATATTAATTTTTAAAAAATTGTTAGAGCGGATTTTGAGAAAAACGTTGGACACCGAAAATTCCCCAAACTATGTGTATATATAAGTGCTGCAGATGGTTGGTTGGTGTAGGCTGCATAGCTCATAGAACTGTTGTTCTCAATGATAATACTTTTTAAAAAATAGGAATTGTTATCAGTTAAACCCTTATAAAATGAATAGACTGTGAAAATACTGTTTATATATCTGTTATAAATATGTTTCAGTTTATGTTGTAGGTCAGTTTAACACAAAATATTGGATTATTGAAAACCATCACTTGTTATTTGGTCAAAAATATTCTGGCCTCTTAAACAATGTTATAAAGTAGTTTAGCTTTCAACTGTATTTGTAATAGTCAGATAGCTTTTGAAGGATAAATCATATTAAAAAATAGTAAAAAGTTGAATTAATGTTGAAGTTATTTTTAAAAGTTGCCAACAAATTATAAAAATCACAATTGATAAAAATTTCAAACTTTATTTTTTTAAATGATAAGTCTCATGAAATATATATATCAACAAATATACAGTTTAAGCGAAAAAAGAAAATTCTCACACAGGCATCAACACACGAAAGAAAACAAAAAGTGAGCTACCAATTATATGAAAACAATGCAAGAATGTTTCGTAATGGCCAACCAGGATGATTATCAAATGTTGAAGGATCTGCAAACCCAAGCATCACCTAAAAAAAAAAAAAAAAAAAAGAGGGGTGAAAAAGTAATAAAAAGCTTGCTTCAAATAAATGTACTGTGGAAATTATTCATGAGTAAAACAAAGATTTTCAAAAAGGCACAAAATTTATAAAACATTTCAGCTGGTTGCAATTTTTTTCATGGATTATAAGAAAATTAAAATTAGTCATATGAATAATTTAAGACTAAAAATATGGAGTAAGCATTCGTTTATTTGTATTAGTAAAGCCACATACGTCAACTTTTAAACTTAAAGCAAAAAAATATACATATTTTACTGCTTTTAAACTTTTATACATAAATAATGTCATTCTTTGTATTTTTCTTTTTAAATTATTACTAAATTTAAATTTATGTTATTTATCAATATTTATTGTTTTTTTAATTTTCTATAACTGTCTGGGGGGGGGGGGTAAAAAATGAATAACTGATAAATAAATGCTTAATAGCAATATTAACTTACTTTATCAGACATTTTCTTTGCACTGTTATATTCTTTTAATTTTGAAATAAATAATTTTCCTTCTTTGGAAATACAGACTAAGAATGCTACTTTCTCAGCATCAGAGAGTGCATCATATGCTTCTAGAAATTGAGAAACCTGCAAGTAAAAAAAAAAAAAAAAAAAAATAAAAAAAAAAATAAATAAATAATTAAAAAAAAATTGTAGTGCATTTACCAAATAATTTGGGTTAGACTGATTCATCCCTTTCATACGCAGTACAGAATTTTGGAATAAATGTTTGGTCACTTTTTGGAATTTACATAAATAATTACAGAAATAGTAACAAGAAATACTTTTTAAACATGAATTTAAGTCAAACAAAGAATTTTGATGAATTAAGACTTTTGTAGTACATTAATTTTATTAAAAAACCTATCAACAGTTATTTAATTTTTAGTTGTTTTTTGAAACCTGATAGGTTATTTAATGATATTAACAGAAAAAAAATTTTTTTTGAAACTGCATACTTAAACATCTTGTGTTTTAAGTAGTATTTACAATCATTTATACTAAATAGCAAAATCTGAATCATATTTCATGCATGCTTAAGCCATTATAAATTATGCATTATCTAATTTAATAAATTTTATCAGACTTAAAGATTTTTTAAACTAATAAATTAATGCTTAATTAATTTTGGAAAAAATTAATCATCTGAAGAACACAATGTTGTTGTTTTAACTTTTTTGAGTACAAGTGAACCATCATAACACAATAGATAGATTTACAAGTATTTCTGAATAAAATTATGCTACTTTCAACAATTATTTATCTTTGTAAAAGATATCTATTTATTAGCAAGATGTTTAAAGTAAAACAGAATAGACACCAAACTGTTATTCCAAAACTTACAAGTAATTTAAAAAAATAATAATAAATTCTGGACCTGAAGTAATAAAGTCTTCACCATCGACAAATTGCAAACCATTAACTTTCCTAAAATTATTTCTAACAATTAAATTCTTGAAAGTATTTTTAAGATTTCAAGTATCAAACATAAAATATACATTTTATAAACTTCTTAATTTACAGATATCAAGTTTGTCCTCATACCCCAGTCCTCTGGATTGTTATTCATGAGAATGAATGTAATCAGAACACAAATTAGTTTTTAACTCTAGTTAAAATAACTTTGCATACTTTCAAAACATTTAGAACTCTGAAACTTAACAAAATGATTATACATTTTAAAGAAGCATAAAAAAATGATAAGCATTTGAATAAAATTTAAGGGAAAATACTTATTAATATCAATATGAATTAATTTTTATAGGTCTATATGTTAGGTAATTATGCGTCAAACAAAATTCAATTTTATTTTAAAGCTAATAATTGTAAACATTGATTATTATGGTCATTTTCTTTCTAATATTATACAGATGACAACAAATACATGAGTCATTGGTGAGCTATTGAAGAACAAGAACTGAAACTGTTTAATTATGCTCAGTGATTTTTTTAAACTATAAGAAACTATGCCAAGGAAAATTATTATACCCAACATGACTAACAATGTCACTGACTACAATTATCATATCATGAATGTGACAAAATACAATCTGAAAATTATTCAAACAAACCTGGTCAGTACTAAAAAAATCTGTAATTTTTTTAGCTTTATTAACTTGTTTAACTTCTGGGTAAATCAGTGCTGGAAACGCAGCCCAATAGTAATAATGATACTTCTTCAAGTCCTAAAATAATAATGTTTGATTTAAAAAAGTAAAATTATTATTTTTTAGCATAGAGAGACTAACACTCATAATATTTATTTATAATGAATGGATTAATATACGCATCAAAATAAGTAATAATGAAGGTCATATTTATATCTTGTATTTCAAACTACCCCAAATCTTGCTATAATAAATTCACTTAACAAATTTCAGCTTTTAAATTAAATAAAATATTTAATAAAAATATTATAAATATATCTAATAGATTAAATTGAAAATCTGTATGTTTGTCCATGCCATATACAATCTACACCTCTGGACCACTGAGATTGGAATTTGGGCCAAATACATAAAAAGATACAGGAAAATTTTTTCTTTAAAAATTTAAAAATGCACTGTGGCGCAGTTCATCACATACTTTTAATTAGTTCTAATTTTAATATTTCCTTATTCTAAATGTAACACTCTTTTTTTTTTTTTTTTTTTTTTTTTAAATTCTCATCTTTCTGTTATGCTATCTTAATTTTAGTTTTGTACACCAGATTCTCTTTTACATGGTGGATATGATTCGTTTTTTATAGTGGATATGTTCAATACTGTGTGTAAGAAAAACCATGTAAAAAATAATGCTTGTATAAGGAATAATGGTGGAAGTTTTTTTTTTTTGTAAAAACCCACCCATAAACCACTCTGTGAATGAAGTTAACATATACAAGAGGTGGAAAAATTCTCAATAAAGAAATTTTACTAAATTTTACTGTTACACAATGGCAAAATAAATATCGAAAAAATGTTAAAATTTTTTATTTGGGAATACCTTATTCCCCCGTACATGATATATATTTCGGTTACACACATAGCCATCTTCAGTCGTTTCTTATTTCTTTAAGGTATTCCCAAATAAAAAATTTTAACTAATTAATCCGCCGTATTAAATAATGTTTTATATGTTTTTATCGAAAAAATGTTTTACATCATTATTTTTACACCGTGTAACTTTGAGTTGGTAATAATAATAATAATAATAATTTACGTAAAAAGATAATTTAGTGCATACTGCTTTGGATTTCTCTCCAAAAGTATTATCTATTCTTCTTTAGTTTGATCTTCTGAGTTTACCCACAAGGCTACAGTAAATTTTCTTTAACCATCACCTGTTGGCAAGTCTGCATTTGAAATTTATTACAACTAAATAATATCTAACTGCCAATAAAGTTTTTGCAATTTGGCAATTTAACTGGCTATCATTTTTTCTTAATCCTGGTGCTATTAGCAGGGTACATATTTATAACCATTGCTTTTTTCCATACATCTAAGCAATTTGATACACATAATTCATGTTTTAGATACAGAAAAGCTACTGTTATTGTAATAATTAAGACAGAAATTTAAGAGTTTTAAATATTAGCACTATGTCAAAGATTAAAAAAAATATAGAAATGACCACATACATGATTCATTAGCAGTTTCTTGGGAAGATAAACTAAATTCGAACAAGCACTATAACAGAAAAAGCTGGTATAAAGCTGGGAAACTACACTGAATAGAATTCAAGCTTTATCTAATTGAACCAAAAGGCCTTGAGATGTTGAAGCGTAGCTTTATTGTAAATTCAAATGTATCTGCTAACTTCATATCATAAATGGATATTACACGGGGGAAAAATACATGTAGCGGCAAATTAGCAGCATAAAATCAGAGAAGACTGGAGCTGTTAGGCCATTAACCCTTTAACGCACAGTGTTCCCGCTCTGAGAACACCCAACTCTGACGTTTTGACTGTTGCCAGTCACGAAGAATAGATTGGATTTCTATAAAATTAGTTGCGGGTGACATAGCTTTACGGGAATCCTTTACTTTTTAGCCCGTCATTTTACATAAAAAAAATTGTCACGATTATTTTTAACAGCACTGACATCTGCTGAAAAATGGAAGAATGCGAGAACAGCTGGATAGATTGTCCAATGCTGAAAAAAAGGGCAGCCGTTGCCATTGCTTGACTTAACAAGATGGCGGAAAATCGAAATGTTCATCGCGTGCCACAGATCTAGTGACCCTTTTTCGACACAGTTGGCTGTGCCGCACAGCCAGTCTGGGTCCAAAAAGGGTCTCTAGATCTGTGGCACGCGATGAACCTTTCGATCGTCCGCCACCTTGCTGGTAGTTAAGTCGTGCGATGGCAACAGCTGCCCTTTTTTCAACATTGGGAAAGGGTTGTGCCTCAATGGGTTAAGAGAATAGAAATATTACTGACTTAGGAGCTGCATAGCTGAAACATAAATCCATAGGAGCTGAAACATAAATCCTATGTTTCCCTTCATTGATTAAAAACATTCAGCACAGTGGAGTACCATTAAACATATACAGTGGAACTTTTTAAAGTGATCACCTGTCTAGTGACCACGTTTGTAAAGTTTCATTTTACAACCATTGCAATTTGTTGTCTTTCTAAGGTGACCACCAGGATTAGTTTTATTCTTCCCGGGGATGGTCACATTAGACAGGTTCTACTGTATATGCTTCTTTAGGTAAAATCACTCATTTTCATTTATTTCAAAGAAGAACTTTTGTTTATCAAAAAATTCCATGAGTTTCATTACTTTTTAATAATTTATGGCTGATACTAGTGATAGTAATTGTACTTAAATATGTTATAAGCAGAAACTTAGAATATTTCAGTAAAATGAAAATAGAAATTATCTGTAAGAAAAGAAAAGCTTTAAGACATATAGTAACTATTTATTTAATCTAAATTTTAAATTGTTTGTAATTAATAAGATTTAATGAAAAACTTATTTCTTAAAAAAAGTTGAGCTGTATTTAGCATATATATATATATATATATATATATATATATATATATATATCAGGGTTAGAAATAAGCGGTCGTTAGTCGTACTTTGCACCCAGAAATTTAAGTTTGACGACCATGAAATAATACCTGGTCATCATTTTTTACGCCTAACTTTAAAAAAAAATTCTTATCAAAGCATACTGATCAACGGCAATTGCTATAACATACTTGACACATTCGGAATTTTACGAAAGGTTTATCACCAATCACCCTTCAAACCATATTACCTATTCAGAATTACATGGAATAAGTCATTATTATCAGAAATCTCATTTATATAAGGTAATTTATCTGATTTTGAGACTCCAAGCTAGTGCCTCGCTTACAAATGTGAAAGTCAGGCTCTGTTTTTGCCATAACTATAATGAAATGTTACATTTTTTTTTTTTAATTCCAGTAAAATTATTTTTTTCCCTGGGTTTCTTTTGTTTGCTCGTTTGGTTTTTTTTTTTTCCCCTTTAAGGCTAGAGCTCCATGCATTTTTCGCTTGGCGATGGCGCATGTCACATGACCTTGCACATATGGATTGTACAGAGAGCCTGCATAGGATGCAGAATTTTATAAAAAGAACAGTATTTTGCAGCTCCAATTTTTTTTTTAAATATTGCAGTAATTCTTTTATTATTATTAATTCATTAGCAGCATTTTCCAGCATTTAACATTCTACATATTTACTTTCCTACTTTCACATGTATATATTTAGTAAACAAACTTTAATTAGTATTTGTATTTGGCTATTATAATTTGATATTTGAATGACTACACTCTACATAGTTTCAAAATTACGCCCAAGTAGATCATTTTGGCAACTAAGATAAAATAGTTGGGTGCCATTGGCACTTCACTTTAATATCTTAATTTCTAACCCTGATATATATATATATATATATATAGTACCAAAAATATAACACACTTTTAAAAATAAAGTAAAACCTTGTCATAATGAACTTTATTTTTACAAAAATGTCAGACTAACGTATAAAATATTTCCATTAAAAGAAAATTGTTAATACTAATTCAGTCAAAGAAATTTTGGCCTTTGAGTATTATTCTGTCGGCAATTTTCCTCAGTAAAACTTTCTTTCCAAACAGCAAGATTTATCACCAATAATGGAAAACTATTTTGCAAAATTCAGTTCATACTTTTGTTTATTTTATTTCCTATATTAAACAGCAATTTACTTCTTTCATACATTTCCAGATATAAATGAGTCTTCACCACCAAAATTAGGCCCAGTGGATGGAGTAACACATAAGTACTAAAAAATTTCATTTTAACAAAATTTTCAGAATTACAAACTTATCTTCAGTTCCTTAAAACTTTTTAAGCATAAAGATTTTACCATACACTAAGATTTCATCAAGGGGTACAGTAATTGCTTTCAGTTATACAAAATATATATTTTAAAAAAGTACAGTAAATTTTTAAATACTCACTGCAAAAGTGAAACATATCAACATTTGTAAAAGTGAAGGATTGTTCAATGCATCTCCATTTTTTATAGCATCCCATATCTATTTATACACAAAAGGAAAAAAGATGAATAAATATTGATGAAAATAATGGTGTTTGTATTCATAATTTATTTAAATATTTTAATTCCTTGCAATTGTGAGGTAATTTTTTGGACCCCAAATGGGGTTGCAACCAAAGGAATGAATACCACTGCTCAAGGAGGTTTATTTTACTTTGAAAGTTATGGCTCGTAAAAAAAAAAAAAAAAAAAAAAACATAGTCGTTCAATGGAAATCTTACAATGGGAAATCAACCTACTAAAATTAAATGGAATCAGCAATGCAGTTGTGGGTCAGGGTTGTATCTGCCTCTTTCTTTGTAACTTTGCTTTAAAAGCTGCTTTTGGAATGTTGTCAGACATTTTTACATAGAATTTATAACATAATTCTTAGAGTTAAATTGTTGATTTTTTAAATTTGTTTTAATTTTTATAATTTCTCAATCATTCTAGCAAAATCGTGTGTGTGTAAATAGAACTTTTTTTTTTTTAAACCTATGCCAGACCTAGGCATAACAGCTAACTGTCAATGAAGGGCAGCCCACAATACAGTTCAAAAACATACATAAAATATCTAGAATCTTTTGCTGTATGTACAGCTACTATGGCAATAAGTCCAGAATAGCACTTCAAGTGGTCACTATTCGTGACAAAGTTAGTCAAGGAAAGTCAGTGAGTCATAGAGTCTGCCAGTCCAAATCTGTGGAGGTGTTTATGAAGATAGTCAAGTCCAGTTATTGTTCTGAAATTAGCTAAACCCATGTACCTTTGCAAATCATGTGGAATGGGACTCCAGGCATTGCATAACTAGGACAAATCATATTTAGAACAATCCAGCCCAACGACAAAAAAGAATTATTTATGAATGTGGACTTCTAATAATTTTCCTGGTTACATTTTGAGATTTCCAGGTTTTAAGTTAAAACTTTTAGCAATATTAAGACTTTTCCATGATTCTTTTTTTTTTTTTTTTTTTTCAGTCAGAATTTTCTTACTATTCTCAGTTTTCTGTACATTTCTCTGACCAGTGACAACATTGTGTGGAGAGTTTTGAATAGAATGCAAACTGTAAACTTTATTCAGCAGTCAACAAGCTTTGAATAGATGTTCTAAAAGTGATAGGGAAAGAATCTGGAAAGAATTTAAAAGCACAGTCCATCTTTTTATGCAGTAACAAATGATATCTTATATTTTTATAAGCAATTTGAAAAGTACAATACAAAGGGTGCTAGAAAATTCTTGCAATATGGGCTTATTTAATTTTTCAAAATAAACTTCTTTCTTTAGAATTATATGTTGTGTCATTTGAATAGAAGCCATACAGTGCAGACAATATCACCAATTACAAGCTATTTCTTGTAAGCACTGGAATTTGTTGAAACCAAACACAAAGTTATATTGCAAAACTACCCACACTTCCCTCTGTGACCAGGATGCTATTTTAAGAACTTCAAATGATTACTGCTAATAAATAACTGACCCTATGCACTGTTGAGGCATGTATGAACATCTCTCAACACATCACACAACATCCTGAAAATCTGTTTTTCGTCATACTGCAAAATTTTCCTAATACCCTTTGCATATTCATAAAGGTATTAATCTCTTTAGAGAGATCAAAGATGCAAACTCTTAAGAATGTTTTGCGCAATAGGGAAAAAGAAATTAATTAGGACTAGTTATTGTTTAAATTCTCTAATATGATTAAAGCAAGACTCATGTACAGAAAAACAATACATTTTAAGATTATTAAAATAGATACATATGTAATTAAATATGATACTTGATAATCATTCTAGACATTTAAAAGGAGAAAAAATAAAAATTGACCTATAAAAAAGTCTTAATATTGAGAATCTTCATATTCAATTGCAAATAAAACAGAAAATGCAAAAGAACTTCTTACTTTGGAGCCAAAGGACTGAAGCAAAGCCTTTTTATCCTTTACTTTGAAATCATCCAGTGTATTAGTATTGATTAAATAGCCGTTCAAAGGAAAACTGTTATGTGGTACTTGAAAATCACTGAAAAGTAAATGTCTATATTATCAAACTTTTTTAAAAAATACATTTAAGTATTTTCAAATAAGTGATATCTAAATTCCCCCTCACCCCACCCAAGAATGTTATGATTATGAATAGATGCTTAGAGAATAATTTAATTTAAAATTAACCAGACTTTTTGAATGCGAACTCCATGTTAGCATACAAAAATAACATGGACGAACAGCTTCAGATCAAAAGCTTCAGACAAGGATGTAGCCAAGGGGTGACTGGTGGGGCTGTAGCCACTCCCAAAATGAGTAAATATAGGATATGGAGAAAAATACGCACTTGTACATAAATTTGAAAATTAGCTTCGATATCCCCATAGGATATTTGAAAGTTCTCCTTGTGAAACTTGAAGTTCAGCTCCAGACTTAAGACAATAAAATAAAAATCTAGTATGTGTTTTTCAAACAGCAAAGATTTTATAAACTTGATTTATGTTTTCAATTTTCTTCCCAAAACAAAGATATTACATCGATTTTTATAATTTATATTGCATTCTAAATTTTAAGTTCTCAGCCAAACCCGAAAAAATTTCCTGGCTATGCTAATGGCTTCAAATTTGCGAAATTTAGATGCTTTGTTCTATTTCCTTTTAACATGCACACACAGAGGCACAGCGACTTAAAAAAGCTACAGCTATAACAGGAAAAAAATTACATTTTAAATCTAAAGTTCTACCATAAGAAAAACGTAGCAAATGCTAAAAATCATTTATTATCATAATGCCCTCTTTTATTTTCAAAAGTGAACAAAATTAAGAAATTTTTCAAGCAATGGGGACAGATTTCTCCCATAACATAGAATTAAATTGAATGTTCAAGAGCCAGATGTTGTGCACTATGTTCAAATCGGTTGGACATGTTATCTGTATGAAGGAGTGTAAAATACAGTAGAACCTCGATTCATCGTTTTTTAAGGGGCGCTTAGTAAAAAACGATGCATGCGGGAAAACGACGAATGCGGGTTAGAGTCAAAATATGAAGAAAACAGTATTTATGAATACACACAATGTATACAGTATGCCAAAAATACTAAATTTGTTACCAAACTGTAAATGAAACAAATTGAAGTTGTGTAGAAATTAAGTGATACTTATTTTTAAAAAATCAGTCATTTTACACTGGGTTTTTCATTAATCTTTTAACTAAATAAAAATTTCGAGATTTACAATATTTTTTTTTTGTCTTTTTATGTGTATTCATGTTATTGTCTTTTATGTGTTTATAAAAGTCATACATTTTGAAATATCGTTATTGCGTAGGACAAACAAGGCACTAGTGTTGGCTCGGTCTCATCGACAGGAATATTATTCTCAGCTTCTTCCATTATTTTCATTTTTTGCATCACATTTCTTCCATTCTTAGGATACCACACATTGCTACTTCTAAATCAATGGATATATAATCGCCACATTTCACACCGCACACATCCCTGCTGGATGTAAGAACTCTTCATCTATACCATCATCAACTCAAGATATCATACCAGTAAGTAATTAAATTTGTAGGCCATACTGATCCACTTGACCTTGAAGTACCTTTCGGTCAGAAGAAACATTTCACAACGATGAACGCGGGAAAGTGAATTTTTGACGAACGATACATGCGGGTTTTGTTAACATTATTAGAATACAGTTTGTGCAAGGACCATAGAAATAAAACGATCAATACGGGAAAACGATGAATGCGGGAACGATAGATCGGGGTTCCACCGTACTAAAAGAAATGTTTTCAGCTAGACTTGGTACATAAGAGGAAGAAGCAGAGTCCAGCAAAGCCCACAAGGAGCCCCCTTTCATGCATACCCTCTTCATGTAACACTTCCTCATAAGTGTAAGGCAAAATTTCATATGTACATTTTTTTTTTGTAATAAAAAGTACATATTGCAATATATAATAACAGTTATGCATATTAGAGTTGTGCTCTTTGAAAAAATGTGTTAGTTATTCAAGTATAAAATGTAAGAAAGCCAGCTTATATTCGAATACAATAATGATTACATTATGAACTTTGCAACAAGAGCTCTAATGTTGGCCAATAGGACAACGGATTGAGGCTAACCACTCCTTAGAAAACTCTTAGCCCCCTCTAGAAAAATTGATTTTCGCTTGAAAGAACGGAAAATGGAGAATATGTAGAAGTTGTAACCCCCCTTTAAAAAAAAATTTTCATAAAAAATCACCATTCAGTTATGTTAATAGTGACGGACAAGATATCAGCATTAAAATTAATAAAAACTTCTATAATAACCACAGATAAAATAGTACTAATAAAAAAAAATGATCATTTTACTAAAAATATTCTATTTACTTATCTGAAAACCTTTTTTTTTTTCGACCTAGTATAGTAACTTTTTAAAAAGGATTACTGAAATTTAAGCAGGAATTTTTTTTTAGAAACAACACATTTTTACAAAATACAATAGGGTTATTTCTTGATTTAGGGTTCCCCTTTGACTGGAACCCCGAGGCAGCTGCTCGGCCAGGCCCTGCCTTAGTCATGCTCTGAGAAGAGGTAGATCTAAACTTTGATGGATAGATGCAATAAAAGAGGACTGTTTAGTATTCAATTTAGTCTTGAATTGAGGAGTTTGACTGCTAATAAAAGTGGTCGAAAATGTCTACTTGAGCCTGGGCTGGCACACCATGAATGATGATGGTTTACATGGGCATTTTCAATATGTAGGGACATCCAATATTTTGTCTTAAAGCTTAATTGGTAATAAAGATGAAGGAGAAAGACATATTTTGTCCTCTGTCATTACCAATAATCAGAAAGTGGCGACATTCATGGCTTAACATGGAGCTCATTGATTTAAGATGACACCTGGCTTTGGAATAAAACCTTAAAAGTTCTGTTTGATAATTATCAAACATTAAACATTAATCTTGCTGTAAAGGGACCATTTTTCCTAAATTTAAATATTAGACGCTGATTTAAGTGCCAGGAGGGGGGGGGGGTGATAAAATTGCTGAAAATAACAATTTCAATTTTGTTTTCCTTTTTAACACAAATTTTTAATCAGTAGATTTATAACAACCGAATAGATAAACTCACAGATTTACTTGCAAATTGCTAAAAGCTAACAGTATCCTATAACCCTTTAACGTGCAGTGTTCCCGCTCTGGGAACACCAAACTCTGATGTTTGGACTGTTGCCAGTCATGAAGAATAGATTGGATTTCTATATAAATAGTTGCGGGTGACATAGCTCCACGAGAATCCTTTACTTTTTAGCACATCCTTTCCCATCAAAAAATGATCACAATTCTTTTTAACAGCACTGACATCTGCTGAAAAATGGAAGAATGCTAGAACAGCTGCATAGATTGCCCAATGCTGAAAAAAGGGCAGCCGTTGCCATCGCTCGACTTAACTACCAGCAAGATGGCGGACAATCGAAACGTTCATCGCATGCCACAGATCGAAAGACCCTTTTTTGATCACAGCCAGCTGTCGTTGAAAAAAGGGCCTCTAGATCTGTGGCACGTGATGAACGTTTCGATCGTCCGCCATCTTGCTGGTAGTTAAGTCGAGCGATGGCAACGGCTGCCCTTTTTTCAGCATTGGGAAAGGGTTGCGCCTCAAAGGGTTAAACTAAATGTTCAGTGAGCAGGAGGGGTTGTTTTGAGTAATGACAGATACACCATTTTAGGAGTGCACTTATTACGTAGAAAGTTTTCCCATTTAGTTTACAATTTTTAGCATTTAGAATATTAATAATTTTGCAATATTCTTTGTAAAAAAAAAAAAAAGAAGAAGAAGAACTTTGTTTTTAAAACGAACCAATTTCAAATAAAAAGTACAACTATTTTTTTTTTTTTTTTTTTATGTACAGTGAACCCAGGAATGAGAATACGAGATAACAGGGACCACTTTTAAATATGGAATAAAACCTCAAAATATGGGACTGTCCTGTATAATACAGGACAGTTGGTCACTTTGCTTAATGGGAAAATTTAAATATTTTTAATTAAGGACTTGATAAAGGGATCAAATTAATTCTTAAAAAATTCATAGTTATTATAATAGTTCTAATATTAATTGGAGTAGAATACATAGAATGAAATAAAGGGATTTTAAAAAAAAACTTCACATGTATTTTAGTTTCAATTTTAAGTAGAATGCAATACATTGAATGAAATACACATACCTGTCAAAAGCTGAATAATCGATATTTGCTATAGGTGGTAAACCAATTGCAGCATCTGTAATGTTTATTATAATAAATAAATTAAAAACAAACAGAAAAAACAACAGAATAATTGTACATTCAAAATAAAACTTATAAGTAACCAATGTCATATTTTAACTCTTTAAGGATCAAAACCCTTTTAATTCATAAAGTAAAGGTTTTGACTGTTTACTTTGATAATTAGCTCATTTAAAAGCAGAATTCAAGAAAAAAATTCTATTGTGAATTTTCAGAATATTTCAGTTCGGGAGCCAAGGTAATTTCAACATAAGGTAGAGCCATTTGTTAAATAGTTAATCAGAGTAAAGCAAGACTGAAATGTCACTCGAAGGATGAAGCCAGCATGGAGAAACGACAAGGGCATCCAACTTAGTTGACATTCTATGAGGGCAAAAACTAGTACAATTTTTTAATGATATACAAAAGTAAATGAAATGAAATCACTCCAGTAAAAGTATTTTACTTGAAGCAAAGCTCAAAGAAATTAGAGTTAATTAACGTTAAAATACATAAAGGTTCTATAAAATTGTGAACTTTGCTACGTAAAACTAAACCATAATAAGATGAAATGTTCATGAGCATTCCCTTTTTCTATACATAATAAAAATACATACTAAAAGTATTAAAAATAAAATACTTTCACATAACTTTGTTTTTTGCATATTTTATTATTGCAGTTTTTAAAATTTCTTCATTTATTATGTTTATTTATGTTATTTCTCTGTATATAATTTTAGGACAGATATTTGTAACATCCGGCTACTGCCAATTATCTGGCATACTGGGCGGATGCAGTTATGTTTGCTGGATATCTGTTGCATTGCATCCCTAAATAAAATATCCACAAATGCATTTCACAACATTTTTTTACTTGTATTTAAGGTTAATAATTATCAACCAAATTACATTTTAATCGTCAGTTTAAGATTTTTCCATTTTCTCAAAATTTTTATTCAGGCCTTATCTTGGGCCAGTTCCCTGGATCTGCCGGCGCCCTTGATTCCGCTTCATATTTGCATTTTTTTTAACATACACACTGGCTATCGCGCCACTTTCATACACCAGTCAATAATATATTTCATTCCTTTCCCTTCCATAAAATGAAAAAATTTCATATTCCAAACATCCATAATAGTGACAAAATTCCTGGAGGCAGCTTATTAATACACAACATAAAGTCCACAAAACACTATCAAAATCACACTGAAAATCAAACAGATACTTATTCAAATTTATTCCAAACAACAAGCTCCTACTCATGCGCAATACTGAACTGAAATTCTCAACATAACTTCAAACACATACCACTCAAAAAACAAGTGTTCTTTTCAGGTTGCCATAAATCACCTCACAGCGTACCAGCAGGAGTTACTACACTGCTTTTCAGGAGAGCCAAGCAACGGCGAAAAACATTAAACAAACATCGTTATTTCATAAACAACACCGGTCATTAGGATATGTCTACTTTTTGGTAGAACGGCATTTGCTACAGATCATTTTTCAATAAATTTGGTACTTACGTATTATCTCAGCGGTCATTCTCGCCAAACTATTTTTACGTCGAATGTGCTGGCAAACTGCTGCCAGTCGTATTCTGAACCATCAATAATTTCATGTTTCTGGCATTTATCTTGGCAAAAAATCGCTCGTCTTGGCAGACCGCTGGGATAATACGTAAGTACCATAAATTTGATGGTACTTGTGTATTATACCGTCGGCATTTTCGGCAAAATATTTTTTCACCTTTGTTGGCGTCGCTAAGGTCGAGTTACCATAAATTACTTCTGGTCAAATATTATTGGCCGAGTTTATGTGGAGACGTCTACATTCTACTGAAGACATTTTCATTGCAATTCTAAATACAATCTATGATTTCTGGCAAACTGCACTGGATTAGATAAAGTCATTCATATTTAACTTAAACACTGTATTATTCTGAAATAGCACCCATATGAAGTACTGACATCAGGCCTCTAGCTAAATGAATTATGCAATTTATAAAACACAAAAATTTTGGTGTATTATAAACATGAACCTATTTAATAAATACTTAAATTCCGTCAAGTCTTACAAAACATTTTTTAAAAATACACACAAACATTTCAAAATAATTACGACACAAACGCAGTTCATCAAATGGCGCCTTGGCGGCCCCCACATAGCAGTTCCCCTTAATGCAAACTCCGCAGTAACCCACACTTTTCATATTATTCCCATTACAATGCTTTGTTGAATGCTTAAATTTCGTTAAGTTATAAATCAATTTTAAAAATCAACCGCATACATAAAAATTTATAAATTTTAAAAGAAACACTATTCGCTTTATCCATAGCAGAACATATGGTATTTTGATGTGCAATATCACGTGCGCAATAGCAGCGGAACTGCAGAGTACAAACCCTTCGGGCGAGTAATCTCTTTACTTGGCATGTCGACGGTATAATACACAAGTACCAATTTGATATATGCAGACTACTAGTAAAGTCTCATGGACCAGCATCGATCCACGTATTAGTAGCCATGAAACACTGCTTTCACCTGTTCTCTCCTATCGTTTCAAAGACGTAACAGCTGTGATTCTCAATTCTTTAACCACCGTTGCTTCTCGTCTCGGACCTTTGAATGCTCTTATTGCAGGCCAGCATTTGCATGCGAGTGCATTAGCTGGGGGAGGACTGGTGAGTTGACGGAGCCACTGAAGAATTTCATTACAGGAGGGAAAGAGGAGGTAGAGTTTTGGTAGCTATGCAGAGAAATGCAATGAGAATTGAACAGGTGATCATCTGTTTTGGTAAAGTCATACAAGCTGGTGCGCACCCCATGTAAACACAGCGACAGCCGCTGGAGCTTGGCGGTTGCCAAGCTCCAGCGACTGTCGCCAACCATTTTGCACGGTCAGCAAAGTATTTTAACATATTAAAATTACACATATATTCCACTTACAAAAACATTAAAACAAAATAAAACGTCCATATTTAACCAAAAAAACGTCTGCAAATTCAGTAACGGGCAATTTAAAATGAGCAAACTGTGAACCGTTTTTAACTAAAAAATCCTCAGTGGATTCAGCAACCTAGCTGTACAGCTATGTAAACTATGCAACCAGTGGACCGTTTTTAACTAAAAAAACCTCAGTGGATTCAGCAACCTAGCTGTACAGCTATGTAAACTATGCAACCAGTGGACCGTCTTTAACTAAAAAAACCTCAGTGGATTCAGCTACCTAGTTGTACAGCTATGTAAACTATGCAACCAGTGGACCGTTTTTAACTAAAAAAACCTCAGTGGATTCAGCAACCTAGTTGTACAGCTATGTAAACTATGCAACCAGTGGACCGTTTTTAACTAAAAAAACCTCAGTGGATTCAGCAACCTAGTTGTACAGCTATTGTAAACTGGGCAAACACTGGCCTGTTTTCAACTCAAAAAAAAAACATATGGAAACAGGTGGATTCAACAACCTAGTTGTACACCTCTTATAAAGTCGGTATGATTAGAATAGCACGTAAATAGCACTTAAGAAAACATAAACACATCAAATATCATATTAAAATTCACATTAAAAACCTTAAACATTGCAAAGATTCATTAAAAAAGAGCACGTACCTTTATATTTTTTTAAATAACCGCTCAGAAATGTCCCCAACACCCACCGGCTTATAACATAACACCTATATTCACACTATATTTCTAACAAACGCACACAAATTCTTTTCATATATTAACATAACACATTTCATTCCCTTCCATCAATAACAGAAACAATTTCAAATTCCCAAACATGACGAAACACGTATTCTTTATGGTTGCCAGTCACAACTACCCCCTGGCAGGTAACTTCACTTTGGCGGTGCATCGCTCACTCTGCCGTCAGATTGTTCGCCAATGATTTGTAAACAAAAACATTGATATGTAAACAATGCACCGTATACGGAATATAGTCCTCTTTTTTTTCTTAAGGAAAGATAATCACCTGTTCATGATTTTAAAGTAGCTATACAGCAGCATTGTAGATGAAGGGGGACATGCAGTGATCGCGATAACGCCCCTAAATGCGTATTTCACACTTTAGAAATTCAGAATACGCCTTAAAAATTTCGGAATGCGTATTTTTACGCATTGCTTTTCCACATAAAATTAGGTATATTTTGATAAATAATTATGATTTGCTGATTTTAAATTTTAAAAATCCAATCATTAGTTTTTTTGAACCGACATTTATGTACCTAGACGTATAATCAGTTATTATTTATGTATCAAATGCAATTTAATTATGTATTTGAATATTTAGCATAATTGTCCGTTGCTTTAATGACTCCTTTGGAAAAGAAAACACTCTTTCTACAAAGGTTAAGGAGTATTTTTACTCTTCTGAAAAAATCTTAGATCGATCACTGGGGACACGGGGGGATGCCGTCCCCCTACTTTTTCACTTCAGCTCATACATCCCCCACTTTTTATTCTCAGGGGGGGGGGGATGCTCTGTGAAAAAATTAAAATTTTCATTTTGTACGCACAAGAGTAAGCATATCGATATAAAAATCAAAAGGAAGCTTTTGACTGTTTGAATAGACTTTGCAAATGAGATTGTAAGAATTTCTTAAACACTTCAGTAGTGAAAACATATCCATAAAAAAAGAACAGATTATAATTTCTTGAACGTACTCTTAGTAAAAAATGCCGGACTATATTCCGTATACGGTGCATTGTTTACATATCGATGTTTTTGTTTACAAATCCTTGGCGAACATTCTGACGCTAGAGTGAGCGATGCACCGCCAAAGTGAAGTTACCTGCCGGTGGTATTTGTGACTGGCAACCATAAAGAATACGTGTTTCGTCAGGTTTGGGAATTTGAAATTGTTTCTGTTATTGATGGAAGGGAATGAAATGTGTTATGTTAATATATGAAACGAATTTGTGCGTGTTTGTTAGAAATATAGTGTGATATAAAGCTAAATAAAAGAAAGCATGCTGGTGTTACGTTATAAGCCGGTGGGTGTTGGGGACATTTCTGAGCGGTCACTTAAAAAAATATAAAGGTAAGTGCTCTTTTTTAACGAATCTTTGCAATGTTTAAGGTTTTTAATGTGAATTTTAAATTGATATTGGATGTGTTTATGTTTTCGTAAGTGCTATTTACGTGCTATTCTAAAAATACTGACTTTATAAGAGGTGTACAACTAGGTTGTTTTTTTGAGTTGAAAACGGGCCAGTGTTTGCCCAGTTTACATTAGCTGTACAACTAGGTTGCTGAATCCACTGAGGTTTTTTTTAGTTAAAAACGGTCCACTGGTTGCATAGTTTACATAGCTGTACAACTAGGTTGCTGAATCCACTGAGGTTTTTTTTAAGTTAAAAACGGTCCACTGGTTGCATAGTTTACATAACTGTACAACTAAGTTGCTTAATCCACTGTATTTCTTTTAGTTAAAAACGGTCCACAGTCCACTTTTTGCTCATTTTAAATTGCCTGTTACTGAATTTGCAGACGTTCTTTTGGTTAAATATGGACGTTGTATTTTGTTTTAATGTTTTTGTAAGTGGAATATATGTGCAATTTTAATGTGTTAAAATACTTTGCTGATCGTGCAAAATGGTTGGCGACAGTAGCTGGAGCTTGGCGGTTGCCAAGCTCCAGCGGCTGTCGCCGTGTTTACATGGGGTGCGCACCGGCTTGTATGATTTTACCAAAATGCCTTTCCGAATGGCCGAAAAAGTGACAAAAATTGGGGCAGCGAATAGTCATGTACTTATCCAAAAGAAAATATGTCACTTTGACATTGGATTGTTGCTCACCATGGCACAGTGGTTATGTTACTGGGAATGGTAGATGGGCAAAGTGTGAAGGTCCCGAGTTCGGGTCCATTGCGCGTCCGTCGACCTAACCGTTCGGAGCTTTCCATGGTTCTCTCCGAAACTTTGCATAAATACAGGTTAGGACCCCTTAGATAGACCCCCCCCCTTTTGCTGTTCTTCTGACGAGGATTTATAAGAGGGCTCGAGCCAAGCACACAAATCCGATATACATATTCGCAACAACAAATTGTAGCTTACACGGTTGATCAAAAAGACTTAGTTTATATTATTAACGAGTAATCAATAATTTAACAATGAGTTCATTTTAATTAATTAATAAACAAATGATGGTTAAATTAGTTTTATTCGTTGTTTAAGGAATAATTACATTTAATGAATCCGATAAGTTTAGGTTAAATTTCGTCAAAAATGTGCGTCCCCCCCACTTTTTTTCTTAGGACTACAACACTGCTATACAGCACTTTAATAGGGGAATGTGTGTCACTGAGTAGATAGGAAATTACGCAACAAACAATAAGCGTATGTAACTATTACAGGTAAATTAATAAATTTTTACATAAGTTTGCTTTTATCTGAGAGGTCAAATAAATACTTACTATGAGAGTAAAATGCTTGTATAGGAACGGGCGTATCATCTAACTTAAAAACATCTAGCTTCTTTTCACTAAGTTTGTACCAAAATCCCGCATCCAAGACAGACGCAAACGGTACGTACTGCAGAAGTTCACTTTCAGACATTTTAAATATTTGAATGATAGTTATTTCAGTTAATAGAAAAAAGAAGTAATGTGATATTATTTCATAGTAATCTTTTTAGTATTCTCATTAAGCACAATCTTAAAATAAGAAAGTGGGATTTTGAATGTTAAAAAGAAACTAATTCACATAAATACAGTATAACAGAAACGAGTAATTTTTCAAAACCTATGAAGTTTCTTTTTCTTTGAGGCGTCGCGGAAAATGCAAGCCGATAGAGCAGACAACAAACAAGTTCGATTATTTCTCTCGTTGAGGAAATGATTAAATTATCGATTTAATATCGATAACCAATAGAATAAACCATGGAGCCAAATGTGCACATTTCTTCTAATTTCATGATTTACTGGTAGAAAAATTTTATAAGTAAATCCGTTTTATTTATTTATTTTTACAAGATTTCCAGCCTTCTATTAATGGTTCTATGTTTCTCTTTTTTTCCCATTATCCATTATGCTTTAGATATCGATATGATTTCGAAACGAACTTAATATCGAACTATCGACCGAAGTTAATTCGATTCAGTCTTGTACTCGTGTTTGTTTGTTGTGGTTGCACTACGCATTGCGCACATGCACATTGCAGGTACGGACTTGTAAGTAGGCAGGGTTGTCGTTGTGTGATCTGTTGATAATTTTTTATTACAATTTAGTATGACACGTTATTCGCGGAAGAAAGGCAGTCATGGATGCTCTGCAAAGAGTAAACAACTGAAAATGAAAAGAAGAACGAGAGACTTGGATGAAATCGATGTAGATATGAAACCAAAGAACGCTGAGGCTCTTTTGAATCAAGATGTAGATCTAGACAAGCCTGGTGCTGCTCAACATTACTGTTTGCATTGCGCGTAAGTAAAGCAAATCTCATCTGTGGTTCTGTTAAAGTTATTCCGTGTATTATATTTGGGGTTGCTAGATTTTGGTTAGATAAAAAACTGAAGATTTTGTCAGAAGTCAAAATGTAAAACTGCACTGTCCCAAAATGTATAGTTATAAATTGACAATTCGACATTACATAAGTTTTGGAGAGAGGACAGTTTGGACTATATTCCGTATACGGTGCCTTGTTTACATGTCAATGGTTTGTTTACAAATCATTGGCGAACAATCTGACGCGAGAGTGAGCGATGCACCGCCAACTGCCGGTGGTAGTTGTGACTGGCAACCATAAAGAATACGTGTTTCGTCAGGTTTGGGAATTTGAAATTGTTTGCGTTATTGATGGAAGGGAATGAAATGTGTTATGTTAATATAAGAAAAGAATTTGTGGGTGTTTGTTAGAAAAATAGTACGTTATAAGCCGGTGGGTGTTGGGGACATTTCTGAGCGGTTATTTACCAAAAAAATAGAGGTAAGTGTTCTTTTTTAACGAATCTTTCGATGTTTAAGGTTTTTAATGTGAATTTTAAATTGATATTTGAAGTGTTTATGTTTTCGTAAGTGCTATTTACGTGCTATTCTAATCATACTGACTTTATAAGAGGTGTACAACTAGGTTGTTTAATCCACCGATGTTTTTTTGAGTTGAAAACGGGCCAGTGTTTGCCCAGTTTACATTAGCTGTACAACTAGGTTGCTTAGTTCACTGTTGTTGTTTTTTTTTTAGTTAAAAACGGTCCACTGGTTGCGTAGTTTACATATCTGTACAACTAGGTTGCTGAATCCACTGAGGTTTTTTTAGTTAAAAACGGGCCACTGGTTGCCTAGTTTAGATAGCTGTACAGCTAGGTTGCTGAATCCACTGAGGTTTTTTTAGTTAAAAACGGGCCACTGGTTGCCTAGTTTAGATAGCTGTACAGCTAGGTTGCTGAATCCACTGAGGTTTTTTTAGTTAAAAACGGGCCACTGGTTGCCTAGTTTAGATAGCTGTACAGCTAGGTTGCTGAATCCACTGAGGTTTTTTTAGTTAAAAACGGACCACTGGTTGCCTAGTTTAGATAGCTGTACAACTAGGTTGCTGAATCCACTGAGGTTTTTTTAGTTAAAAACAGACCACTGGTTGCCTAGTTTAGATAGCTGTACAACTAGGTTGCTGAATCCACTGGGGTTTTTTTAGTTAAAAACGGACCACTGGTTGCCTAGAATGACTAGTAAACATGGCGACAGTCGCTGGAGCTTGGCGGTCGCCAAGCTCCAGCGACTGTCGCCATGTTTACATGGGGTGGGCACCGGCTTGTATGATTTTACCCCTTTATAGAATATGTTTGGGACTATATGGTAGATATTTTTGATCATTCACCATAAAACAGCTCAACTTGTGCATGGGCTGTAGCTTGGTTTTAAACTGTAAGGGATTCTAAAAATTATATGATATTATATTGCCTTTAAATATCCGGTATGTGAGATGTTCATGTGTTATTTTATGCGTAACTTAAATAGTTTTGGCTAAATTAATAAATACAAAATTCTTCCATGTGTACCCTTTCTTCACTATATTCCGTATTCGGTGCTGTTTACATGTTTCATTTGGTGATCATTCTGGCGCTTTCGTGGGAGATGCACAGCGGGAGTGAATCTGCCGGTGGTAGTTTTGACTGGCAACCATAAAGAAACGTGTATCATCAGTTTGGGAATTTGAAATTGTTTCATGTTATGGATAGAAGGGAATGAAATATGTTAGGTTATAGTATGAAAAGAATGTGTGTGTGTGCTTGTTAGAAATATGGTGTAAATATAAAGCTAAATAAAAGAAAGCATGTTGGTTTTACATTATCAGCCGGTATGTGTGTTTTTTAGAAATGTAGTGTCAATATAAAACTAAAAGAAAGCATGCTAGTGCTTTTTTTAAGTGAGTCTTTGCAATGTTTAAGGTTTTTAATGTGAATTTCAAATTGATATTTGATGTTTTCATGTGTTCGTAAGTGCTATTTGTGGCATGTAGGAAATAAAAGATACCGATTGTTGACTAATAATAATAAAAATGTAAAAGCAGGAGGGCACAGAAAGAAAAGAAGTAGGGACGCCTGACGCTGCTCCCTGCCAAATCGATCTAGAGTCAACACTATATTATGGCAGCACATTATTATTATAGTTAAATTCAAGTCAAGGTATTCAACACGGACTATATAAAAGCAGTTTTTAAATGACAAGACTTAAAAATAGTTATCAGAATCAAATATATTTTTAAGAGTTGTAAAATTCTTTACTAAATAATCTTTGCTGAATTAAAAATAATAAAGTAATATCAAATTTAACTGCTTTTCCAACAGTGATAGTAGAAGCAAAAATGGCTGCAACTTCCTTACAAGATGAGATGGAATTTTTTTGTAATTTTTGAGCTTTTGTCTAATAGAAAAATATCAACTGCCTCTCCCCTAGTGCTTAACATATGACAGTTCTCCTTATTTAGTAAGGTTTGAATAATAGTTCCTACATCCTCTCCCTCATGGTGACAAGTTGTACCCTGATAACAGAAAACTAACGATTGATCATAGTTTAAAAGTAAATGCATATTGTAATTAATTATCTTTTATTTTTTCTTTACAGGCGTTACTTTATTGATAATCATGCTTTAACTGAACATTTTCGAACTAAAGTTCATAAAAGAAGGTAAGTATTATTATGTGTGCTAAAGTTTATTAATAAAAGAATTCTTAATTTTGTTATCTGATATTTAAACAAGATTAATTTTTGACTATTTCTTATGCATGCGAAGCTCCTACTAACAGTTTTTATGGTTTTGGGTGGCTTAAAGTTTGATTTGTTGTGGTGTATGAAGGCAAGCACTTCAGAGACATGATGTAGTATGAACCTTATCACATGTATTTGAAGACAACATGTGTTGAGTACTGCGTTTGAACAAATTAATTTATTGCGTGTTAAAAATGTGTGTATCGATGAAGCAGGTTAAATGTGTCTCTAATTTTGTTTGAAAGACTTTTCACTAAGAGTATTCTCTTAATCTCTCTGGAGAAGTGATCAGACAGAAAATCTATTCTTAACGGCACAGAAATTAGAGCATCTTGTTCACAGTTATACAGAAACATTTATTATATAAACGACATTATATTTTTAACTATAGCTCAAAAAATATTTTATTTTATTCAAATTTCTTATGTTTCATTAAACCTTTTTAATAGTAGTACTATGTGGAAAAATTAAAATAATATTTGATCACAAACTTTTAAATGATTAATTTCTTTTTGTCCCATACAAAGCAATTTTAAGCTAATTTTTAAATTTTTAACTCATATTGATGACAACTGAACATTTTTTTTTTTCACCTTCAACTAATGAACTAGCTTCCAAAATTATCCAATTAAAAACGTCATAGGCATTTAGTTGAACTGATACTATATAAAACATAAAAAACTGTGGCAAAATTTTGCTGTGAAATGCCCTGTATGTAACACATAAATACTGCAGAATGTCCCTGTAATGGAATTAATGTTACTCTACAGAAACTTTATATCATAATGGAATTGTTCACATCTTTATATTTTAGCATTGAATATTGTAATGAAAAAAAAAAAAAAATGCTTACTCAATTGCTTGTAAAAATATGAAACTCTCTGAAGTTGAAAGATAAGGCCAAGAGTTTCTTGGTTAATTCCTCCCAAAAATATTTAAAGTCGAAGTCTTAACAGTTTCAAAATTTCATATTTATATTTCTTTTCTTTTTATCTTACAGATTAAAAGCTTTAGAAACTGAACCGTACTCTCAAAAAGAAGCAGATGCCGCTGCTGGTTTAGGAAATTATATACAACCCAAAAAGAGGAAAGTTGAAACTCAAAATGTAAAGGAAATTAATGTCAAATAATAAAATTACTAAGGGTGTTTTTTTTTTTTCCAGTATTCTTTTACTCCATTGCTTTAGAAAAACTGTTATACCAATCTGAATAATCATTAACCCTGCACATGTTTATATCATTTCATATTTGAAACACCAAGTGTGTTTAACAATCCCCATTCCGATACTTTTGCTAATTACTTTTTATACCCTGGATTTTTTAATTTAAATCGATTCTTTCAATTGAGATTTTTAAGCTTTAAAAATAACTAGATCAGATATTTTAAATAAGGTTAATTACTTTATATAAAGATTATAGGCAACTGGTAAATATCTAGTTGTTGATAGTACAAATCTGTAAATAAAATATTGCTTGGTATGCAAATAAAATATTTTTGTCAATCGTCTAATATTTTATTTTTGTAACAAATAAAATATTAGATTATTTTGGAAGCATACTTACATGCAATAATGATAATTGTATTATGCATTACCTCTTTCGGCTTGTGGGCTTCGGAAATTTAAATTTACTGTAGCAAGGGCATAAGTAATGCATTCTTTTAAGTAGTAGTCTTAAAAACAATAAGATAATGTTACTCTATACACTACAGAAGTAAAGACTAATTGTGGTGGTCTTGAAAATCGGATGGCTTATATAGGAAAGGCAACTGGGTGTTTCCACAGTATTTTGAGTCTTTATCATGTCTGGTCAACAAATTCAATTGATCATAGGTAACCAAAAATTTGGTTTAATGAATGGCTTTCCTTTTTTTATGAATAGTATGTTGCATTTTTTACAAAAAAAAAAAGTTCTAACTTAATTTTTTGTATATTAATGACCAATGGAACTTACTACAGACATGGCACAAATGCTCACAATACTGTGGAATCACTTAACTATTAAATAAAAGTTCATGAAAATATGACGACACATATTGATAAAAGTCAATTCAATTACAGTATAGAACCTGTTATCTGGAATGGTTGGGACCGGGTGTATTCTGGATAACTGATTGGGGATTAACACGACACCAACTGATTTGATTGGTAGCATAAACGTTACTCTCTATTTTTGATTAGAATTAAACATTACTTGTTAATATATTAGAAAAATAATAAAGCTCTTAATATAATCAAGATAAATTAATAATCATTGAGAGAGGAAGTAGTAAGTATATGATAACTTCTTGAAAACTTAGTCACACACTAAAAAAAAATAAATAAAATACTTTACCAGATTGCTTGCTTTATAAATTCTAGCTGTAGTACTCAAAATAAAAAAACAAAAACATAAGAAATATTTTAAAAAACTCATTTTTTGCTTTTCTTTTGGAAAAAATAGGAATTTAATCGAATGGAAAATGATTCTGGGTAACTGGTTTTCCGGATAAGAGGTTCCATACTGTATAAATGAACATTTTCTGGTGCAATGTTTATGACAATTGAAAATGAATCTAAAATAATCAAGTTTTCACAATTCCATTTTCTTAAAAATTGGAATTGATAGAATCCGGTTTGTGTTTTCGAATGTGCATCTGGGCTGGCAAAGTGAATGGAACAGGTGTCATGAGCTAATAATGGCCTGTAAGTCAGAGGTGCGCATCTCTGATTTAAATCGATGATTTTTTTAAACAACAGGGTTCATACACTCCTTAAAATTCATTTTACAAAATTTAGGGCCCATAAAACTCCTTAATATTATGCGGGACTACTTAATTTGCATTCACAGTAACAACCGCGATTAACGAAATGCGCAACCTTTCATATCATGATGACCTTGATCTGTTTGGCTGAAGTGTGATGTACTAGAGACGAGACGGGCTCAGCCCGACTCGGGCTCTGTAATTCACGATTGCGTGCGGGCTCGTGAAAAATTTCTCCTTTGTTGAACATACTCCTTGAAACAGATTTTAAAAAGTCATTCATGGGAAAAATAGACGTACTTATTTCAAAAAATAGCGGCACGGGGGACTAGAAGGTGTGTGAAGCTCCAAAATTTATTGTATCCTCTTAATGAAGTAGTTAATTTTATTTGTATTTAGCTGAAATTTCGGGCTCGGGCTCCAACTTTAATAATATTGCTCGGGCTCGGGTTAAAAGTCTTCGGGCTCGGGCTTCAAAAAATGAGCCCGAACTCATCTCTATGATGTACGTAGTTTCAATCATTAAAATTGGACCAACCTGGGCCGGGTAGTGCAAACTGTACTATGTTTTAGTTTGTTTTTGTGGCAAGCTATTTAAAATAATGATTATCACAAATAATTACATTGGTAGACAAAAAAAAAAAAAAAAAAAAAGTGAATTAGGAGTCCTTGAATTTTATTTTGAAATATGAGTATGAACACTGAACAATCAATTGATTAAAATCTCTAATTTAAATCATTGGCATGCTGATATGGACTCTCAATAATTTTTTAGAGCTGGGGACAAAATCTTCAATTTTCCTCTACTTTCTGTTGAAAATAAAATTTTATGACCAGTAATAATTTATATTCATAATTCCTGAATAATTGTTCTTAAGGGAAAGAATTCTTTAAAGGAAATTTATTAGACCATGTGACATAAATTCTAGTTGTGGCACACTACTGAGACGTTATCCATGAAATCAGGGGCGTAGCCAGAAAATGTCATTGGGGGAAGGGGGGAGGTTACGACTACTGGAACTCTGTAAGTCAGTACTAAACGGGCAAGTGAGGAAAGGCTGAATAAAAATTATAGAATCTCAACTAATTTCACATAGGTCCATCAATACTAACTAACTAAAACTTTTCAGCAGACTTCACGCACAATGGAAGCAGTTTTTAAAAGACTTGCTCGATGTATAAGACAGTGCAAAAAGTTGTAAAGTGATTAAAAATATTTTCAATAAGATAAAAACAGTTTATTGCAATCTTGATACTTGAACAGTCATTCATCCGGTTACAATCCGGGAAAAGCAACATAGTAAGTAAAACAGAACTTACATTATCATTTACTGTTACAAATTGAAGTATTCCTTTTGAAAAGGTAAGAGCTCACTTGAGCCGACGACTATAGTACTCTTATTATCTTAACATTGTCAAATTAAAAATGCTAAAAGAAAAAGAACTAAGCAAGCAAAAAACTGAGCAGCGCTAGCCAGGCATCAAAGCTAGAAGTATTTAAATCTTAGCCGCAATTGGCGAAGTACACTATTCCAAGGACATGCAGGACGGCACGTGCGAGGCGTCATTGGACGATCGGCGTTAATCTGCATAAAGCAAAAGTCAAAGTTAATTTGCATAACGCAAAAGGAAAGTGCATTAGCAGTTGTTCACATTTGAGAAACCAATGGGGTAAGAAACTTAAGAGATGTTTTAAAGCATTACAGATTAAATTAATACTATGAATTGATTGGCCGATATTGAATTACAGCAAATAAAAGAATTTTAGAGGTTAACTTTTAGAATCAACTAAATGTGAACTGAAACTTGTTTTCTGTTTGCGTTTAAGCTTAAAAGAAATATTTACAAGTAAAGTATGGTAACAAGACCGAAACTAATGCTTTAATCCCTGATAGGGCTAACAAACTCACATATATGCATACATGCGTGTGATAAGGAAGTGAATATAAATTTTGTATGGCAAAAAATTCCTCATGGGGGGGGGTTATGACCCCCATCTCTCCTACGCCCCTGCATGAAATACATCCAAAGTGGATATAAATTTGGCCAACTCTTCACTAGATTTACAGGACATCTGAAAGAACATGTCTCGGAAAAACCTTTCTGTACCCTACTTTAAAGCTGCGGATAATACCCTGATCAAGAGGCTGTAACATAGAAGTGTTGTCAGGTGGTAATAAGACTAACTTTGTTTTTTAATTTTAAATCTGCGATTGTAGAAGTAGCATTATCTAGGAAGAGAAGTATTTTTTTTGCTCAGGGGGTGTAGAAACCGGAGGAGCTGTGGCTCCCCTGGAGAAATTCTCGCACCATGTCTGTTTACAGGGTAAATTGTTTACCTCAAATCTTATTTCAAAAATGTAGTCTACTTTTTATTGGAAATTTACACAATAAACAACAGAAATAGGGTGGTGGCAAGTATACTTTTTTGTGCCTTCACCCTTTTTGCAATGTTTTCAACCCTCTCCATTCATTTTCCCAGATAGACATACAGGAATAATTAAAGTGGTTCACATAAATAAAAACTTAGCATAATAACACACATAAAAAGGTACTTATTGGCGTGATCGGTTCAGCTGAAAACATTTTCGGCCGTTAGCACAGGCACTTCTGTGAGTATCACTCAATTGTACCAATTGATAAGTACTTTTTTGTGTGTTATTATACAAAGCTTTTATTTATAACATCTTTTAACACCAGCTTTTTTGTTGTTGTTGAGTGTTTTTCATTAATTAAAGTGGTTACTCCATATATTATACCAGGTGCCTTTTAGGATTAAAGTTGTGTTCCGAAATTTTTAAGATAGTCATTTAATGGTCGATTAATACGACGGTCAATAATGCCATTGCAAAATGCAGTAATTATAACCCCACAATATGTCCCTAGCTCTCCCTACTTTTACTGTAAGTTCCTGTACCACTGTTCTTGCTTGTCTCTTCATTTCTTTGTCTAAGTGTACTAACTAATCATTCATTATTTCAGTCAGCATCTGTGTGTTAGATTTCAGTAAAAATTAATTTTTCGTGCATCAATATTTTTAAAATATCTTGCATCACTGCCAACTTCAGCTATAGGAAGATTTAAACTCAAAAAAAGGAGTTTTTTTTATCATGAAAAAAATATATTTATAGTCTTTAAAAAAACTTTATATTCCTTTTTTTTTATTATTAAACGATGAATACTCTTTATGTGCAAACCACAGCTCACAAAATTTCAGTGATGAGAGTAGCAAATTTCGAAAAAAGAGGGAATCATGCACTAAGCGAAATTTGGGACAACAGAAAATGACGAAAAGCAATTATTGTTTTGTGTTATGGCAAGCCAACACGAGGGGCATCTGCCTACTGTTGTGGTCTCCTTGATCATCAGAGGACTTTTTAAAGGGTTTTAACTAGGGATGTAACGAATATCTGGCAGACATACTGCATCTGGCCAATATGCCAGATAACTGGCAATAGCCAATCACATACTACAAATATCCCACAGTACATCCGGTCTAAAATTATATGAGAAATAACAAATGAATAGATTTAAAAAAACAAAAAATGTGTTAAAAAAAGTTTTTATCATAATATATTGTTTTTAATACATTTTATCATGACAGGGTTTCTACAGATTTCGCAGCTTTTGCTTCCCTGACTTTTTATCTAGCATGCTTTCCTGAATTTTGTGTTTCTATTTTTAATATTACATCCTTTAATTAATAACTTTTTATATATTTTGCCCCTTTTTTACAAATAATAATAATAATAAAATCAATATACACAAAAATATTATTTGGCATCACTGGATTCTAACAAAAACCATGTTTGATAATAATTTAGGATAAAATTAAGAATATTTCAACTGAACAAGATATGTTGATAAAGGAAACATTTTAAAATTATTTATAAGGTTAAATAAGAAAATGAAAATAAAACAATTTTTACAATTAGGTTCAAACAGGAAGTATTTTCTTGATTTTGCCTCAAAATTCAAATATTCTTGCATTTCCCTGACTTTTTACCCAAATCCCTGACCAAAACTCATTTCCCTGACTTTCCAGGTTTGTAGAAACCCTGCATGAAAAAAAAAAAAAAAACACTTCTAGCTTTTCTTTAAGATTAGTAAATTGTGGCACAATGGAACATTTTTGCAACTAAAGAGGGTTGAACTTTTTCACAACCCAAATCAATCATCTGAATATGCACCTATTTTAACCCTAGTTTTTCGTTAAGTGTTCTTATTAAGAAGGGTAATTATTCTCTAACGTTTGGTAAAATTCAGTTGCTTTCTTCCCCCCCCCCCCCCATAAATTAACTCCGTTTCTGAGAATAGTATTGTATATGATAGCCGGAGAGTATTGTATATAAGGTATTTCACTACCAGACCAACTAGCTTGCAGGTGTAGGGAATACAGAGACAATTCTGAATCGCGGCAATGCAGGGTCGAAAAGATGCAGTTGTGAGCTAAGGTGCAAAGAAGTGGAGAAAAAGAACAGAAACAGCATTACATTCATGGGATAGAAAACATTTTATTGAAAGGCCGTACTACAGGAAGTGCTTGAAATTATGACCAGAAGTCATCAGGCAGGCTCGACAGAGTTGTGGTATGGAATTCCGTGGTTCTGGAAGATTCCTGGCATGTCCCTACTGGCAACATCGAGAGGGCAGAAGCAATTTAGAAAGCTGCATTCAAATTAAGTGGAATGCTTCATGATACATTGCTTTATATCCTAGCAGCATATGTGAGAAAATGACAGGAAGCTGAAAAAATGTTCAAAATCGTGAAGAGTTGGTAGCTATGAAATGTTATGAAATTTGGAAAGTAATTCCTGTGGTACCAAAAACATAGCATTTATAGGACCTTTTTTTCTTTCAATATAGGATTTATAGGAAATATAGAATGACTGATTGCTGGAACTGAAAAATTTAAGATCTTAAGCTACAAACCCTGAGTATCTTAAAAGCTCCAGCTCCTGAAAAAATCATTATAACTTGATAATAAATAAATGAATTTTATATTTATAAAGATTATAACCTTCTTCAATGTATGAGTTACAAAAATAATTTCTCTAACTGTACTGGTAGTTCCTGAGATTAGCATGTTCATATTTCACCTTTTTAGATTAAAAATTTTTGACATTGAAAATACCACTCCATATTTCTATTTTTTTTTATACTACTTGAAACATTATTTTTCATTTGATTGCAAGAAATGCAATAAAACAGCAGATACATTTGTATTTACTATAATTGTTCCAGAAACAATGAGTTTTCTAGCCGTGCTTGAATTTATGAAAATATTCGTCTTGTTAAACAATTTGATTGCAAACTAAATTAGATCAGTAAAATCCCACAAGATCTTAATATCATACTTGCTGAGTATGAAAGATAATTGGGTTTTTTTTTTGTATTGGGCAAGCCCTAAGGCTGATATGAAACTAACATGTCACATGCATCCATAAGAAAATTTCATGGTTCTTTATGGGTAGTATTATGTATTCTTATTAATGATTAAACTGTGCAGTTTATATTATCAGAAAGAAATTCATAAACCTTAAGTGTGTGAACCACACTTAAGGTTTATCATGTCTTGACTTTTTACAAGTATTCCTTGACCTGCATGCGACTGATTATTTAGATTTCTCCCATTAATACAAATTGATGTTACAAAACAAAATCAATTTCACAACTTTTGGCAAATTCTATGACGTAATGCCTCCATTGTGTGACCTTTTCTTCACGTTTTTCTCTCAATGACTTCTTGAATTTTATGTTGCTCTCTTGACCAGATAGACAGTTTATTAAACTAAATTTTTTTTGTCACAAAATACACCCAGCAAAATTCTTTTACATAACACTTATTTATACAACCCTCACCATTTGTTAAATGTGCAATACAGCTTTTAAAAAGTGTTTCTCTCTATTCTAAAAAAAAGTAAAGGCCGCTGGTGCTGTCAATAGCTTGTGGACCTATCTCCTCCTAAACCATGGGGATTTGAGTTTCGACTAAGGTGCCCACAGATTCGAAAAATTCCGAGGAACCTGCTAAGCTGACTTAAATTTCGAAAATCGAATTATTTTAAAAGATATTAATAAAAAACTGAAAAAATAAACAGAATGGTTGCCAGATTTGGCATAAAATCATTCATTCCTTTGCAACAAAGCGTTTCCAAGTATCTAGAATCGCGTGAAATTTAGAAAGTTAACACAAAAAGCCTAATAACTTCTTCACCGTTTGCACAATCAGCTTGAAAATTTTCATGATCATGTATAAAAATATAGAAAACAATCTGCGCTTCTTTAAAAATCTGAAAATCCACCCGTTCCCTCCTTTTTAAGCAATTTTTCGCTATTTTCAGCACCATTTTATTTCCGAGAGTCAAAAAAGTAAATCATTTGCATGATAAAATTACCCTTTTCAAGTGAATATGACGTCATACAATTGGGATTTAAATTCGTTTAAAAAAGCTTTTCCAGATTGCAGAGTTTATCTTTTTTTTTTTTTTTTTTCACAAATAAATCGTTTGCATGGACATGAGAATAGCTGTGTAAACAAAACGAAATCTTTCGATTACGAAAAGATTCCGCGAGTTTCCAGAACAGCATGAAATTTAATTTAATTCTAAAAAAAAGTAAAGGCCGCTGGCGCTGTCAATAGCTTGTGGGCCTATCTCCTCCTAAACCATGGGGATTTGAGTTTCGACTAAGGTGCCCACAGATTCGAAAAATTCCGAGGAACCTGCTAAGCTGACTTAAATTTCGAAAATCGAATTATTTTAGAAGATATTAATAAAAAACTGAAAAAATAAACAGAATGGTTGCCAGATTTGGCATAAAGTCATTCATTCCTTTGCAACAAAGCGTTTCCAAGTATGTAGTATCACGTGAAATTGTCAAACATGAGTTAGAATTACGCCCATTTTACGGCCCCATTGGTTCAGTCCAGCTGGATTATTTGCTACCAGTAGAAATATTTGGCGGCGTTAACTATGCCATTATAGCAGTTATAGTACACTTTGGATATTTGTTAGCGCAACGAGATGGTATAATTCGTGGTGCTAAGTACGCCAATCCACAAACGATTATGTAAATGAAAATATGGATAATGGTTTTCCGGTAACCTTAAATGAACAGTAAATATAGGTTGTGAGCACGTGCAAATTGCCAAATAATGAAAAGTCGCCATGGGTGGCAAGCTATCCTATCTGTTCCGTAGCTTTTATTAACTTTACATGTATGCAAGTTGCCAAATAATGAAAAATTTCTATGGGTGGCAAATTTGCAAGGTGTCCAATAGGTTTTACATTATTAAACATACAGCTGAAACAGATGTTCTGATTTTATTAAGCTTTATCTCCCAATTAATATAACTTTTGAATGGCAACATTAAATATCATTGTGTTTCTGAGGAGTGCAAATAATTTTTCCAGCGATTATAAGCGGAGTCCGCACTCCAGGTGGAGTATAGCTCAGGACCCGTACAACACGGATTCCCATAACAAAATATCTTCCGTGTTATGAGGGGGAGGGGATCTACTGTAGTGTGAAGTTTAAATTTTTATGTACCAATGAACCTGCAAGAGCCAAGCAATGTGTAGCTCAGTAACATTCTATCTGATCCAATCTTCGGGTTTTGTCTGTTGAAATTATGTCTTTTTTACGAATAAGCCTTATTAGGGGCCTCATGCGAAAAGCGAGCGTAGCGAGTCTGGGGGCCTTGGCCCCTAGTCTGATTTTAAAAAAATTAAATAATCAGTGAAAAGATTTTTTTTTTTTTTAAGTCTAGTTTATGAGACAGTTTACATTCAAAAATGACACAAGTATTATTTTATTAACACACAACCATACAAAAAGAAAGACACTTAAGAGGAGGCACTTGAAACCATTTTAATAGTCATTAACAATATATAAAAAATATATGCTTATAAAATTAGACTAGCAAAGCTCTGCAAAAGAAAAAATAATACACTTTACAATTTCATAACTTGTCGCTTCATAACATAAAAAAATGCATTTGGATCGGTACTGTACAACTCCCTGATGGCTTGAGTATAATCAGCCCAAAGTATGTGCACTTTATTCTCCAAATTATCGGCGATATCCATCAGATCATCATACTCATCTGGAGATATACTCGAATTATCAATGCGCAAAACACTTAATTTTTTGTGCACTTTTAATACATCTTCGAGAAACGAAGCCTGCACAGAAGTACTACTCAAATTCAACACCCTAAGATTAGTCGGGTAACTTAAAATGGCATTGGCAATCTCATCAGTAAGCTCACACTGAATCATATTCAGCTCATCCAGGTTGGGACTCGAAGAAATTATGCAGGCAATGGATCTGTCGTTTTCTTCCGAGGCCGCGAAGTTATGCAGATTAAAGCGTTTAAGATTAGAAAACTTTAGATCTGAGTCGGAATTGCAAAACGAGGTTTCTTCAAAAAGTGGGTAATCCAGAGTTAAACACTCTAAGGCCGGGCAACTTCTAAGAGCTTCAAGAGAGAGGGAGAAGGACAGCAGTGACAAAGATCGGATTTTTTCTCCCTGAGCATGTAAGAAATCATTAATGCTCAGTCCATGCTTACTGACTAAACTACATTGCAAATTAGCATACTTAAGATTTGAAAACAAAGAGCATAAAGACAGCTGTTTTTCTGTGACTATTTCAGTAACAGTCAAATCATTTATATAAGGGCAAGTATCATGACAAATTTTTAAAATAGAAACAAGATGATTTTCGGGCCTAAAATAATTATTTGAAATTATTATGTTGTTTAAATTGAACGTAACGCCCTCCGTAGAAGCTGATATTAACGAATCATTGAGTCCCAAAATTTCTAATATTGCTCTGGGTACTTGTCCATGCCACAGTTTTTGAAGCGAAGGAATACTTTTTAAAACAGAAGCGAGTCCTTTATAGGTGACACCCGTACCTTCAACATTTAAACTCTCCAGTGGAAGTTTGCTGTTAGCAAGATTAAATAAACCTACATCATTCACTTTACCACAGCCAAATAAATTCAGATTTTTTAGATGAGGGCAATTTTCTGATATAAGATCAAGAGTCAGGTTAGAACTATTTGTATATTGAAGATCAATGGACTGAACATTGCACAAATAAACCCATATACTATTAAAATTGAAAATCACAGGAACATCCTTCAAAGAGACCTTTTCAATAACCTGTAAAGAAAAAAAATGTAGTTCATTAAAAACATATTAGGGTCATTCCATTTCAAATCAACCAGGCCATGTCACCCACCGTCTCGGATTTCTTTGAAAATTTTTATAAATGTAGCCATTAGTGTTCTAACTAACATGTAAAATTTTACTTCAATATCTCTAATACTTTTTAAGATAAAAATTATTAAAATAATAGGAAAGTGACCATAAATGGCGTTTTGCATACACTTATTTTAATGGTGCTTTCTCAGATAAAAAATCATAACTTTCTTTATTTTCAATATATTAAATTGAAATTTATACCAAATGGTCACAAGTGAAGATGATAGAAAAAATTAATTTGATTGTGCTGTTTAAAACTGGAATCCCCAAAAATTCATAACTTTATTTTTTTTCAAAAAAATTTCATAAAAACAATAATTTTGCAAAAGCTGTTTCAGAAAAAGCACAGCTCTTAACAAAGCAAACTATTTTTTACTTACATGTAAATGCATAAAGTAAGATAATTTAAATAAAAACGGTGGTATTGTGAGTCCTAATAGGTTAATTTAATTAAAAACCAAATATTTTGATGATTTTTCTTTAATTGTTTTGTTTGTATGTTTTTATAATAATTTTGCTTGATGTAATTTATTTAAAAAGTGTGTTTTTTTATTTAAGTTTAAAGAGGTGATTATTTTACTTAAAGAATTAATGGTTTTATTTTATTTAAAATTTAAATTTTTCTATTGTTAATAGATATGGAAAACTTGGAAGTATTTTCTTTCTGTGTCATTGGAAGTTTTTCTTTCTTTCTTTTTTTTGTTATTGTCCTCGTTGTTTACTACTCTGATTCTCGACTTATTTTAGATCAGTAATATAACTGTTAATTTTATTTATTTTTAATGTAGACAATGCTTTGTTTATAATGGAATTCCTCACCTGTCAGTTAAAACTTGGTATTTATTTATATTTAATTGTGTGTCATAGGAAATCAAGTTAAAATAGTTTATTAATGTTTGAAATTAGTATTTTTTTAATCAGTTCAAGCTAAAGGAAAAAGAGAGAGTGTGTCAATAACAAATAATAAAAAAATGGGGGTTGGGGAGAAAAAGTGGAAACAGGTGGGTTTTTTTTTTTTTTTCAGAAATGATGCAATTTGTTAAGTTATTTTTATGCAATTAAGTTATCCTAATTTAGAGATTCAAGATTTTTTTATATCTCTTCAGAAGTTGTACTATGCACTTTTAGGAAACAGTTATTCTAACAGTAATGAAACATGCAGAAAAAGAAATTTAGTTAAATTAAGTGCTGCATGGTTAGAAATTTTTAATTTAAATGTTGTCTCGCTCAGGGGGGGTTGTGTATTTCCTGGGCTTGGGGGGGGGAGGGGTGTAATTGCTTGAGATGAAGAAAGCAATGTATTTGTATTATATATAAACATTTATTTATTTATAAATACAATTTATACCTTGATTTATAATTATGTTAATTTTTACCTCAGTTTTTATCAGTAGTTTTAGTCCATTTTTTACACTAGTTCAGAACATGCTGTCTGTTTGTTTGAGTCAAGGGCTGGAATAACTAGACAGATCACGGGCTATTCTGTATGTAAGATAGTTGGTCAAGTGATTGCTGGTGTAATATTGAGGAGGATAGTGGGCTGTCTGAAGTAGTGCCGATATCAGAGACCGTCACAAGTGGTGCTGTGCATACACTTGTTAAAGTATTCCATGTTTTAACACTCAGATATCAAGGCGCGGGACGCTACTTCAGAAGCAATAAGGTACCACTCGGAGGACCGCTTATGAGACCGTATAGTCATTAGCGGTTTTATACCACCCATCTGTTATTCGGTAGATGACACCCCATGTGTCGCTGCCAGTCGCCGCTTCCAAACCCTCAAATACATTGTAGCCGCGACAGTCTCTGGTTATCGCAGAGGCCTTTACATTGGGTGACACATATGCTGTCCTCTACAAACATAGATGGGGTGTGAAACACATATTATCCACGGTCCCCAATTACCTTTTGTCCGGAGTATCTCTTTCTCTGCAGTGCGAAAAATTTATTGCTTACACGTGATAATTGGCCAAGCTGCGAGCGGCTCCCTCTCGATGTGGAAAGCGGCCATATAGGGGTGGGGTCCACCATGAGTCACCCTCTTGTTTGCAGGTGTGAATATCTCTTCCTTGGTCAGATACTTGAGAATTGGAATCAGTTTTGCCTTTCTTTGATTAAGTGAAGATGTTCTTTGAGTATTTGGAATTGTTTTGATGCTATCTGGGATTGTTGAAATTATTTTAAAGAGTTAAACAATAATCTAAAGCTATATTAAGTATATATTAAGCTCATTTTTGTTTATCTAATTGTTCATCTAATTGAAGACTTTAAATTAGAATGTTTTTTTTTTTTTTTTTTTTTTTTTTTTTTTAATATACTGAATATCAGTTCCATTAATATGGCAGCAGAACATTCCCAAACGTGCTTATGCCATAAAGGACTTATACTCAAGTAGAAAACTGTATCAAGTTCTGCATTATTAAGCCCTTCAGACTTAATAAGTTTGAGAAGTAATGTACAATCTGAGCTTTTACTTATATTTGTGAACATCACAAATTATTTTATTTGAATAAATTTGAAATACTTCAAACATCATGTTTTGACCTGTTTAAGTGCCATAATGAAAGAGAAAAAAATGTTGAGAACTATTAATTTAAATTTATCTGGGTAATTAACAAATTGCTGAACTGTGAAAAATCGATTCCTGGACAAAATAATGTAGTTTTTCTAGGAAGAACGTAACAAATTTATGTCTGAGATTGATGACAAAGTATCAACTGCAGTGATACAGTGACAAAGTATCTACTGGCAACTGGCGTGATGAAACCTGTCACAATTTCCAAACAGAAGCTTAGAAATGTTATAATGTTTCATTACAAAACATAGGTGAATCTCAAGAAAAATGTTTAATTTGTAGTTGACAATAAAAAAAGCTAGAAAAATTTTGATGCATGTTAATATATATTTCCGATTTTGTTTTTAAAAAATTTTATTTCAAAATAATTTAAATTTTAAGTAAAATAACTAACTCATTATTAACTTTTAAATAAATAAGTTCTTTATAAAATTAATAAATAAATAATTATTTTATAATAACATTTGCATGCAGCATAACATTTTAAGAAAAATCATCAAAATATTTGGTTTTTAATTAAATTAACCTATTAGGACTCAAAATACCACCATTTTTATTTTAAATTATCTTACTTTATGCATTTACATGTAAGTAAAAAAATAGTTTGCTTTGTAAGAGCTGTGCCTTTTCTGAAACAGCTTTTGCAAAATTATGTTTTTATGAAATTTTTTGAAAAAGAAAAACAGTTATGAATTTTTAGGGATTCCAGTTTTAAACAGCACTATCAAATTAATTTTTTCTATAATCTCCAAACCTTTGTGACCATTTGGCATAAATTTCAATTTAATATATTGAAAATAAAGAAAGTTATGATTTTTTATCTGAAAAAGCACCATCAAAATAAGTGTATGCAAAACGCCATTTATGGCTACTTTCCCATTATTTTAATAATTTTATCTTTAAAAGTATTAGAGATATTGAAGTAAAATTTTACATTGTTAGTTAGAACACTAATGGCTACATTTATAAAAATTTTCATAGAAATCCGAGATGGTGGGTGACATTTTTGGAATTTACTGGTTGATTTGAAATGGAATGACCCATTAATTAACAAAATAAAAAAAATTGAATGTTAATCTCTGATATTTTTAAGCTTAAAAATAATTAAAATAAACATCATCCAATCTAAAAAATTACTATAAAAATTTAAAACAAACATTTCCTTTTTAAAACCATATTTAAATTCAAGAATAATTGAATGGTAATGAATTAAGTCTAATAATTCTTAGTGAAACAAGTAAAAATTTTAATTTTTTATAACTGAGTTTCTCCCTTTTAGTGGTGAGTAGATACAATTACACACAGCTGCTTTTGATGCTAACTGTCAGAAAGAATTGATCATGGAGATTATTGCATATGAGAACAAATCTGGGTGTATAATGACTGTGTAACAGCAGTTGATGGCTGAGTAAATGTACAATAAAGCTGTTCTATATGATCTGATTTTTTTTTGTACCCACGATATAATTTTGTGCCTCTCCTACATATAAGCTGGGTGATCATGTTGATATGGATGAAATACAAAAAATAACTTTTTTTGCCTTTATCTGTATAAAGTGCCCAATGCGTGGACTCCAAGCAGGGGCGTAACCGGGGAGGGGAGAAACTCATTTTTTAAATATTTCTTTTAAAGATACCCCAAAAAATCAGCAAGGGAATAATTAATTTTGAATCCTTACAACCCCAAAATTGAAGAAGCCAGTGTGGCCTGTGGGTAGACATAACAATGCACTCATTAACAAAAATTAGTTCAATAAACAATCACATGAGTAGTTAAATATTTCTTGTTTGAAGAAATATTTAGCCTTTGAAATTAAAATTGCTCTGTTATCTTGTTCATCTTTTTACACTTACTAAAATTATACAAGCTTACAGTGCTATTTTATATTAATTAGTTATTGGTAATGATATTATCAATGCACAATAATAGAGTAATTTTATTTTAACTTTAAAGTTCAAATATTTTTTCGTGCAAGAAATAGTTAAATTTCTCATGAGATTGTTTATTGAACCCATTTATGTTTGAGTTCATTGTTATGTCTACCCACGAGCTTCTTTAATTTGTGGGTCCTAGGGACGCTAAATGAATTATGGGGTCCCTTGATGAATATGTTGGGTTTCTTTAAAAAAATATTAGAAAATAATGAAAACAGTTTAACACTCTAAAACTCCTTAAGCATCAAGAATTTCTTAAGTATTTGGAAGACACAAAATAGGGATGTCCTGGGGAGGGGACATGGTTGTTCCTCAACTGTGTTATTTTTATTGTATGTAATTGGCCCTAATTTACAGACTTAGAGGCCCAGTTAGAAGCAACAAAAATAACTAAAAACATAAATAACATGATTTTGGGTGTTTACCCCAGGCAGGAGTAAATATTAGAGATGTAATGAATAGTGATTTGGCCAAATAGTCGGCCAATAGCTTAGGCTGAATACCGAATATCAAATTTTTTATAATTTCATTTTAATTTTAACTAAAATGTCGCTTTTCAAATGTGTAATTAAATACTAATTAAAATTCATTTCATATCATTTGTAGGTACTTGAAAACACACCACAGTATATTAACTGTAAAACTAAAAAATCTTGGTCATGAAAAGATACTTTTTATGAAGTTAAAAAATCTGGAGTGACACCACTCGACTTTCGGAACACTTACGATTAAGATCATTACCAAGCATTTAAATAAATTTTAATCGATGAATAATTCAGCAAACATTCTTAGTTTTTAACAATTTGAGCTCAATCAAATGTACTGTTTAAACGCTAGCGCACTTTCAAAAATTTCCCCCCACAGGCCATAATGTAAAAGAAAGCCCTGTATTAGAACTATAACTCCTATACACACCAAAATCGATACCCAATTTGAGCTCAATCGAATGCCCCATTTAGGAGCTATCATATTCACTCACAAACACACACACACATACATCATGTCAAAATAGCATAAATAAACTCAAAAGACCTCAAAACGTATAAATACACAAAAAACTTGAAGTTAATTTTTTCATGATTACAATACTTTCCTCACATGGTACATGTTCGGAAAGTAATAAACACTAACAGCAGCATAATTATATTTTGAGATATTCATAATTTAATAAATATGTTATGGTAAATGCGATTAATCTGGTAATTATGTATAATCATATCATGCTTTGGGATTTATAGCCTCTGGGCAAAACATTTAGAAGCTTTTCAAAATTACGTTTGTAATTGAGGATTCGTAAAGATTCTCCCGACCCCCATCCCACAAAGGAAAGTAGAAAATCAAGCCAAGTAGAAAAGTCTGCATTTCAGTAATACTTTTAAATACATTAGATTATGATGACTTAGTATATTTTATAATATGAAATTAACACACTGGAGTATAACTAAGCAATATTAATTGTAAATGCATTTAAAATTGCATGTTAAAAATTATTTTTTACCCTTTTTTCTAAAATTATTCAGCTGAATACGTAGCAGTATTTGGCCACAACTGTTCAGCCGAATACCTGTTCAATATTCAGCAAAACAGTCAAATATTCATTACATCTCTAGTAAATACCGATTTATAAATACCTTACCCATATTTATTGTGAGAAATTCTCACATTTTTTTTTAATCTCACTCAATTTTGGGGAAAGAGTGAGAAATTCTCACCTACTTTTTTCCCCCGTAATGAAAACCCTGCAGATATAACCACAAATATTGCTATTAAAGTATAAAATAAAATTTTTAAACTGAACTCACATTTCCAATTTCCTTGAGTCTGTTGATTACAATTTCGCTGTCACAAAGCATTACAATCTGGAAATCCAATTCTTTGGTATATTTGTTAATAACAAATTCAAGGTGCTCATTTTTGAGTAGGAATTTTTCAAATAATTTTTGTAATATTCGAGAACTCCAATTTCTTTCTACAAAATAAATAAATAATTACAATTATGCTTTAGTTACAATAACACATAATGCACTTTATATAATATAAAACGTAGCATATTTAATAAAAATAATCAACAAAAAACTACTGCTTATAGTTGAAATTAATTAAAAAACTTTCTAAACACACACAAAAAAAGGGATACTGAAATTCAATCATTTGGGTGGTAAAAAAGGTCCTTCTTCCTCAGTTGCAAAAAAAAAAAAAAGGTCCTCCCTGCCTACATGGATGGTGGACTATTTCTGCAATTGAGGAAGGGTACACTTTTCCCTGCCACCAAGAACTGAATCAATAGTTTTTGGAACAGCACAAAAAAAGCAATCTATATTCCAATTTGGAAAAAAAAAAAATCAGGTAATAGTGATTCAATAAGATGAATACTTGTGGACTTGTTGAAAAGTAGGTATCATTCATATTAAGAGTAGCCAACGTGGCTGACATTCGAAAGTGATAAAAAAAGGGAATGAAGTGTTGGCAACATGCACTTCTGTTGCCTGCATTAATAGAAACAGCAGTTCAACAACAGCAAAATCATCTGAATGCCTGATGAAGGAACTATTACAAGATGCAGAATTAATAGCTGAGCAGAGAAGTGCTGGTAGAAAAGTAATTATGGAATTTGAAAACCTCTTTTGTACTTCAGATGATACTGGTAGAACCAAGTAAGCACAACATAGAATAGATACAGGCCATCAAAATCGAACAACTCAGCATGCGGGAAAATCCCACGAGTGTCATTTTGTTAGTGGGATTTAGTGTGGCATTGCGGGAATCGCACTATCCCACAATCTAGTGCGAACCCTGGAACCCCTCAGCAACTTCATTCTCATCAAGGAATAAGCTTTACTTATGTTATTTTTTAAGGACTAAAGGAGTTAAATAATTGGAATTGACAAAACCAAGACTATGGTCTTTGAATTTACAATCCAATGTGTGTGTGTGTGGCATGGTAGATAGGTTCAATTTCACTATTTTGAACAACCTCTCACTTCTAGTGTCTAGATATCAAAAGGACGGGGCCAAGAAACTCCCCCTCTTTCTGCTAGCTTATAGGAGTGCCGTCCAAAAGACCACTGGATTTTTACCTTCCAAGGTGCTATTTGGAAGAGATCTTCATCTTGATACTGATCCAGGGTGTCTACTGGAGTGCAGAAAAAAAAAAAAAAAATTCATGACCGCATTCATGACTTGGATAGGTACCTATTGTTCTGTTTTCTTTTCAAATAAGCCATATGTGCACTACATCATAAAATTCATGTAAAATGCCCTTTTTACGTTGTACGATTCAAAGATGAAAATTAACATTCTTGAAAGTACGAAGAATGCTGCTTCAGCGCTGTTTAATTTAATTAAACTTTAGCATAGTTTCAATTCTGTATATTTAGAACTGTGCATATTTTCATCAAAGTGGTCCATTATCTCCCCCTCCCCTCCGTAAAAAATGTGTTTATGACTGCAATGCTGCACTGCCCCCCCCCCCCCCCCCCCGTAAGGTACTTTTTCAATTTTATAGCCTGCAGACTAAAAAAGGTTTTGCATCCATGCTGTATAGTATATCATTATGACCTTAATTTCCGTACTTCTGTAAGTTATTGTCTTCCTTATCAATTAAGATTGATTATTATTAAAGTTAAATATGTTACTGCTTAAAATATCATGATTTTTTTATACTTTTCCCGGTACGCAGTTTTTAAATGAGTTCTAAGTTAAACGAAATGTCAATCCTGCGGGATCATTAAACCTCCATCCCAAAATCCCACAAAGCAAAAACAGGATGTCTACCAAATTTCTGAAAGTCAGTTTCCTGACTTTTGGGAGGTCCCGGGGAAAAATTTTCTGACCAATGCATTTTATTTTGGGAAATTGCACAGTGCCCCTACCTTGTCTTTATATTTGCATATTTTGTACAACTTCTTGAAATCAATTTAATTGAAGCATACAGAATTAAGCTTTCATCCATTGAGAAACAGAAGTAATTGCACTTTCTGATAGAATTAACTAACTGTTCTTGGAAATACGGTCCTAAGCCATAAGTTACCAAGTAAGCTAATTTGTCTTTTACTATCCCGTCACGATGGATGAGCCCCATTTTCCCCTCCTCATACAAACACATCGCTTGATGCTTTTGCGGTCCGAAAAATGCGTTGCAGTTGCTTTCGGTTTCAAGTCCGACAATTAGAGAGAAAGGGTACAAAAAAAATTGATTATTTTGGTGAATTTTCCGGACCTGTTATCCAATTTCCTGTTTTTTTTTCCAGACTTTCCGGACCCATTTTCCAATTTACTAGCTTTTTCCAGAGTGGTAGACACCCTGAAAAAACAGTGCAGGATTGCATTCCCTAGGTTGCACATTTCAATCACGAAGCAGCCGCCCGTTGGCAGACCAGCTGGTGACCACAGGCGGGCAGCCCGCAGATTGCACAGGCCTGTCGCAAAGAGACACGCGAGCCGTAGGTTGCCCATTTCGGTTACGAAGTGGGCCCATCGGCAGACCAGTTGGTTACTTAACACGGCTAGTGAAGTAACATTCTAGTAGTTGCAGATGATTTCACTATACAGATAACAGTGAATTATTGTATTTGATGAGGCTTGAAAGTAAAGCATTCAATGCCACATTTTTTAGGTGTGTAAAAGAAAGGCTTCATATGACATCATGAAATTATTATTTTGTAGTTTTTAGAAATAAGGACACAATTAATTTGAATTTAAAAAATATATTATGCAAAAATAGAGTTTTGCTGAAAGAGGGCTGAGGAAATATTGACAATAACATGGAGAACAACATGCTGTGTGTTCAGCAACTCATGTGTGTACCTACTGAATAAAGTACTTGATTGTAAGCCAAATTTCTTATTTAAGTTTTCTGAATAATTACTTTCTTTTTTTTTGACAACACACAACTTAAAAGAACTATGATATATATATATATATATTTATAAAGAACATAATTCACTTTATATGTATCACTTATACGGTTATATTTTCAAGGCACGCTCCTATAGTAATGGCGGGGGCCTACGGGAGTTTTTTGGGTCTCGTCTCACAATGGGCCAGTGGCAGCATGTTTTTTAGGTTGCGCCCTTCCCACAGCTTTTATATACATTTAACTTAGTTTGGTTACTATGACACTAACTAAATATTTACGTAAATTTTACTTGCCCTTTTGGATAGCATGCGTAAAAGATAAATTAAATTATTGAAATAAATTCATTTGAATACATTATATATAGACTCAGTGAATGTGTGATATATTTGATAGTGTATTTCATAATTAAAAGCATTGCTTAAATGCGTAAATCTTCTTTAGAAAATAAAACGAAAGTAACTGTAATGGAATTTAAAAACAAATCTTTAAAAATACTAGCAGGGCGTCACTCAAATTTTGATATTATTTTTAAGACCCATATTTAAAATTCATATATCTATAAAGTAAAATGCTGCGTCACAAATTTTTAACCGTTAAGGGTTTTTGCATGGGGATTGTTTTACAAGCCGCAAGCTGCGCAAACTTTGTTTTGATGAACTATGAAAACGAAATTCACGTCATCCTGTCCTTGCGATTGTCTGCTAGAGATTCTTGGAGTAAAAATACAAAAATGCTTAGCGAAAACTTGCGAATTCAGAATATACTAGGAGTCTCGCAAAAATTTCCACCACTTCTGCATTTAAGTCAAATCCTACATGGAGACGCGATTCAAAATAAATAAATAAAGACATTTTTTTAAGTAATAATGAATAATGAGCGCACAATCATTTTGCAGGGGAGTGCTAAACCCTGCAAAATTGAAACCACCACAATGGCAGTTTCTGCCAGATCAGCACGAGAAAGTTTCAAAATAAAATCGTATTGGTCATTGTAATATAACGTAAATCCGACTTCAAAACTTTTCATATTAATAATTACAATGTAACTTACGTATGAATTCTAAATAAAACTTCACATTTTTTTCTTCAGAACGGAAAGCAGCACAAAATCTATCAAAGTTGCCTATTAACACATCTAAACACCGCAATTCTAAAGAGTCGTTTCCCAAAGGGGACATTTTCTAATTTTATTTTCAAAAGAGAAAAATTCCTCAAAAACAACACATCACTATATGAAGCACGTACTACTTGATCTGAAACTGAATCTGAAGCAAAACTAGCAGAAAAGAGTAGTATATAAAGTTTCTAAACGTATGAACTATCTCTAATGTTTCAAATAAAGATATCAAACTGTACCATGGAGTTGCGAACGATGAAAGGATTCCGAAGGCGTCGACCAAATATTCCGCATTTTAGATTTAAACGAAAAGCCAACTTCTCTAAATCTCTTCAAACCAAGCAAACAAGAACACACTATTAAAAGAAATCTGGAAATAAATTTGCTCTTTAGGCCATTTTACAAAGTTACTTTCACCTTCTAAACAACTCAACAATTATAACAACAACAACAAACGTTACTTGATTGATGGTTCACAATCAGTTTCTAGATTCTAATTTCTATTTAATTTTTAAAAAAAAAGAAGAAACTTTTTATGTTACTTTAGCCTCTTATTCAGTCGCAAGAGGCAGTTTTTTTGCTAATATAACATGCTGTTTGCTATTAACATTATTTTTCAATTGCACTGTTTTAGATACTTTATTAAGAACTTGGAAACATCTCTAATTACAGCAATGGCTTAGATTTTTCAAATTAATAATGCCTTTTTTACTTTATCACTGAAGTATTTCTTATAGAATGCTATTTATGCTTTCAAGAAGTATGGATCTAGAGACAGAGTGCCGACAAAAACAAACAATTGAAAACAAAACTGAAACTGTTGATATAGCTAGCGATCGTGAATCATCAATTGAGTCATTTCATACTAATAAATCCGAACTGTCGATTACAACTGAAACCGAACTTATTGATGTCGATGATATTGAGTTATCTGATGAGGAATCATGGTAATAATTTACTTTTTCATCGATCGTGTCTGGTTCTTTCGATAATTGTTATGTTGTAATCCAATAGGAAAAAGATCATGCCTAAAGCAAAACACGTCATAATTCTACTAGATTCTATTAAACCTCATTAGTATTCTGTAAGATTTTTGTGGGGGATAATTCTAATTATGAATAGTGCATTTAAACTTGTGTTAATCGTTACGTAATTGCTATAAATTTGACTATGAAGTTACGATCTTATTTCACTGAAAAGGCATTTTCCAAACTCATTTTTGTTAGAACGTAAAATCAACTTCAATTAATTTTTTTTTCTTAAAATCAGCTGACGTTCTGTGATATAAAATTTCAAATATTTTTACATTTTAAAGACCATTTAACTCACTATTGGTTTATATAAATTTTCAATTTAATGTAAAGAGTTGCATTATTTCAGTACATACCTTTACTTTAGTATTTATTATGTATTATTAACAGTATTCCTTATGAAACCATTTCACTGAAGCATAACAGGACATTTCTCAGTCTACTTGATGTTTCATTAATGTTCTTTTTTATAACATTCATATAACTTTTCTTTCCGTGTCACTTAGTAATAATGATAGTAAAGCAGTGGCAGCTCCTCCATGTGAGCACGTTACGCAGTTTTAACAGTTAAATGTTAAAACTGCAACAAGTAGCTTTTAATTAGCATTGAATATGTCAATATTTTTCAAAAATGATTGATTTACGTGTCAAATGTGAACCCTGCTCAAAACAAAACCAATCTAATTTAAGACTGCAGGATTTATAAATTTGCTGCCAAAAAGTTAGCTTCTTGTTTATGGCACAAATAAGGAAAAAATTACACTCAATTTGGCATTAAAACGTCTTCTATTATATAAATGTGAAAGTTTGTCTGTTTGTTCGTCCGGAAACTCCTCCCACACCGTTCAACCGATTGGCATGAAATTTTGCATATACGCGTAAAACGACATAGAAGCTGCTTTAAAATTCTGGAAATCCACCCATTCCCTAATTTTTTATAATTTTTCGTGATTTTCAGGGTAGAAAGCTACTCAAATGTCTGATTTCAGCACATTCATGAGCATAGTTAACAAAGTTAGATTTATTTATTTATTACTTTGAATAATTCAAGTGAGACGGACGTCATTTTCCAAATAGTTCCTCGAGATAACACAGTTTGATGTTTTCACAAGCCTGAACCATGGGGGATTTAAATGCTATTTAAATTGGTACAGCTTGGATGTTTTCCACCACCATGAAATTTTTACTGTGCTAAACACGCCAATCAGACAAGATTTATGCTTAATAATATATGGAGATCTGTTTTAATGGTAATGCATGAATTCCACAGAATCACCAAAAAGTAGAAAGGCATCATTGGTTTAAAATACCTAATCTGTTTCTTTCAATTGAGCATAAAAGACGGAGAAACAAAAATAGATAATATTAATATAAGTAACTAGCTGAAGTACCCGTTCTTCGCACGGGAATGAATGGACTTTTTGATATTACGATTTGTGGTGATTACTATTCATTGTAATAAACAGATAAAGCAAAGTGGATATCGCGTTATATTGTGTCCAATAATCATGCATACCGAATTGCAAGGCAATCGTTTGTACGGTGCAGAAGGCCATGCGGCGTAGCGCAATCTAGTGGCGAGTTTTAGCAAAACGGATACGGCGAAAATATTTTTCGCATTCAGATATCGATGTATACGAATTTTCATGACTATCGGATGGACAGTCCTGAAGTTCATGTGTTGACGCGACATCTAGTGGCAAGTTATAGGAAAATGGATAGCGCCAAACTCTTCCCCGTGTTCAAATATCTATGTATACCTATTTCCATAGCGATCATTTGCACAGTCAAGAAGTGATACACTGCAGGGCCATCCAGTGGTTCAATAAAGTAATGATTTGCTACAGCGCAGTCAAGTGGCGAGTTATAGCAAAATGGATAACGCCAAAATATTCTCATTGTTCAAATAGCTATGTATACTGATTTTCATAGCGACCGTTTGAATGGTCAAGAATTTGGCCTGCTGCAGCGTCATCTAGTGGAGAGTTAAAATAATAATGCATTGCAGTGTCATCTAGTGGTGAGTAACATCAAAACGAATGCAGTTAGAATATATTCTTCGTGCTCAAATGTGTAAGTATAAAAAATTTTATGCCGATCGGTCGAACGGTATAGTTGATGCTTTTCAGCACCATTTAGCGGCAAGTTACAGCAAAAGGAACGCAGTTAGAATATATTCTTCGTGCTCAAATGTGTAAGTATAAAAAATTTTATGCCGATCGGTCGAACGGTATAGAAGTTGATGCTTTTCAGCGGCAAGTTACAGCAAAATGGATAATGAAAAATATTCTCCGTGTTCTAATATTCGCGTGTACTAAATTTCATCGAAATTGGTTGGACGATATTCGCATAGCAAAAGGCTAAACGGAATAGAATTCGACGTTCTGCTGTGCCACCTGGTGGCAAGTTAGAGGAAAACGGATAGCATAAAAAGCTTCTCCATGATAAAAGACTTAGGTGAACCAAATTTCATGGTGCAACGGTGCTGGAGTTTTTCAACCTCATACACTCATACCAACATTCATTTTTATCTATAACCAGCCCCGTGGCAGAATCGCGGCGACATTGTCGCAGAACGGCACTGAGCTCCTGCAGAAAGATTTTCCACACAGGAATAAAATTTCCATTTAGGGAGACCAAAAAAAAAAAAAAAAAAAGGCCCACTTCTGCAGATTAAGTTTTGTTTCTGCAGAATTCTTTTCAATGGATTATTTTACTCGCAGATGCAGACTATAAATATTTATCTTCCCAAGCACGTCAGTTCATTCAGTTTCGCTCGGTGACTGCAGCGCAGAATTTTCTGTTTACAAAAGACCTGCACGTGACCCTTAACCCCGTTCGCTCAACTCTCTTTCATTGATACATATCAATGCTCTCTTTTCTCACTTCGTAAATGCAACGGAGCTTTTCGACCTACGTCATACCATAGCAACCAGCCCGGCAACACTTTTTTGCAGAACAGACTGATTGGCAGAAGGCGCGACTTCGTATCTGAGTAGTCCAACATAAAACTGAAGAGTTCTTGGCGAAAGGAAATATTTTCGATACAGAAATTAAAAAAGAATGGAAGTTAGGGTAAAAATCCAGCCCTAGATTTTTGCAGAACATGTTTTGTTTCTGCAGAATTGCTTCCAAAGGATTGCTTTTTCTCGCGGAATTCTTACATTGCGCGTGTATGCAGGATAGAGATGAGACGGGCTCAGCCCGAACCGGGCTCGGGCTCTGTAATTCACAATTGTGTTCGGGCTCGGGCTCATGAAAAATTTCTCCTTTATTGAACATACTGCTTGAAATAGATTTTGAAAAGTGATTCATGAGGAAGATAAAAGTACTTATAAAAGAAAAATAAATAAATAAACAAATAAAAATAGCGGCATGGGCGCCTAGAAGGTGCGTGAAGCTCTTTGGGTATTTTAGAACGGCGGTTTATATTCCTTAATTAGTCATGAGATCCGACATTTTCTGATAAAAGACGGATACAAAAAATTAGAAAGTGCATTCGGAGTTTGCAACTCTATTTGTCTTTAATTTGCACGAACGGCAAAATTTATTGTATTCTATCAATGAAGTAATTGAATGTTTTAAAAATCTTAACTGAAATTTCGGGCTCGGGCTCCGACTTAAATAATATTGCTCGGGCTCGGGCGGGCTCGGATGAAAAGTCCTCGGGCTCGGGCTTCAAAAAATGAGCCCGAACTCATCTCTAATGCAGGAGCCAGGGCCGGCCCAAGGGGGCTGCGAATGTAGGCGATCGCCTAAGGCCCCGCGCTTATAGAGGCCCGGCTCCTGGGCTATTTAATTCTATCTCATAAGACACATGATATAGAAGAGGCCCCGCACGCCCCTCGGGCCGTCTCTGCAGGAGCAGAATCATGGAGGCAGAATTCACACCCACTGGAGAGCGATTTGAGAAATGCACTTGACCTGCGAGTGTGACCCCGTTCGCCCAACTCGCTTCGTAAGTGCCGCATATTTATTTGCAACATACACGTGGTTAGTTATCGGGCTCACTTCACGGTAATATGTTCAGCACATTTTTAATGCATAAGTGAAAGATATTTCGACTGTTTCTCAACATGTCTTCCAATGAAAAGGAGAATCATAAAAGTCCGTTTTTCGGGCCGTATTGGTCCGTGTCTATAAAATTTTAATAAGAAAAAAAAAAAATAAAAATAACGTAAACGATTTTGACAGGGAAAATAGCGCCATTTCAATCTTTTTTCATCCGTCTTGAAACTGCATATTTTTTCTATTGCATTTCTTTATTCGAATTTCCAACAAAATAAGATTAAAAATCCTATTTAGTCATTTTATTTATTTATTTTTACAAGGATCGAGCGTCACAAAACTTTATGGGAAAAATTGTGTTATAACACAAATCCATTATTCAATCTTTTTTCATCCTTCTTGAGAATGAATGTGGGTTTTTTTTTTTCATTCTTTTATTTTAATTTTCAACAAAATAGGATAAAAAATAATGCACTGTTTTGTCGTTTTATTTATTTTTACACTGATCGAGCGTTGCAAAATTTGATGGAAAAATTGTACTTTAAGCATCATGTTTTCAATCTTTTTCCATCCCTCTCAAGAATGAATATTTTTACTTAAGCATTCCTTTATTTAAACTTGCTAACAAAATATGAATAAAAATCAACCCCTATTTTATGATTTTAGTTATTTATTATTTAACTAATCAGTTAGGTTCACGCTATAAACAGAATTTCAGTGCTAAGATCTTCAGACAGAAATGAAGAGGACATTGGGACAAATGATAAAAGAACTTTCATTCACATAAATGGACCACCATCTGGTTTTAAAAATACCAGGGTTCGTGATTTTTTTAAAAAAATCGGATTTTTTTTATTTAAATCAGATTTTTTTTATTTAAATCGGATTTTTTTAAAGATGTTTTAAAAATTCCTAATATGAATTTATTTTGCATATTATAAAAGTAGTATGACATTTTAAACAATATATATAAAATATATTTTATGCTATTTTAGCTATTATTATAATAAGTGCATAGATAAGCAAATTTTAATATGAAACAATTTCTTTCTCTTGATCATATATATTATCAAGTAATGCTCCACCTATTTCTACTTTATTTGGAGCAGTATACCCTGGCCTTAAAGCAGAAATCATCTTTTTAAATTGGGGATGATTAACCTGATGAAAAGCAGAATGGGTGTCATAAATATATCTTGCCACTTCCTCTTATTTGCTTTTGAGTTTTAGTGGTCTTTATGACATAATCATTCATGCTGTTCTTAAGTACACCAACATCATTTTCTATCTCACTGATTTTTCTTTTCATAGGTTTGGCTGCCTCAGATTTTGTACAAGTTAAATTGTTCTCAACTGTTTCTTGAGGTTGATCACTATTAATATCATTTCTGCCAGAGGAGAAACATTTATCTACATGTGCTTTCATTCTGGCTACTAATCCCATCATAACTTTTCCACAGTTCTTGCATTTAGTTTTAACACCTTTTCCAGAAACTGTCTGCTCTTCATTAAAGTACATCCAAATATTATCTTTCTTAATTCTTGCCATTATCCTTGTACTTTAGCAATAGCTCTCTGAACACAGAATCCTAAACAAGCGTGTTCTAAAATCTGAAATAATTCTAGTAATGCCAATTTTCCTGATCAAATTTCTTTTTTTCTCACACTGTCACACTCAAAAGTCACTCCCCCCCCCCCTTGAAGGATTCCCTAAACCACTGCAGTGCCATCTAATGCTATTAAGAAATTAATTTCATTTGAGTGTTGAAGATTTTTATTTAGATTATCATCATCAATCTATCAATTCAAAATGCATTTTTGAAAAATGATTTTAATCATTGATTTTTTTAAAAAAAATCTCTTGATTTAAATCGTGATTTTAATCAAGCTGATTTAAATCAACGAACCCTGAAAAATACCAGGAAATATATCAAAGCAGGCTTAATTTTGATGTACGAACCAAATTATGCATTCCATTTTTCAACAACCCACCAAAATAAAGTTATGAAAAAAATTGTTACCCCAAAAGTTGTTAAAAAAGTGAATTCATAAGCTAAATGTTTACCATGTTTCAAGTAATTTTGAGAAATAAATTGTGTTTATAGTCCATCGATTGTAGCTTTCATGTTTTTGAGCTTGATTTTTTCTCTTCAGAAATTCTATAGATGCAGATAAGTTTCTTTTTTTCTGATGTATTAAAGTTTACATTTCTGTCTGCATCTAACTTCCTACCAAAATTTATTGCTTAGTTATGCAGTTTATATATATAATATACATACAGCTTTAATCTATTCATGTAAAGATTTTTATACGCACAAAGTGCTTCTGATATTGCAGGTTGATTACATATTTATTATTAAAAATATGTTGCAGAAAGAAATTGGTACTCATGAGGTTTGTCGCAGAAAGCAGGAAAAAATTCTGCCACAGGGATAACCAGTGTCATTATATATCCCAGTCTCAAATAAAATCCAGTTTCAAATAAGCCTCGCCAAAGTGCCTGCATACGCCATTTTGCAAGCGTTTTTTCAGGAAATCATTCGAAGCATTGACTTAGCAGCAATAATATATGGGAAATGGTTCGACCGCGAAAAAGTAAAGCAAGCCTTTATTTGAAAAGTTGAATCCCTTAATACAGCAGAATTTTTAAAATTATCAACTATAATGTGTTTTATTCATCGTTACTCCGATGTACTAAATGAGAAGATTTCAATTTTCTGAAATTTGGCGGAATTCCCCCAACTTAAATCAATGTACTCAATTGACGAGAATTCTGAAGTTAGATCGCTTGAAATCCCTTAATAACTGCATTATTTCTTCACGGATCATTAAAATTTAACGCTGTATTCTAATAAAACCTTTGCACTTGTTTTCAAAAATCTATTTCCTTAAGCTCTCAATAAATTGCGCCAAGCCGAAATCTGTGCAAACCGCTAGAACTCACTTTCACAAAATCGGCATTTGAGGCAGTTTATTTTTTCGCCAAACTAAAATAATTTACCTATTAGCCTCGGAAATCTTCAATTCTTATTGTTTTGCGTGTAAAGCATTACATTCCTGCTCTGATTTCCCATGCACACGATATTATAATTTAAAAAAAATAACCTTACGAATATAAACTAACAAAAAAAAATCATTATTATTCTTTTATTTTTACTTTGAGAATTTAAAAACATTTTATTCGGCAAAATCGCCACACATGGCAACCACGATCCTTATTTCACACTTTTTTCACTACAGGGGTTACAATTACGGAAAGCTTTTTGCGTGAATAGCATAAAAAATCTCTTAAATTCCGGGAACGGGTGGACTTTCAAAGTTTTAAAGTGGACTACGATTTATTCTATATTATTTTACATATCTGTGCTAAATTTCAGGCCGATAGGTTCATTTTTGGGGATTTGTATACGAACGACATTTTATTCGGCAAAATCGCCACACATGGCAACCACGATCCTTATTTCACACTTTTTTCACAACAGGGGTTACAATTACGGAAAGATTTTTGCGTGAAGAGCATAAAAAATCTCTTAAATTCCGGGAACGGGTGGACTTTCAAAGTTTTAAAGTGGACTACGATTTATTCTATATTATTTTACATATCTGTGCTAAATTTCAGGCCGATAGGTCCATTTTTGTGGATTTGTATACGAACGACATTTTATTCGGCAAAATCGCCACACATGGCAACCACGATCCTTATTTCACACTTTTTTCACTACAGGGGTTACAATTACGGAAAGATTTTTGCGTGAAGAGCATAAAAAATCTCTTAAATTCCGGGTACGGGTGGACTTTCAAAGTTTTAAAGTGGACTATGAGTTATTATATATTATTTTACATATCTGTACTAAATTTCAGGCCGATAGGTCCATTTTTGTGGATTTGTATATGAATCAAATCCACAAACAAACAGAATTTCATTTTTATTTATATGAGATAGATAGTATTCTCATTTTTTTCTCTGTTAGTAATAGTAGATTTGTTTGGATAATGTGGATTAAAGCACAGCATACCCCGTTAATAACTATTTTGTAAAATTAAAAGTGTTATATTCATTATTTTTCAACGATCGTCCTACAACTAACCATACGCGCCGGCAGCATAGGGCAAGGGGGGAGGAGGCCCCACCTGGATTTTTGTATGCAGTGTTTTCCCTTGCTTTTTTGCTCTTTCCAACATGGTAAGCATATGTTGTAGTAGTCTTTGCCCCCCCCCCTTTGAAATATGCTGCCGGCACCCATGCAACTAACTAAACCATAATCCTACGTTGCATAATATATCCCGCAGTAGTTTAAACAAAAGGACTACCTTAACTTTTTCACATTTTGTTTCCGCATAGATAGTTACGATTATATTTTAGTAAAATTTTCGTTTCCTACCGTGCAAAGAACGGGCACCCAGCTAGTTTACAGTAAAAAGAAAAATGTTTTTGCCATCTTCCAAATTCTCTGTTGAGGGTCAAAACAAAATATACTTAAGATGACAGTTAATTAAAAATCAAAAGTCTATTATTCAATTATATATTCTCATATTAAAAAAAAGTTTCTAATTAAAAATGATTCTTAAAACTATTCTATTGAAATTGTTCTTCAGTGTTTTTGGTTATACTACAGCTGTTATGTTTCTGACAATACATTTTTCTGAGAATGATCTAAACAAAAAAATTCTCCTCCAATTTTTTTTAAAAGCTCTGACGGAAGTTTTCCTTGCAGTCAGATTCACAACTAGAAGAGGGCAAGCAGGGCACTTGTCCCAGGCGGTTAGGAGGGCCACTTTAATCCTTTATGATTCTGAACAAAACAGCTCTTAAATTAAGTTTTGCCTTGAGTGGCATAAACTCTAGTTGCGGCTCTGCTTGCAGCATAATTTAAGTTTGCATGAAACATGTAAATACAGTAGACTCCCCTATAACACGGTAAATACGTTCCATGTTATAGGAATCCATGTTGTATTGGACCTGGTCTATACTCCACCTGGAGTGCAAACTGCATGGCATAATCGCTGCAAAACTCCTTAGAAACACAATGATGTTGCTTGTTGCCATTCAAAAGTTATATTAATTACAGGAGCTAAAGCGTAATAAAATCAGAACATCTGTCTCATTTTACCGTGCTGTACGAGTCTCTTTTAACGTATTATAGAAAATGATCGCAATTTTTCCACCATGTTATGGGGGCTCTACGGTACTAGTGATAGCCACTCTGACTTGACATTTGTTATAGTGTCATAGCCATCTCAGAATTCTGAAATGTGTCGACTTAAAAGGAAAAATAAAAATAACAGACATCAGTCCCACATCTAAAGTTTGTCACTGCGCTCAAAACTTAAATCCTTGTTTGCATGAGCAGATGTACCAGATTCACTTCTGGTAGTGGAATGCTGCTTTCAGTTTCAATTTTTGCAATTAATATTAAAATGCCTGTAACGGAAGCTCTGTAAAGTAACTAGAAACAAAGTACAAATCGATTGTGAAAGATAAAATACTAGACTTTAACACTGAGCCATGTATGGAAATTCTGAATTTTGACCAAAAACTGTATTTTTAAGTTAAGCAGATAGCTTTTTTAGAAATTTTTTCTGGAAACTTCCAAAAGTCAGGAAATTGACTTTCAGAAATTTAGTAGATACCCTGTTTTTGCAGTAATGGCAGAAATGAGTTTTATCGTGGAGTGAGAGAACAGCATTACTATATACATAGTAGGATGATACGCTTTAAAGAATAACTTTCCATAGAGCGCGTAGAGGTTGAGGCTATATTCAGAGCTGAGGTTCAGGGAACTGACCTTCCTCTAAATCCACCCTGTACAAAATCACCCTTCACCATTTTTACAGCTTAGTGCAAAACTTTCCTTTTAATGGATATGCTCTAAATAGGGCCGTATTCACCAAACTGTGAGTAGCCCGCCATGATCCGAGAGTTGGGAAACCTGCATTGCCGGTTTGTCTCGGAGTCAACTCGGAAATTGTATTCACCAACTTATTTCAACCCAGGGTTACCTAACTCTGGAGTTGTCTCATCCAGCTTTGAAAGCTCGCCTGTGATTGGTCAGAGTAATGATTCCATGAAGGAATGAACTAGATTTAATGTTCCCGAGTTCGAACCCAGCTCCCACCACACACACTTCCTTCATGATATTTAATTTTTTTTATGCAAACTGCTCATTAAAATGTGAAAATTAATTTAACTTTATTATCAAAAAATATACTGATTAAACATTTAATACAAAATTACATCCCATATTTTTTAACACACAAAAATTAATTTATGCAGTTTTGATGTTTTTCTTTTTGAGGTACTTTATATATTATACATAGAATATGTATGTCTTTAAAAAATTCAATGATGCTGAAGCATATTGTTTTTTACTTCCTTGTACGTAGTATAAGGAAGTAATGTGATCCCGAAAAATTTTGGGGGCCAAATTTCGACAAAAAATCCGATTTTGACTACCTCTAAATTTAATTTTAAGAATTTTTTCGATGCATCTCATCGTAGGCTAGCATGCACGATCATATTAACGCGTCTGCAACTCATTTTGACCAGCGGCGAGTCTATTGTGGTCAGTTTTTCCATGCCGTCTGTACGTACGTACGTATGTATGTAACTCGCATATCTCAAAAACTATTGGTCGTAGAATGTTGAGATTTGATATTTAAGATTGTTCTATGATCTAGTTGTGCACCTCCCCTTTTGGTCGCAATCGAATGTATAGTTTATGTACAGGACCGCCCAAAAGATTCGAAATACATTACGCTCTATGGGCCGAAATTCATTAAACTCGCTTAACTCAAAAACTATTAGGCGTAGAATGTCGAAACTTCATATTTTGGATAGTTGTAACATCTAGTTGTGCACCTCCCCTATTGGTTCCATTCGACTGGATAGTTTATCTACAGGATCGCCCAAAACATTCGAAATACATTACGCTCAATGGGCCGAAATTCATTAAACTCGCATATCTCAAAAACTATTAGGCGTAGAATGTTGAAACTTTATATTTAGGATTGTTGTAACATCTAGTTGTGCACCTCCCCTTTCGGTTCCATTCGACTGGATAGTTTATCTACAGAACCGCCTAAAAGATTCGAAATACATTATGCTCTATAAGCCGACATTCATCAAAGCGTTTTTTAAGGTTTTGGGCTATTTCAAACGACTCAGGAGTGATATATGCTGTAAAGCGTTAGAAAATGAATTTCTCCATTAAAAAAAGTGTCTTTATCATTTACAGTTCTGCTACAGGAACACTCAAAAGATTTCCAATACATTACGGTCAATGGCAATTTTAGGGGCATTCATCCATTTCAAGCACAATACCGTCCTACCACATAAGTTAGGTAATGGTCCGACCACGGTCACGTGCCTCCCTCAAGAACTATGGCAAAAGTCGCCAAGCTTGGCGACTTTTGGTGTACGTGTGTGCATATTTAACTCTCAAATCTCAAAAACTATTATGAAATTTCATATGTAAGATTGTTGTAACATCTAGTTGTGCATCTCGATTTTTGGTTCCAATCTGCTGGAGTTTCTTTACAGGACCACCAAAAAGAATTTCAGTACTTTAATGTCTATAGACATCTTCAATATAATACAATTGTAGTCAGTCATTGTTTGGTACATGCCCAAAATCTCGCCATCTGTCCTCGACCTTGGCGAGTTTTGCCGAAATGTCACCAAATTTGGCGATAGTCAGTCATTTGGTCCATGCCCAAAGTATCGCCATTTGTCATCGTTCTTGGCGAGTTTTGGCGAAATGTCGCCAAATTTGGCGATAATCTGTCATTGTTGGTCCATGCTTAAAATCTCGCCAAATGTCGTCGACATTGACGTGTTTCGCCGAAATATCGCCAAATTTGGCGCCAAAAATTATTTCGTATTTTGTATAACTCTAAAACTTTAACCCGTACAATTTTGAACTTTTGTATTTAGAACTATATTATAATATCTAACTGTTTTCAATATCTTTTTTGACAGCAATCGACTGGGAATTTATTTACAGGGTGAGCCAAATGACTTTAAATACATTAAGGTGTATGGATGCATTCAATTCATTGAAAGTCAGAGGTCAATGACTACTTTGGCTATCCCCAAAATCTCTCAAACTATCTCAAGTTTGTCGGCTTTTGGTGAAATATCGCCAAATAAAGTGTCAGAAGGAAATCTTTCAAATTGAACTCAGCTTGGCGATATCGAAATATTTGGCTAGAAATCGCTATACCTTACTATTATTGATATTTTATCTCTTTCAAACAAATAAGTTTAGAGGAAGTGCGTAAAAAACATTTTTGAATTAATAGACGTGCAAGGAAGTCATGTGTTGGACACATCAGATTTTTTTTCACATTTGTCTGAAAAATTGTTAATTCGCTATTCCCAAGTACAGTACACTACAATCAGACACAAATTTTTAACTCCTCAACAACACTTTTTTTTTTTTCATCCTTTACACCTAAATGATTAATCTCTTCAATGTAAATTTTTTTATCCCGCCTCTTGTTACAAAAAAAAAAAAAAAGCGAGGGCAAAGTAAATCCACAGTGTTCTGGCCAAATCGCCCCGCATCTGTGGAATAATAGAGACAAGAAGATAAATAGGAAAGATCAGAATTTATTTACTTATTTTCAACATAAAAAATAATTAAGAAAAAAAAGCGTTAAATAATTAAGAAAAAAAAAGCGTTCAAATCAGAAAAAAGAGGGAATGGAAAAGCAAACCAAGATAAGTCCGACAGATGGCGCCTGCAGTCTCTACGGCAAAAAAAAGCATAGTCATTCTCCAGAGTTTTTGAAAACATTGTACAATGATTTTTTATCACTTTTGGCTACTTTTATAGCTTGATGGGTGGTTTTCACAGTAGTTTCCGTCTGTTAAAGCACAGAATATTCAAGTATTACCAAATTTTTGGGATTTTCCAAACCTATAAAAACAACCCTCGTATCCGCCATTTATAACCTGGAGTCAACTCTCCAATATTGCGGGGTTAGAATCTGCACCTGGAGTCAGGGTCAAATCTCGGGGTAACCCCTGATTTTGGAGTTGTGAATACCATTTTCTCACTAACCCTTGAAGTAGCTCGCTTTGCTGGGTTAACTCCAGGGTTTAAAGTTTGGTGAATACGGCCCATAGAGTTATATTAAATTTTATGCAAAATTAGAAAAATAAAACAAATTTTTATCAGGTAAATCTTGATTTTTGTTTGTCAAAAAAAATTTTTTTAGTGCATTCCTCTTGTATTATAGGTTATACAAGTCACCCAAGAAGCAGCTCTCCGAGGAAAAGGCTTCTGGGACCAAAAAGTTACTAGAGAAAAATATTGACGATATGGACGATGCAGAGCTTAAAGCAACTAGAACTGCCCTTCTGAGTAAATTAAATCAACTGAAATTGCTTAGTATGTTCATTTCAATGCTATTTTACTCTTTTTATGAAAGTATCTTTTACTTCTAATGGATTTTAAAGCTTGTGTGCACTGTAGAGGAAAAGGAAGTTCTTGTGAATAACTTTAATATTCTTCCAAATATGCATGGCATTCTCAGTAAAACAGTCCCATAACCAGAAGGGGACTACCTTGCAGTCCTTCTAAGCCTCACTAAAATTTTTAGTTTTACTTATTTATTTTTTTCTATAGATGAAAGACAAAAATCTTAAAACTAGTGTTTTATTTAACCATCAACACAAGAAAAATTAAATTTTCTTCTTGGTTTGTGATTTTGGATAGTTTTTATTGTTTACTTACATTATTTGTTGGCAAATGCATATGCTGCAGGTTGCATATATATCAAGGAATGGAACAATGGATGCATAAGTATTTTAAATCATATATTTGAAAGATTAGTTGATAATTCGTATTTTGTTAAATATTAACTGTTTAGATTAAAATTAACTTTATTATTATTTTTTTTATTACTTTTACTTTTTTTAAAACACTTTTATCAGTTATTCTATGTTGTAGCTAGTTTACATTAACCTATGGCAAAGATAACTTAATGGCTATCAAAGAACTTTCTTGTCAAATAATTAACGTATCAGTCAAAATAATAAATTTGTAAGTTATTGTTGAAAAAAATATTTGATCTGTTAAGTATATAGTATTACTATTGACTATGCTTGTTTGATAAGTTTTCAACAGCTGTCCATTTTGAGCACCAACTCACACTCAAAATTTTTTTAATGAAAACTTATATAAAATGAAAATTATATACAAAAAATTGTCAAGCAAAAATGTTACTCAGATTAATGAATTTTTCTTCCAATAAATATTTTCTAGCGAAGGCTTATCTACTGCTTGTTTTAAATATTCAATTCTGAGTACCCCAGCTATTTTCTGGTCTATTGTTTAAGTACTGCTATTGATTTTACACTAATACTTAAATTTGTTATTTAGATTCAAGTATTGAAGAAAAAGGAACCAAAAAAGGTGTCCAAGCATTGCCTATGTCACATTGTGGTAAGACATCTGAAATTATTTTATATCTGTTTATTATTATATTAATATCTCATTTTACTTGTTAAATCATCAGACTTTTCCTTGGCATTTTACTGTCACTATGTGTATAATTATTTATCTGCCACCAATTTTAAATTTTACCTATACCAATAAAGAAGTTTGAATTTTATTTCTGATTAGAAAAAAACCCTGAAAAGGATAAAATAAAGTTAACCATTTATCACTGGCTTAACAGTTTCAGTTACCTAAATCAAAGAGGCTATTGATAAAATTTTTCATTCTATGCTTTCCAGTTATTACTCCACAAATTAATTAGTACATAAGTATGGGTCATCTAGGTGAAAACTATTTCCTTTCAGTTGTACACTAATTTTACTAATGTACCAGAACAGTGATGCCGCTTACGCGCTATAACGCGTCAAATACGCAAAAAATCGATGATGGGACGCAAAAGAAAAGTTACAACGCGTCCCCCGGGACGTGTAATTTCCATCATGCAAAATTTAAAAAAAAAAAAAAAAAGTGAGAGACTGCCAATTTTGGGTAAATCTCTAGTAAAACACAAACTGCTCGTGTTTGACATCGTGAACGGCTTTGTGGGCCCGTTTACATGCACACAAATGTGGAGTAATGCTTCCCCTACATGGGGGGAAAAATGCAGGGTAGAAAGATCCCTAGTCGAAAGGAGGCATAGGAGTTTTCGCTTTCCCATGATACATTGCGAGTTTTCCCCTATACTCTGCTTTTACCTGGGATATATATCGTGCTGTGCGCACACGTGGTTAAGCTGAAGAAAAAAGGGGATTACTTTGACGAAATGTAAACAATGATTTGTTTTATATTAAATCTGACAATTATTATTTAGAAATGAAATCTATAAGCTATAGAAGCGATAAATATTTTAAACAATTAGAAGAGAAAAGGGTGGGGGGTGTTCCATATTTTACTGTTGTATATCCTTTCCTTCCTCAAATATATTCCGATTTTCCTTGTGATAAATTTATTAATACATAGTAATTATTTTTTTAATTAATATAAGATGGAGGGGCGCTTGAACGGTATTTTATTGTAGTTTTAATAATTTAAGATGTTGCGGCTGTTCTGCGAGTACATTTTACTTTCTTAAACATTTCTACCGATGCAGCCTTTCTCCTGGTTTTTACTGTACATACAAAAGGGGATTTTATTATTAGGATTTATTAATTATTAGGATTCAGGGCGTCATCAGGAAGGCTTTGCCGTGAAGGCAAAGTAAATGACATGCATGTCACAACAAATTTTTCTTGATTAATTATAATTCATTTTATTTATTTATTTTTTGAAATATAAGTTTTAGGTTATTTATAAATAAGATATTCATACGCATCAGCACACCAAAATGGGTGAGACATGATAACATGAGTTGTGAAATTAACCAAATGCTTTTATATCGATAAGGACCCACTTTTTGGAAAAAAGGACCCGTAAATTTTGGAGTCCTGGGTCCCAAGGACCCGTCCCTTCCAAAGTCTAGCGACATCATTGCAGAAAATGGTGTAACTGAGAGGTTACTGCATGTTATAAATTTGCTGCATGTTTGCAAACAGTTGTGTGAGGGTGACACTTCCTTATAGGAGAGCTCCTATGTGAGAAGCCTTACAAGGGTCCTGTTATATATTTCCTGCAGGAAGGCTTTGAAATTTTGGGCTATGCCACTAGTTACAAAATTTAAATGGCTAAAGATTTCAAAATAAGTTTAGTAAATGGATCACACTCCAAAATTAAAGCACCCTTTTGAAAAAAAAATAAAGCTTAATAAAAGAAGGCTAAAATACTTTTGAGGTGATTGAAAGCTCATTGGTGAACAGAAATTAAATAGTATCAGCAGCACATTTTTTTATGTATTTAGTACACTTGGAAACATAATCATGTAGAATAAAAAAATCTTCTGTGTTACCAAATTTTGAATAATCAATAATTACTCCTGTGTTTCTCATGCAAATAAAAAGTACTTTTATTTTATTAGCATTTTGATATCAATATTTATCCCTTTTTGTGACATATTTTTTTATTCATTTCCTTTCTTGTAAAATTGACGTATTAAATACCCTGTGCTATTGCTTTTGTTTTTTCATAATCTTTGTATATTTTTTTTTTAAAGTGATATTGTAAAATTATGGTAACACCTACCATACAACCATTCCATTGCATTTATTCATTTCCTTTTTATAAAACCCCCTTTTTTTCTTCTTCTTTTGATAGAGACAGGAAAAAAAAGTTAGTTGTACTGGGAACAAAAAGTAACATTGGGAATAGTAAAGTAACAAAGGAAAGATGGTAAATGTTTTACTAAGAATGTAACAACCTTTGAAATCAGTTTTTATAAATTTATTTCATGCAGATATCAGCAGGTACACCAAACTGATAGATTACTGTCGCTTTTCATTTTTAAACTTGGGTTAATTCGTGTTACCAATACCATGGTAACACAGTAGACAAAATGAAATGACAAATGAGCCTTGTGTTTATATTTTTATAGAAGTAATCTTAAGTGACATGTGGTTGTTTCATTTCACTGATACTTATAATTTTAAAAATGATAAATTTAAATTATAATTAATTATCAATGTAAATCAAGAGTAACATAGGAGACACAGAAAAAGTACACCTACCTTACAAAATCACTTATATTCTAATATGTTATTCCAAATCTAACTGTTAACGAAATGGATATCTGGGCTAAGTTACAATATTGTAAAGGTGTTTGGGTGACTATTATTATGAACTTTTAATTCAAAAGTTCTTGTTATAATATTAATAAAAAATCTGATGTGTCCAACACATGACTTCCTTGCACGTCCATTAGGTCAAAAATATTTTCGACGCACTTCCTCTATATTTGTTTGAAAGAGATAAAATATCAATAATAGTAAGGTTTAGCGATTTCTAGCCAAATATTTCGATATCGCCAAGCTGAGTTCAATTTGAAAGATTTCCTTCTGACACTTTATTTGGCGATATTTCACCAAAAGCCGACAAACTTGAGATAGTCAGCGAGATCTTGGGGATAGCCAAAGTAGTCATTGACCACAGACTTTCAATGAATTGAATGCATCCATACACCTTAATGTATTTAAAGTCATTTGGCTCACCCTCTAAATAAATTCCCAGTCGATTGCTGTCAAAAAAGATATTGAAAACAGTTGGATATTATAATATAGTTCTAAAGACAAAAGTTCAAAATTCTACGGGTTAAAGTTTTAGAGTTATACAAAATACGAAATAATTTTGGCGGCCAAATTTGGCGATATTTCGGCGAAACTCGTCAATGTCGACGACATTTGGCGAGATTTTAAGCATGGACCAAAAAAGACAGATTATCGCCAAATTTGGCGATATTTCGCCAAAACTCGCCAAGAATGATGACAAATGGCGATACTTTAGGCATGGACCAAATGACTGACTATCGCCAAATTTGGCGATATTTCGCCAAAACTCGCCAAGGTCGAGGACAGACGGCGAGATTTTGGGCATGTACCAAACAATGACTGTCTACAGTTGTATTATATTGAAGATGTCCATAGACATTAAGGTACTGAAATTCTTTTCGGTGGTCCTGTAAATAAACTCTCCAGTAGATTGGAACCAAAAATCGAGATGCACAACTAGATGTTACAACATTCTTATATATGAAATTTCATAATAGTTTTTGAGATTTGAGAGTTAAATATGCACACACGTACACCAAAAGTCGCCAAGCTTGGCGGCTTTTGGCATAGTTCTTGAGGGAGGCACGTGACCGTGGTCGGACCATTACCTAACTTATGTGGTAGGACGATATTGTGCTTGAAATGGATGAATGCCCCTAAAATTGCCATTGACCGTAATGTATTGGAAATCTTTTGAGTGTTCCTGTAGCAGAACTACAAATGATAAAGACACTTTTTTTAATGGAGAAATTCATTTTCTAACTCTTTACAGCATACATCACTTCTGAGTCGTTTGAAATAGCCCAATACCTCTAAAAAACGCTTTGATGAATTTCGGCCCATAGAGCGTAATGTATTTCGAATCTTTTGGGCGGTTCTGTAGATAAACTATTCAGTCGAATGGAATCGAAAGGGGAGGTGCACAACTAGATGTTACAACAATCTTAAATATAAAGTTTCAACATTCTACGCCTAACAGTTTTTGAGATATGCGAGTTTAATGAGTTTCGGCCCATTGAGCGTAATGTATTTCGAATGTTTTGGGCAGTCCTGTAGATAAACTATCCAGTCGAATGGAACCAAAAGGGGAGGTGCACAACTAGATGTTACAACTATCCAAAATATGAAGTTTCGACATTCTACGCCTAATAGCTTTTGAGTTAGGCGAGTTTAATGAATTTCGGCCCATAGAGCGTAATGTATTTCGAATCTTTTGGGCGGTCCTGTACATAAACTATCCATTCGATTGCCACCAAAAGGGGAGGTGCACAACTAGATCATAGAAGAATCCTAAATATCAAATCTCAACATTCTACGACCAATAGTTTTTGAGATATGCGAGTTACATACATACGTACGTACGTACAGACGGCATGGAAAAACTGGCCACAGCAGACTCGCCGCTGGTCAAAATGAGTTGCAGACACGTTAATATGATTGTGCATGCTAGCCTACGATAGGATGCATCGAAAAAAAATTTTAAATTAAATTTAGAGGTAGTGAAAATCGGTTTTTTTGTCGAAATTTGGCCCCCAAAATTTTTCGGGATCACATTACTTCCTTATACTACGTACAAGGAAGTAAAAAAGGGAGAGTCAAAAATAAAGGAGGATAAATCAAAAATAAAGGAGTCCTGTATTTTAAAAAATTAGATGTAATTGTAATAATGTAAGAAGCAAGTTCATATCATGAAGCATTGCTTAAAAAAAAATCATATAACTAAAAAAAGATAATTTAAAAAGCAAAATATGTTGTAGGGGCATGGCTTTTTATTGCATACAACATTCAATCCGGCCCTGATTATCGCACGGGCTCTTCGGGCTCATTTCCTGGGCACATACACAGAAATTGGCCAAAATTTTGAGTTTAGAGAGATATATATAGGGGCATAAAAATCAGGCCATCTATATATAGGGGCACAAAATTGGAAAAGTGACCTAGGCACCAAAGTATTATAGTCAGACCCTGCATTCAATAAACCTAAGTAATCTGAAATGTAATATTATGTCAGAATAATAATGTATCTAGAGTATCTTATTTGATGTTTAAATTTGAGTGTAGAACAAATTTGTGGGAAACAGGAAATCAGAAAGTGTTCGGGTATAAAAGGTGCTTTAATTTTGGAATGACCCTAATATGATTTTTATGGGAGTGAAGAAATTTAGCTTGGAAGTGAAATCTAAACTATATTTGGAAATTTGATCTAAAGCACATTAAAATCCCAAAAAGAGATATTATATGTGATTCGTTCTTTATTTTCTTTTTACAATTATTAATAAAGAAACTTGTTTACTTTTATCAGATAATTTCACTTACGTATATTGTTTTTGAACAATTAGCTTACAAGTAAAAGCCCAGAGATGTGGCAATTCTAAGTTATACCACTTCAAAATAAAACTTAACAATCTGCGCATGCTGATCCACATCACTCGAATGATTGAATTTTTCACAGATATCTGAAACTGTGTGGAGAAGGCCATAGATGACTACAATATTCTTAAAATCACCCATTCCTCAATTTTTAGAAGCAGAAAGTTTACTCTGTCCGACAGAGTACGGTAGAACCTCGATTCATCATTTTTTATGGGGCACGTAGGAAAAAACAATGAATGCTGGAAAACGACTAATGCGGGTTCAAGTCAAAATATGAAAAAGGCATTCTTTATGCATACACGCAATGACTGTATACCAACAAATACTAATTTGTCACAAAATTGTTAAATAAATATATCAAGGGGGGGGGGGGGGAAGTGATATGTATTTTTAAAAATCAGTAATTTTATGTGGGGTTATTCATCATTTTTTAAATTGAACAGTAAATTTTCAAGATTTACAATATTTTTCTGGACCTTTTATGGGATTTTTTGTTTGTGTAAAAATGTTCATGCAGTTTCAAATACCATTATTGCTTCAGACAAACTTCTCACTAGCATAGGCTCAGCCTCATCGGCATGAACATTATCCTCTGCTTCACCATTATTTTCATTTTTTGCATCATCACACATTTTGTCAATGTTTAGGATACTGCATGCCTCAGTGACCTGATTAATGAAAATATAATCATTAAATTTCACCCTATGCCATTCTCTTCAACATTGC